>CM050528.1:17548628-17853628 GCA_027563665.1 Antrozous pallidus
CCAGGCCTGCAGGGGAGGGCAGTTAGGAGTGACCAGGCCTGCAGGGGAGGGCAGTTGGGGGTGACCAGGCCTGCAGAGAAGGGTAGTTGGAGGTGACCAAGCAAGCAGGGGAGGGCAGTTAGGGGTGACCAGGCCTACAGGGTAGGGCAGTTGGGGTGACCAGGCCTGCAAGGGAGGGCAGTTAGGAGGAACCAGGCCTACAGGGTAGGGCAGTTGGGGGTGACCAGGCCTGCAGGAGAGGGCAATTAGGGGAACCAGGCCTACAGGGTAGGGCAGTTGAGGGTGACCAGGCCTACAGGGGAGGGCAGTTAGGGGCAATTTTGCTGGCAGAGAAGCAGTTAGGTATCAATCAGGCTGGCAGGCAGAAGCAGTTAGGGGCAATTCAGCAGGCAGGCAGATGAGCATTTGGGAGCCAGCAGTCCTGGATTGTGGGAAGATGTCCCAGATTGGAGAGGATGCAGGCTGGGCTGAGGAAACCACCCCCCCACACACACTCCTGTGCACGAATTTTGTGTACTGGGCCTCTAGTATAGATAGATAGATAGATAGATAGATAGATAGACAGATAGATAGATAGACAGTTTACACATAAAGAAATGGAGGCACATAAGTCATTGCCTTCGGGGTTCAGAGCCCCCCGGAGTATCTTCTGCACAGCCACCACCAAAATTCTCCCACTCCCCAGCCACCTGGGGAGGAGTGAAGGCCAGGAGTCTTATCAGCATCACAGAACCATATACCCTCCTGATAGAAAAACCACACTTCTGCTTTTGATTCTATTCTTAGTTCTCATCCTCTCCTGGGCTGCTCCGGGATTGCTTCATGTCAATAAAAATAGGTTCCTAAAGCAAGCTCATGTCCTGTGTGTCTGACACTGTGTTCAGTGACTCATAAGATTTTACCCTCCACAGGGAAAAAAGTCTAAACAATTCAAAAGCTCACCGTGGGCAGAGGTTCACTGCAAAACAACAAGAGCAAATAAGACTCAATTTTGTTTCCCTTTTTAAGTCCAGAGAATGTGACCAAAACCAAATCTTATCAAGAGACGTTCTTCAGGCTCTGGCCAGGGAGCTCAACTGGTTAGAGTGTTGTCCCTGTTTCCCAAGGTTGTGGGTTCGATCCCAGGTCAGGGCACATACATGAATCAACCAATGCAGGGGTAAGTGGAAAAACAAGTCTATCAATCTTTTCTCCTTTCTTCTCTCTCTCTTAAAAAAAATGTCTTCAGAAATTGAAAAGAAGAGGAGGAAATTTTGTGTGTTTTTTTTGTTTTGTTTTTATATTCAATTTTTTTTATTGATTTTTTTGCAGTATAATAGTAGTGCATGTTTTCCTTTCCCCCTCCCCCTTATCCTCCCCCCAGCCTGAGGAGGAAATTTTGTTGACAGATGGTTTAAGCTACCTGGAATAGGGAAATGTAATCGACTTAGAAGAAACTTTGTTCCTCTTCCTTAGGGTCTTTTAGGAAGTCACATGAATGCTAGAATGAATATTAGATCATATATTCTATGGAAATTGTGTGAAAAAATTTACACTGGTGCTGACAGTGTAAAAAAAAATTCCATTTCCGGTCTATTCTCAGAATGGCCTTCCTTATCCTTTGGTAAAAGTGAAAGGATTAAAAAATAGACTTTAGAACAAAGGCTCTCACAAGAGACAAAGGACACAGCGATTCCACTTTCTGGGTTTTTATCCAAAGAACCCTAAAACGCCAAATTGAAAAGACATATGCACCCCAGCATTATTGACAACAGCCAACATTGGGCAGCAACCTGAGTACCCGTCAATAGCTGAGTGGATGGGTAGAGAAGTGGGGCACAGACACAGCGCAATATGACTCGGCCATAGAAGAATGAAACCCCGCCATCTGCGACCCCGTGGACAGACCGGAGGCGACTGTGCTCAGTGAACGAGTCAGACAGACAATGCCGACGACGCCCCGGGCGTGTGGAACCTGAAACCCAAAACGAACAAGCACGCAGAACAGAGGCAGACTCATAGACACAGAGGACATTCTACCGGCTGCCAAGTGGAGGGGAGGGGTCGGAGGGACGGGTGAAGAAGGTGAAGGGATTAAGAAGTACAAATTGGAGCCCCGGCTGGTGGCTCAGTGGTTAGGGCATCGGCCCGAGGACTGAAGGGTCTCGGGTCTGATTCCCAGTTAAGGGCACATACCTCGGTTTCAGGCTTGATCAATGTGTCTCTCTCACATCCATCTGTTTCTTTCTTTCTCTCTCTCCCGCCTCCCTCCCTTCCACTCTTTCTAAAAATCCATTGAAAATGGCTGCAGGTACAGATTTTTTGAAAAGTACAAATTGGTGGTTACAGAGTAGTCATGGGATGGGGGGTACAGCATAGGAATATAGTCAGTAATATAAGAACGGGTACTACACTCGTCGGGTGATTACTTCATAAGTTAAGGAATGTCTAATCTCGAGGCTGTACTAGTATAATATTGTATGTCAACTGTAATGTTAAAACAAAACAATCTATCTGACGGTCCCAGCATTATTCATTCATTCATTTGAAAGAGAGAGAGAGAAAAGCCCAGGGACGTGCCCTTGACCAGGAATCAACCCCTCGGGCTGACGCTCTAACCATTTGGCACACCGGCCAGGGCCCTATTATTTTTAATTTTAAAAAAATCAGTTCCACCCAGTTCATTGGCACACATTCAAGCTGTAATACGATCACGAGGCACGGAGACTCAAGTTCCTGGTGCAAGTCACGGGCGATCAGTGAACTTGCCTCAAACCCCGGGAGTCAGCGCCGTGGCTGTCAACGTGATTCATCAGAGCCAGTTCCTGTACAGCTCCTGCGCTGGGGAGGAGAACGCACACAAGACAAAACACGCCCGCGGCCCGGGGAGACCAGCGAGGCCACAGCAGGCCCCCCGTCCGAACCGGGGGCAGACTGGCATTCTGACCGCTTAGCTACGAGCTTTGGCTCAGAACAGCGATTTCCACCCTTTTTCCTCTCGCGCACACATCGACTAATGACCGAAACTCTGGGGCACACCAGAAAGGGGATTTTTTTGCTGATCTGACAAAAAAAAATTTTTTTAAAGGCATAGTTTTTTTTTTTTCGTTCACACTGGACAGCTATTGTTGTGCTGACTGTTGCCATTTTTAATCTGAAACCTAAGTCCTAAGGGAAGAAAGAGGTCAGCGCCCCTGAGTGCAGAGGTACTCAGTGTTTGACTGACAGTCTTGAGCCTGCCTGGTCGACAAATCCCTGGTTTGGAACGGTGGATGTGAGAACTTGGGAGGAAGCTTAAGGCTGATCCCACTCATTTACACGTGAGGAAGCGGAGCAGCTCAGAGCTAGCTCAGGACGAAGCCAGAGCAACCAGTCTCTCCAGCTTTCTCTTTTTTCCAAGCTTAACAATCTTTGTTATTCTTGCCTAATTTTGTCCATGACAACAAATTGATGTTTTTTCCTCTCTCTCTCCCTTCCTCTCTTCCTGTCTCTCAAATCAATCAATAAAAAGCAAAAACCTACATAACTATTATAAAACTAGTGGCCCAGAGCACAAAATTCATCCACGGGGGTGGGGTGGGTGATGTCCCTCTGCTCAGCCTGCACCCTCTCCAATCTGGGACCCCTTGGGGGATGTCCAACTGCCAGTTTAGGCCCAATTCCTGTGAGATTGGACCTGAGACGGCATCCGGACATCCCTCTTGTAATTCAAGACCACTGGTTCCTAACTGCTCACCTGCCTGCCTGCCTGATCGCCCCTAACCACTCTGCCTGCTGGCCTGATCATCCCAACTGCCCCCACCCTTTGCTGGCCTTTCCATCCCCAACTGCCTCCCCTCGCTGGCCTGCTTGCCCCCAACTTCCCCCCCCCCCTTGCTGGCCTGATCACCCCTAACCGCCTCTGCCTTGGCTCCGCCACTATGGCTTTGTCCAGAAGGATGTCCAGAAGGTCTCCTGGTCTAATTAGCATATTACCTTTTTATTAGTATAGATTGTAAAATTTAGAAAGTGTGTGTCCCTTGCAAACTTTCACTCCCATAAATAACTTCAGTTTTTCTGGTTAATGAAGACCCTTAGGGTTACTATACGAGCATCACTGACCAGCCCACATCTATCCAAGAGGAAGCAGGATGGCCACAGGCAACAAGGCCGGGAAACAAATACCAAGCACTTCAGGGGAGACTAAGACGCCCACACAGTGAACGTGACCTCAATCCAGTGCAGCCGTGCAGACGAGGCAGCGTGTGCTATGGTCAGCTTCAGTGCCAGGGCAGAGCCACATCCACGCTCTGCTCTTTTTAAAAAATAGATATATTTTGCCGAAACCAGTTTGGCTCAGTGGATAGAGCATCGGTCTGGGGACTGAGGGGTCCCGGGTTTGATTCCGGCCAAGGGCATGTACGTTGGCTGCGGGCACATCCCCAGTGGGGAGTGTGCAGGAGGCAGAGAGGAAGGGAGAAGGAGAGATAGAAACATCAATGATGAGAGAGAATGATTGATTGGCTGCCTCCTGCACGCCCCCCCCCCCCCACTGGGGATCAAGCCCATAACCTGGGCATGTGCCCTTGGCCGGAATCGAAGCCAGGACCCCCCAGTCCAACAGTGTATCCACTGAGCCAAACCAGCCAGGACCCACGCTCTGCTCCTTATTGGCTGGGTGGCCTTGAATATATGACCAACCTCTCTGAGCCTCGCTTCCCTCATTTTGAAACCGGAATCAGTAATAGCCCCTACCTGACGGCCCGCGGCGAGACAAGACCGGAGAGTGTAACTAAGGCACCGAGAGGGGGGGGGGTGGGGGTCTGACACACTGGAAGCTCCCAGGAACATCGGTGCACACATCACCTTGATCATCGTCTTCATCATCAAGTTGTCTGGTTCCTGAGAGTCTAGTATTAGTTCATCCTGACTAATCTACTACCGGGAGTCTGCCAACCTCTACTACTGAACCTGGGAAACAACCTCCCTATTTCTTTTTAAAATATATGTTATTATTGATTTCAGAGCGAGAAAAGCCTCCATGATGAGAGAGAAGGATGGATCGGCCACCTCCTGCACGCCCCACACTGGGGATCGAGCCCGCAACCAGGCATGCGTTCTCACTGGAAATCGAATTGTGACCTCATGGTTCTTTCTTTCTTTTTAAAATATATTTTATTGATACAGAGAGGAAGGGAGAGGGATAGAAAGTCAGAAACATCGATGAGAGAGAAACGTTGATCAGCTGCCTCTTGCACACCCCCTGCCGTGATTGTGCCCACAGCCAAGGTACGTGCCCCTGAGTGGAATCGAACCCGGGACCTTCCAGTCCGCAGGCTGACGCTCTATCCACTGAGCCAAACCGCTTTCGGCATGACCTCCCGGTTCATAGGTCAACACAACCCCTGAGCCACCGCCGGCTGGGCAGCGCTCCTATCTCTAACTCCAAGCAGAAGCAATTTAGAAACTTGTAGCCCAGCAAGGCGTCGACAGACCCAGATGGCAGGCGTAGAGTGTTCCGTGGCCTTACACCCGATTATACCGAAAAGCAAAGAAATGGGGCGTGAGACGGTGATCGGCTGCGAACCCAGAGCTCAAAGTCCTCTTAGATCCTGTCACTCTGAGTTCAATTATTAAAAACAAAAAAGGGGGGAGGGGGGTTTTAGAATATCACGCGCTGAGGGGCGGAGGCCGTGTGGGGACAGGGGTACACAGGAACTCTCTGCACTTTCTGCTCCATTTGGCTGAGAAGCTCAAACTGCTCTCACCGACAAAGCTCGCTCGTATTTTTTTTTAAAAATCACGTACTCAGACATAAATCACCTGCGCAGGAAAGCGGATCGAAATCTGACACGAACCAAAACCTTGCCTGCTCGTCACACGCGCCTGGCGTGGCTACACCGTCTTAGGAAACTTGAAGCTTCTCTCAAGTTGCTTCTTCTTTTTTCTTTTGCAAAAGTAGAAATTCACCGCAGAGTTCCGGAGAAGCCAGCCCCTGTCTGGACGGAGAAGCTGGCGCGGGCCACGACGCCCCCATCCCACCCGTGTCCTCAGGACACACAGACCGGGCGGTCTTCTCGCGTCTCCGAAGGACGGCGCACGCCTGCTGCTCCCGAACGCCCACGGCCGCGCGTGCTCCCTGCTTCCGGAAGACCAGGCTGCTGGGCACCGTGAGTCGTGATCGCCACGGCCGTTTGGCGGGCGCCGTGAGCCGGCCGCACGGCTGAGTCACCCTCCCACGGGCAGCACCCGCCGCCGAGGGAAGCCCTGCGCCCCGGCACTCCCCACGACAGGTGGCTTGCCCAAACCTATCCTTCGCATTCAGAACGTTTTGTGGGTTCCTGTCGGCCCAGGGGATTTTTATTGCTTATTTATTTATGCAAACAGCAGGTTGCCTAAGAGCCTCGCCGGCTTTTTTTTTTTTTTTTCTTTAGCGATTTCGTAGTTTCCTGGTAACCATTCAGTCATCTGTTTCATCACCCCGACGTGACATAAAGGCGGGCCGCGAGGCGCACGCCCTCCACACAGACGCACACCTCCGTCCCGAGCGCACAGCCGAGGTGAGGCGCTCCCCGCCCGCCCGCCGCCCCGCATGCAGCCGCACCGCCCGCAGACTCACTCTCTGCAGATCCACAACAAGACCTGCTGCGTGTTCCGCGATGCCTTCATCGCCAACGTTCTGCCGCCCGTGCTGGGGCTGGAGTTTGTGTTCGGGCTCCTGGGCAACGGCCTGGCCCTGTGGATCTTCTGCTTCCACCTCAAGTCCTGGAAGTCCAGCCGCATCTTCCTGTTCAACCTGGCCGTGGCCGACTTCCTCCTCATCATCTGCCTGCCCTTCCTGATGGACAACTACATGCGCAAGTGGGACTGGAAGTTCGGGGACGTGGCCTGCCGGCTGATGCTCTTCATGCTGGCCATGAACCGCCAGGGCAGCATCATCTTCCTCACCGTGGTGGCCGTGGACCGCTACTTCCGGGTGGTCCACCCCCACCACGCCCTCAACAAGATCTCCAACCGCGCGGCCGCCGTGGTCTCCTGCTTCCTGTGGGCGCTCACCATCGGCCTGACGGCGCACCTGCTCTACAACAAGATGATGGTGGAGAACGGCAACGCCTACCTGTGCAGCAGCTTCAGCATCTGCGACACCTTCCGCTGGCACGACGCCATGTTCCTCCTGGAGTTCTTCCTGCCGCTGGGCATCATCCTGTTCTGCTCCATCCGCATCGTCTGGAGCCTGCGGCAGCGGCAGATGGACCGGCACGCCAAGATCAAGAGGGCCATCACCTTCATCATGGTGGTGGCCGTGGTCTTCGTCATCTGCTTCCTGCCCAGCGTGGCCGTGCGCATCCGCATCTTCTGGCTCCTGCGCACCAAGGGGGCCGAGAACTGCGACGTCTTCCCCGCGGTGGACCTGGCCTTCTTCATCACCCTCAGCTTCACCTACATGAACAGCATGCTGGACCCCCTGGTGTACTACTTCTCCAGCCCGTCCTTCCCCAACTTCTTCTCCGCCCTGATCCGCCGCTGCCTCCGCAAGAAGAAGCCGGAGGCGCCGGATAACAACCGGAGCACGAGCGTGGAGCTCACGGGGGACCTGAGCGCGCCCAGGAGTGTCCCCGGGGCTCTGATGGCCGAATCCGGGGAGCCCTGGAGCCCCTCTTATCTGACAGCAGCCTCTCGCTAGATAGCCAGGGAGGAAACTGTCGCCGAGAACCCAGATCTCCGGAGGAACCGTGGGGGGGCTGGCGTCGGAGGAACAGGAGACCCGGCCTGCGGTTTCCCGGCCCGGCCCGGCCCGGAGAACTGGACTGAGCGGAGCGGTGCGGGCGGAGCGGGCCGCTGGGTTGCAGGGAGCGATGGCGGGGATCTCGGAGGAACGGGACGTGAAACTTCCGCTCCATCCTGGACACGTGTGGGACGGAAGATGGCAGAACCACCCAGGTTTCCTGCCAAGCGGAGTGGGGGTCGCAGGGGCGCCCGCCCGCCCGCCTGCCGGCACCTGTGTGTGATTCACCGGCTCCTGCCCTTCGCCTGCCCGAGACTTGGGTGGTTCTCAGCTCCTGGGGCCGTGCTGGCCGTTCCGGCTCCGGCTGAGAAAAGGAGAAGGAAGCGGTTGGAGAGGAGTTGCCGCTCCTGGAGGGAGCCTGGGTGTCATTTCCCAAGGCCTTGGTCGCTGTGGGGGGTCCTGGGGGGTCCATTCATCTTTCAGCCAAGCTTTAGCAGAACCGGACCGGACAGGGAGACGCTTGAACTTTGGTCAACCTCCAAGTTCCCCACGGTGGTAAGAAGGGGGTTAGCCCCTGGAGACACAGTGTTACTAAGCGAAAGGAAATGGCATTTGTGTTACCGCCTGCAATTAATCCTTCCCTCTCTTGTTTGCACTCAGTGGAAGGCAGAACATTAAAAAGGCTTCAGGGAAAGAGGTGCTTCCCACTTCTGTTTGCTTTTGTCATTAAACGGGAGATGCTGGCCAGCGTGGCAGGGAAGACGCCTCCGGCCCCTTTGCTGTGTCCCCGTGCTTGTGAGAAAGCCACCTCGTCAGTAAACTTGGAAATGGGACGCAGTCTGGGCTGCATGTGTCTGGGTGACAGGTCACGGGAAGGGACGGAATGCTTGCTCAAGCCGGGACCTTTATGGGCTGTGAACTGTGTCCTGGTAGAAAATACCAGCCCCTGCAATGTGAGAAGGCTGAGGACGCTGAGACAGCAAAGTCACAATTCCAAGTGCATTGGGGCTGGGACTGGCAGGCCAGGGCATAAGTGAAAACAGTCCGTTCGGAAGGATCGCTGCAGACGGGAGTGCCAGAGCAGTCTGCCCTTGCGTTTAGATTCTGGTGAATATTGCTCTTAGTATTTGTGTATTTAAAAAGGGGATCGGGCACCCCAAACCTGTATCATTTAATTAAAACCAATGTTCATCTCCTTCCCACCTCCCCAACAAAGTCAATAAAAATTTAAAATAAAATGAGAAAAGGCATCGGCCAGACTGGGTTTGCGTAGAAGGGGGAAGACAGGGCTTCTCCGTGGGGTGGTTTCAGGTCCACGGCTGCCGCGGAAGAGAGAAGTCTGGGTTGAGGCTGCGATCCGTCCCAGTTTCTGCCACGCTTTCACTGCAGCGTCTGCCCCTCCTCGAGTCTTTAGCAAGACAGCTCGCCCTCGCTCTCACGCCCTGACCTGGATGCCGATGAGAAATGTGGACGGGCAGGCTCCCAGCTGAACGCTCCATCTCCCTCGGATTGAGCTGTGTGTTTTCAGAGCACTTTGCTTATCTGGTTCTCCAATCAGCTCCCAGGGGAGGAAAGTTAAAAGCAGAGATCAGCTGAAGAGGAAGACAGGGAGAGGAGGAGAGGAGCTCCAGGGAGAGTAGGGAGCCCTCGCCCTCGCCCTCCTGAGGGTGAGTCAGGCAGCAGGGAGAGCTATTCCAGCCTGTGCGCAGCCACACGCATTTGTGCATTTGCTCATTCATTCCATTCAAGCTTTTTTTTTTTTTAATGTTATTGATTTTTTACAGAGAGGAAGGGAGAGGGATAGAAAGTCAGAAATATCGATGAGAGAGAAACATCGATCAGCTGCCTCCTGCACACCTCCCATTGGGTATATGTCTGCAACCAAGGTACATGCCCTTGACCGGAATCGAACCTGGGACCCTTCAGTCCGCAGGCTGATGCTCTATCCACTGAGCCAAAAACAGTTAGGGCTCCGTTCACTTTTTAAAAAATACTATGTTCTTATATATTTTTGGAGAGAGAAGGAGAGAGAGGGAGAGATAGGCGTCAATGATGAGAGAGAATCACTGACCGGCTGCCTCTGGCGTGACCCCCATTGGGGATGGAGCTGTGATCCAGGCATGTGCCCTTGACCGGAACGGAACGGTGACCTCCTGGTTCACGGGTTGACCTTCAACCACTGAGCAACCCTGGCCTGGCGGAAGGTGCCTTTTTATCATCCTTTGACTCAAGGTTCATAAGGATGCAAGTAACTGAAACCAAGTTTGACATCCTGGAAATTTGGTGGCGCTCCTCACAGGACAGAGGGACACCAGGCTGGGGCAGCTGCAGGGGCCCAGCTCCCGGCCCTCCCCCAGCTCCTAGCCTGGAACGGACTCCGCCCTCCACACCTGTGTCTCCCGGGCCAGAACATATAAATATTTGTTTCCCTTCTGCAGCGCTAGCTGGAGATGGCCCCTTTCTTCCGTGTGGAAGGTTCTCCCTGTTCTAAAGCTGCCGCCATCTCTCAGGGAGGCGGGTTAGGGGTGTTCACTGCAACGTTGTTTCAATAGTGGAAACCAGAAAAACAGCCTGAGTGGGGGTTAGGTACAGAGTAATACAGGCACTCAATGCAATACTGTCCCCACGTCAGCTCGTACCAATAGGACTGAATCTTGAGCCTAAACATCTAGAGCAAAAAGCAAGGTGCAGAAAGATACATGCAATATGGCAGCATCTATGTAAGTGACCCAGACATGCTAGTCCAGATACCAGGGTGTTTTTGGAGGCATCGATATGCAATAGAGCAGAGGTCATGGCTGAGAAGGATGCATAGGAACTACAGGATACAGATCATTTCTGGAGGAGGGAGGGAAATGGGACAGAAGGTGGGGCTTCAGCTCTATCTGCAACACTCTAAAAAATACATACACTGAGTGGCCAGATGCATGAATTCGTGCATGGATGGGGTCCAGCCAGCCTGGCCAGGGGGAGGGGACATGGGCAGTTAGTTGGCCGGCCTGCCTACTGATCAAACTCCTGGCTGAGGGGACAATTTGCATATTAGCCTTTTGTTATATAAAATATACACTGAGTGGCCAGATTAGTATGCGTTCAGGGATCATAACAATCTGGCCACTTAGTGTGTGTGTGTGGGTGTATTTATTATTATTATTATTATTATTATTATTATTATTGTTATTGTTGATCTCTCTCTAAAGATCAGTGGAAAAAATATCGTTGGGTGAGGATTACTAGTAAAAAAAGTTTTTTAAAAGAAGGCTAATTTTATCTGATCATCTTTTATAATGGGTGCGACAAAAGTAAGTTTCCTGCCCTGGCCAGTTTGGCTCAGTGGAGCGTCTGCCTGTGGACTGAAGGGTCCTGGGTTCGATTCTGGTCAAGGGCGAGTACCCCAGCTCCGGCTCTGGTCAGGGTTCGTGCAGGAGGCAACCAATCGATGTGTTTGTTTCTCTCACATCAATGTTTCTCTCTCTTTCCCTCTCTCTCCCATTCTCTCTAAAAAATCAGCGGAAAAATATCCTCGGGTGAGAATTAAAAAAAAAAAGTACTATTGTTCATATGGAAAACAATACAATCACTAATTAATAATAATACAAGAGTAAAAGCTGTGCTTCCCGGACTCACAGCTGTAACCCTGCCTGCGCCCCACCCTGCCCACCTCCGTCAGCCAGCGGTTGTAGAGCTTGGCGGGGTGCTGTATGTGTTTATTTAAAGCCACTTATCACCCCTAATCTGAACAGAATGTCACAGGAGCCTGCGGTGCTGCACAGCGGAGAAATGCGACGTCAGGAAAAGGAGAAGAGCAGTGCCCAGGGCGACCGGCTTTCCATCGGCAAACATTGCCAACTGCTCCTCCTCGCCCGCCTCCCTGTGCTCCGTGTGAGGCCAACCTCAGAATTCGCTAACATGGCTTTTAAAAAAAAAATGTATGGCCGAAACCGGGTTAGCTCAGTGGATAGAGCGTCGGCCTGCGGACTGAAGGGTCCCGGGTTCGATTCCGGTCAGGGGCATGTACCTTGGCTGCGGGCACATCCCCAGTAGGGAGCGTGCAAGAGGCAGCTGATCGATGTTTCTCTCTCATCGATGTTTCTGACTTTCTGTCCCTCTCCCTTCCTCTCTGTGAAAAACCAATAAAATATATTTAAAAATAAAATAAATGTATGTATGCATTGTAAACTGCAATTGAAAGATAAAGTTAAATAAATAAATTTGTGAGTGGGAATGGAAATGATTGTGTCTGGGAAGCAGAAAACAAGAGACTAGCCTGTGTCTCGGGGGTGGAACGAAGTTCGTGTGGGCAGGGCCTGTAAGGCTTGAAGATCCTTTATCTTGGGGGGTAAGTCATCTCCCCCAAACCCACTGCCTATTGGCTCGGGGAGGTGTTCAAGGCAGATTTGAGGCAAAAGCTTTCTTTACTGCTTCATCCTCCAGATAAAGCCGCCCGGCTCTAATAATTAACCATGTGAGAAAGTAAGGACCAATATTAAACAGATTTTAAAAAATCCTCACCGAGGATATCTTTCCATTGATTTTTAGAGAGAGAGGAGGGATGAGGAGAGACAGAGAGAAGTATCGCACTAACACGCCTATTTTTAAACAACGGAATGAGAGGAAAAAATTATACTGCTCTCTGGGGTTCCCAGAGAGGCTGACATTCAGTCATCTCACACACACACACACACACACACACACACACACACACACACGTATTTAAATTGACTTTTAGAAAGAGAAGAAGGGGGCGAGAAACATTGATGTGAGAGCGCGACACCGATGGGCTGCCTCCTGCACGCCTTCCTGGGGAAAAGCCTGCAACCCTGCCTGTGCCCAGATGGGGAACTGGACTGGCACCGGCTGAGCCGCACCAGCCGGGGCTCAAAAATCTTTTATTTTATTTTATTATTTATATATACATATATAGTTTAACATATTACCAATAGTAGTACCTATGTTTCCTTTTTTTCCCCACATTGACCTCCCCCCTGCCTTCCCCACCCCCTAGCACATGCCCTCACCTGCCCCCCCCTCCCATGTCTTGTATCCATTGGTTATGCCCATTTGCATGCATGCAAGTCCTTCGGTTGATCTCTTACAGCCCCCGCCCCTCACCCTCCCCTGCCTTCCCCCCTGTAGTTTGACAGTCTGTTCAATGCTTCTTTGCCTCTGTTTCTATCAAAAAATATTTTAACAAAAATACTAAAATTATTATAGTCAATCCAGAAAGAAAACCTTCCTGAATATTTTTTATCTGCTGTTAAAACTTCTAACAGAGAATTTTCACATAAAGCTCCTAAGAATTGTCTTTCTAAAACAAAAATTGAATGATGTTTCCATTCTTACCTCAAAAACCTTCAATTATCAACAGAATAAAGTCCAAGTGTAGTGTGGCTGCTTGCCGCCAGGCTACGGGCTCCCAGCGTGGTATGGCAGAGGCACGAGGGTGAACCTTGGAATCAGACATTCCTGGAATGGAGCGTGAGCTCTGCCGCATCTACCGCCAGGCGCCAGGGGCACAGAGCCGGTGAAAGAGGCTTAGAGACTGGGACCTGTGGCTTTTTAAAAATATATATATACTTTTATTGATTTCAGAGAGGAAGGCGGGGGAGACAGGGTTAGAAACATCAATGATGAGAGAGAAACATTGATCAGCTGCCTCCTGCACCCCCCCCCCCACTGGGGATGAGCCCAAAACCATGCCCTTGACTGGAATCGAACCCAGGACCCTTCAGTCCGCAGGCTGACGCTCTACCCACTGAGGCCAACCAGCTAGGGCCCTTCTAGCTTTTGAAGCTCCTGATGTATATATTTGAGGTGTAATTCAGTACTGTAATATTCACCTTTTTGGGGGGGAGCACCTATTTTATTGGATATCTTGTGCCAGGCACAGCAGCATTATTTACAAAGAGCTAAGATCTGCAAACAGCACAAGGGCGCATCAGTGGACGAGTGGGTAAAAACGACGGCACACGTACACCATGGAATACTGTGCAGCCGTGGAAAAGAAGGCACTCTTACCCTTTGTGACCGCATGGATGAACATGGGGAGTATCCTGCTAAGTGAAATAAGCCAGTCAGCGAAAGACGAGGACCATACGATCTCACTCACGTGTGGAATCTAATGAACAAAACAAACTGACGTGTTCATAGGTCCAGAGACATGGGTGCGTACAACAGACCGCCAGATCTCAGCGGGAAGGTGGGGCGGGAAGAGGCTAACTAAATAACTCATATGCATATATCATAACCCAGGGCTCAGGCAACAGTCAACGGAGTCCTGGGTTGGGAATTCTCAACAATAAAAAGGAAGGGAGGGAGGGAGGGAGGGAGGGACGGAGGGAGGGAGGGAGGGAGGGGAGGGGCGGGAGGGGGAGGAAGGGAGAAAGAAAAGATGGACATATTTGACTATGTCAACATTAAACCATTTTGTGTGACAAACGATGCCATAAATAAGGCAGCTCAAATGGAGGAGCTGGAAAAAGATTTGTAACATAAATAATAGTCACAATGCTGCGGAGAAACCTACTGTGCGCCGGGCACCATGGTCTGTTCTTTCCAATACTGAGTCACGTACTCCACAACAAACACTACGAAGCAGGGACGACGAGGAGGAGGGTGACGGCGACGACCTATAGGTGAGCCGACGGGGCACACCCAGGTTAGCGATTGCCGAGGCCACACAGCGGGTCTGGGCGGGGTTCTGAGTGACCCCTGGCCGCCGGCCCGGAGCCAGCGCTCTCAATCACTTCTGAGCAGCCCAGCCAAAGGCTAATGGACACTATATAAAGCGCTTTTACAGACTGACCTGGACAAGACAAACAACCAACGCGGGAACGGACGGCTATAAACAGACGTCGGGGACAGCCACTCCCACTGGCCGGGAAACACAGAAAGACCCTCCCGCGTGGCAGCGGTCAGGAGGGGCCCGGGGAAAAGCGCTGGGACCCCCTCCCGTCTGTGAGCCGGACGCAGACAGACACAGGCGGCGGCAAGCGCTGCCGGGAACACGAGGAAGGGGCTCGCTCACACATGTGAGGGCCGCAGCCATGGCGGGAAGCCATCTGGCAACATCTGGTCCAGCTGAAACTCAACAAACCCTTCCACTCATTCATCCCGCTTCTGGGAATCTGTCCCAGAGAAATAAAAAGACCCCTAGTTAAGGATAAGGATGTTTATGAGAGCTTGTGTGTGTGTGTGTGTGTGTGTGTGTGTGTGAGTGTGTGAGTGTGTGTATGTGTGTGTGTGAGTGTGTGTGTATGTGTGTGTATAAGTGTGTATAAGTGTGTGTATGTGTGTATAAGTGTGTGTATGTGTGTATGTGTGCATATGTGTGTATGTGTGTATGTGTGTGAGTGTGTGTATGTGTGTGTGTATAAGTGTGTATATGTGTGTGTATGTGTGTATAAGTGTGTGTATGTGTGTATGTGTGTGTGAGTGTGTGTATATGTGTGTGTGAGTGCATGTGTGTATATGTATTGTGCGTATATGTGACTGTATGTGTGTATGTATGTGTGTATATGTGTGTATGTGTATGTGAGTGTGTGTGTGTAGATGTATGTGTGTGTGAGTGTGTATATGTGAGTGTATGTGTGTATATGTGTGTATGTGTGTGTATATGTGTGTATGTGTGTATATGTGTGTATGTGTGTATATGCTGTGTATGTGTATATGTGTGTGTATGTGTGTGAGTGTGTGTGTATTTGTGTGTATGTGTGTATATGTGTGTGTGAGTATGTATGTGTGTATATGTGTGTATGTGTGTATCTCTGTGTGCGTGTATGTGTGTGTATGTGTGTGTTTATGTGTATATGTGTGTATGTGTATGTGTGTATATGTGTGTATGTGTATGTGTGTGTATATGTGTGTGTGTGCGTGTTTGTGTGTGTGTGTGTATATGTGTGCATATCTCTCTCTGTGTGTGTATGTGTGTGCATGTGTGTGTGTGTGTATGTGTGTGTGCATGTGTGTGTGTTTGTGTGTGTGTGCGTGTGTTTGTGTGTATGTGTGTGTATCTGTGTGTGTGCATGTGTGTGTGTGTGTGTGTGTGTGTGTTGAGGGGGACCAACAAAGCAAATACCCATCTAAAGAAAAAGGGGAAGATGGAATGGATTATGCTATATCCTTCCAACACACATTTAAAAACATATATACATAAACATATATCCATATTAATTTCAGAGAGGAAGGGAGAGAGAAGAAATGTTAATGATGACCCAGCAGGCGTGGCTCAGAGGTTGAGCATGGACCCATGAGCCAGGAGGGTGCGAGTCGATGCCCAGTCGGGGCACTTGCCCAGGTTGCAGGCTCGATCTCCAGTGTGGGGCATGCAGGAGGCAGCCCATCAATGATTCTCTCTCATCATGAATGTTTCTGTCTGTCTCTCTCTCCCTTCCTCTCTCAGTCAATTTAAAAAATACATTTTTTAAATGTGGGGGATCCATACATGGAATATTATGAAAAGGAATGAAGTGTTGGCACATCCCACAGAGTAGGTGGACCTTGAAGGAATGCTAAGCCAACAAAGCCACAGGGAGGGCCCCCTATTTTATGATTCCAACGATACGAAATGTTCAGAACAAGCACACCCTGAGAGACAGATTGATATCAGATTAGTCCACGGATCAGGGAAGAGGGAATGGGGAGTCACTGCTGGGCGAGTATAGGGGCTCCGTTGGGGGTGACGAAACTGTTTGGAACTGGATAGAAGTGGTGGTTGCAAACATTGTAAGTGGACTACATGTCACTCAATCGTTCACTTTGAAAACGGTTCATTTGATGTCGTGTCAACGGCACCTCAATACTTTTTTAAGAAGGACCTGGGGGAATTTTTGCCTGAGGGTGTAATGTTGGGAGCAGCTGCGTCCCTTTGCAGTGTGAGGAGGCAAGCAGGTGACAGGAGGCGGAGCAGGAAGGGGGCGGGAGCCTGGGCTTTGGGGCACACTCTGCTCCGGGGATGTGACCTCTGCCCTGATCACGCAGCGTAGTGATCTTTTCTTACCCCCATTTCTGGGGGGCTTTCTGTCACTGCCGCCTGATGGACACGACTTCAAGGTTCTGGAAAAGGAAGGCAAAGGCATTTCAGCTTAAAAACAGCTAACGGCGAAGAATTCTCAATAGTAGTTAATTCTCAGGGCTAGGCATGGAGTGTGTGTATGACAGACAGAGGGAGATACCCAAAGGAAGCCCAGTCGCAGCCCCCCTGTGGTCCCCGTGATCGGCAAACTGCAGCTCGTGAGCCACACATGGCTCTTTGGCCCCTTGAGTGTGGCTCTACTGCAAAATACCACGGCCTGGGCGAGTCTGTCTTGAAGAAGTGGCGTTAGAAGAAGTTTAAGAAATTCCAATCGTTGTCCTGGTGATATTTGGCTCTGTTGCCTCATGAGTTTGCCGACCACGGGTCTAGCCAGTCTTAGAGTCGCAGATCAGGGCGGACTTGCTGTAGGTGCAATACTGAGCCCATTACAGACCTGTGGGCTCTGAGGACGACAGGCGGACGGGACCGCCGGCCGCACCACTGAGGTGTGTGGCTTCTCTGGGGAGCGAGAGCTTCGCGTTGATCCCCGAGATGCCCCCAAACATTGTTGGAAGAGCCACCCGTCTCCGGGTGAGGCGTCAGTTCCTCGTGGTGAAGGTGAGCACTTCCCTTTCAAAGTCGGGGTGACTTCCCTGCCCACTAGGCTGTGACTAGGAGGAAGCAGAGGAAGAGCAGGTCCCTCTCCCCCTCTCCTGTCCCTCACTTCGTGGCTCCAGAGAGCCGCCCTCTGTGGCTCCTGCTCTACCCACACAGAAAGGTTTCAGAAAGGGATAGTGCGACTGGGTGGGGGGTTTGTTTTTTAAATATATTTTATTGATTTTTCACAGAGAGGAAGGGAGCGGGATAGAAAGTCAGAAACATCGATGAGAGAGAAACATCGATCAGCTGCCTCCTACACACCCCCTACTGGGGACGTGCCCGAAACCAAGGTACATGCCCTTGACCGGAATCGAACCTAGGACCCTTCAGTCCACTGAGCCAAACTGCTTTCGGCAGGGTGGGGTTTTTTAAGGACTCGTAGAGGTTAATGTTAGGGATTAATACTTGAAGGGCTGGATTTGAGCTGGCTCTCACTGTGTTTCCTGGCAGTCGGTGGTAAGCCGTTGTGTAATGTGTAAACTATGAAAATAAACGGCTTACGTCGCCTCTGTAAAAACCTGTTCCAGGGCGGATGGATGGAGGGAAACAGATCCTTTATCTCTGCTCATGAGGTGCTCCGCTGGCAGGGAGAGGTGGCAGGGAACTGTCCGATGAGGTGATGACACATGGAGGTGGGTTCCTCCGACTCCCCTGCGGCTGTGGGATGACATTCCCCTCGTCTTCCCCTCGTGGTGGTGGTTTTTTTCCACTCGGCTGGGGGTTCGTAATCGTCAATGGGTCTTGTCGAGAAAGAGGTTAACTGGCTTATTCCAGAAGACTTGACTTGCCGGGAATGTGAGGTATTTCCAAAACAGCGAGTAAATGGGCTGAAACAAAAGAAGAAACAAAATACAGAATCCTGCTGACTTCCAGAGGGCTGCGGGGTGAGGGGCGAAGACCGTGGGGCGCACATCCTGTTGCGGGGGGGGGGCGGGGGGGGCTGCTGGGGACCAGCTGCAAGGAAAGGAAGAGGACAGAGGAATACAACCTTGTTCTCTGAGCTTTGTCCCTCCAGTTACTCTTACGTTCTTTGAAATCTGTTACTTCCTTAGCTTTTCTATAGACTCAAGGGGATAATGAAAATACACAAAAGATTGGGCTCTAGCTGGTTTGGCTCAGTGGGTAGAGAGATGGCCTATGGACTGAGGGTCCCAGGCTCGATTCCAGTCAAGGGCGTGAACCCTAGTCAGGGCAGGTTTGGCAACTAGTCAATGTGTCTCTCTCACACAGATGTTCCTCTCTCACTCCCTCCCTTCCAAAAAAACAACCAATGGATGCAAAAATAGGTGGAGCAACAAACGGATGTTTCTCTCTTCACCCCTCCCCCTCTAGTCAATTGAGAGAGAGAGAGAGAGAGAGAGAGAGAGAGAGAGAGAGAGAGAGAGAGAGAAAAGCACCAGCAAATGCTTTCATATCATTTGATGAGAAAAGTTTTCCTAGATATCATGGCTCCATGTGACCAAAAACATCAACTACAGGACTTGAGACATTATGGGTTGAGGAGGAGGGGAAGAAATTTTGTAAATGACCACTTCTCCTTTTGAGGCATGAAATATAGTATGGGTTATGAGTAATATATCCCTTTGAGACTTAAAAAAGAACCAAGTCTATATAAAAAACATTGAGGAAAAATGAGTTGACAATCTTGGTTTTGCAATAATGCAATTCCTCCTGGTTTATTGCAGGATCTCTTTTGATACAATAAATATCCCAATGCTTCCTACGTATACACATAGCCATATAAGTGAGAGATGCTCTTAAGTAGTTTAAGGAATTTGGATACTGAGTAAATATTTTATAAAGAATGAATGGGTGCCCTGACCTGTGTTGTTCAATGGTTAGAACACTGGCCTGTGGACCAAAGGGTCTTGGGTTTGCTTCTTGGTCAACGGCATGTACCTGGGTTGCAGATTTTACCCCCAGCCCCCAATTGGGGCAAGTGTAGGAGGCAACCAACCAATGTGTTTTCTCTTACATCCATGTGTTTTTTTTCCTTCTCTCTCGGTCTTTCCCTCCCTCCCTTCCAGTCTCTCTAAAATCAATGGGAAAAATATCGTTGGGTGAGGATTAACGACAAAACGAAAACGAAAAAGAATACTGTGCGGTCTCTTATCAGAATGGCTAGAATGGAAAGGACTGACAGCCGGCCTGTGTGGCCCAGTGGTTGAGATGAACCAGGAGTCACGGTCTGATTCCCAGCCAGGGCACATGCCAGGGTTGCGGCTCCATCCCCAGTGTGGGGCATGCCGGAGGTTCTCTCTCAGCACTGATGTTTCTCTCTCTCTCTCCCTCTCCCTTTCTCTCTGAAATAAGTAAAAACATATTTTTAAAAATGAACTACTGCTACACAAAACAGCATAGATCAGCGGTCGGCAAACTGCGGCTCGAGAGCCATGGTTTGCTGCTCTGTTGACTAATGAGTTTGCCGACCACTGACCTAGACTCTCGATTCCAGTAATTACAGGCTGTTGCTGTTCCTTGTGATTAAGCCCCTAGGCCAGTGGTCGGCAAACTTATTAGTCAACAGAGCGGCAAACCGTGTCTCTCGAGCCACAGTTTGCTGACCACTGGCATAGATGAATCTTTTATTATTTATTTACATTTAGATTTTTAATGTTATTTATGTAATCTGACCACATTTATGTTGTTTCCCAATTTGTGTTTGATTTAAGTGGAAAAACATCTCATTATTCATTTAATTGCTCTTTAAATGATGACCAGTCAGCCAAAACCGGTTTGGCTCAGTGGTTGAAGCATTGGCCTTCGGACTGAAGGGTCCCAGGTTTGATTCCAGTCAAGGGCATGTACCTTGGTTTTGGGCACATCCCCAGTGGGAAGGTGTGCAAGAGGCAACTGATCGATGTTTCTCTCTCATCGATGTTTCTAACTCTCTATCCCTCTTCCTTCCTCTCTGTAAAAAATCAATAAAATATATTAAAAAAAATAAATGATGGCCAGTCAACAGTTGCATAGTCATAGATGAATCTTTTAATGTTGAATAGTGAATTCAGACTGTAGATCAGCCCACTTATAGAAAGTTAAAAACCATTGAAAATGCAATGATCTATGATGATAAAGGTCACAACAGTGGTTACCTTTGGAGAGAGTATGCTCTGGAAAAGGGGTCCTAGAATGTTCTAGATTTTGATAATGATTATTATTATTATACAGCACCATAAGCATGTGAAAGGTAACCACTGTCGATGGTCCCTGTGACACCATCATTCACCAACAAAGAACCCATCCGTCCCCCCACGCTCCTCTGTTTGCTTAGTTGGCTTCTCCCAACGGGACAGACAGGATCACCACAATTAGTCTCTTTCTCTCACTCGGAAACGTGTCAAAATCCGCCCGCGGGAGGGCTCCAATGTGTTTACAATAAACACAGCTTCCTCATCTCCGGGCCCGAGGAGCTGTACAAAAAAAGACTGCGTATCCTACTAACACAATTCTCTCCTCCAAGTAGTCAAAGGCACGGAAATCTAGCCACCTCATTCAAAACAAGACATGAAATACACATGAGTCATGGAAATTAAACACACAGCCTTTACTTATTTCGGGTTGCTCCCTTCCCCTTTTGTCTGTGTGTAAGGAGATGCTGTCATTGGTTCATGAGTCATGACACATTCAAGGAAAAAAATTTCACCCTGATAACGCATAGTCAAAATTCCCCCAGCCCCGTGGTCAGCAAACTGCGGCTCGAGAGCCACATGTGGCTCTTTGGCCTCTTGAGTGTGGCTCTTCCATAAAAGACCATGGCCTGGGCAAGCCTATGTTGAAGAAGTGGCATTAGAAGAAGTTTAAGTTTAAAAAATTTGGCTCTCAAAAGAAATTTCAATCGTTGTCCTGTTGATATTTGGCTCTGTTGACTAATGAGTTTGCCAACCACTGCCCTAGCTCATGCATATTAAGAGCCTACTATGAGATGCTGTTTCAGAAACTGGGGACAAAATGATGAATAGTGAGATAATCAACAAGTCAACAAAGATAACTTTGGGTGGTATGGTGAAAGAAGTGAGCGTCAATGTCATGGCAAGTCACCGGATAGGGTTGGGGTGTGTGTAAGCGGGGAGGCGACTGTGGTTGGGTTGGTTGGGAAGGCTGGTCAGGGAATGGGGGTGATTGGGCTGGTTGGAAAGGCTGGTCAGGGGATGGGGGTGGTTGGGCTGGTTGGGAAGGCTGGTCAGGGGAAGGGGGTGGTTGGGTTGGTTGGGAAGGCTGGTCAGGGGAAGGGGGTGGTTGGGCTGGTTGGGAAGGCTGGTCAGGGGAAGGGGGTGGTTGGGTTGGTTGGGAAGGCTGGTCAGGGGAAGGGGGTGGTTGGGCTGGTTGGGAAGGCTGGTCAGGGGAAGGGGGTGGTTGGGCTGGTTGGGAAGGCTGGTCAGGGGAAGGGGGTGGTTGGGCTGGTTGGGAAGGCTGGTCAGGGGAAGGGGGTGGTTGGGTTGGTTGGGAAGGCTGGTCAGGGGATGGGGGTGGTTGGGCTGGTTGGGAAGGCTGGTCAGGGGAAGGGGGAGCAGTAGGCACTGAGGTTAGAGAGACGGGTGGGGCTGGCTCATGCAGGACATTCTAAGCCATGGGCAGGTAGCACAGAGTTGTAACAGATTCAGCTTTGAAACACAGTGCTTTTTAAAACACGGGACCCTGGCTGAAACTGGTTTGGCTCCGTGGATAGAGAGCATTGGCCTGCGGACTGAAAGGTCTCAGGTTTGATTCCGGTCAAGGGCATGTACCTTGGTTGCGGGCACATCCCCATTGGAGGGTGTGCAGGAGGCAGCTGATCAATGTTTCTAACTCTCTCTCTCCTTTCCTCTCTGTAAAAAATCAATAAAATATATATTAAAAAATAAAATAAAATGGAAAAGATCTTCCGTGTTTTAAAAAAATGAAAAATAGCCGAGACCGGTTTGGCTCAGTGGATAGAGCGTCGGACTGCGGACTGAAGGGTCCCGGGTTCGATTCTGGCAAGGGCATGTACCCCGGCTGCGGGCACACCCCTAGAAGGGGGTGTGCAAGAGGCAGCTGACTGATGTCTCTCATCGATGTTTCTGACTTTCTATCCCTCTCCCTTCCGCTCTGTAAAAAGTCAATAAAATATATTTTAAAAATAAATTAAAAAAACATAAAAAATAGAAAACGGGACCCTTGCTCGCTTCGGCAGCACATATACCAAAATGGGAACGATCCAGAGATTAGCCTGGCCCCTGCGGAAGGACGACACGCAAATTCGGGAGCCGTTCCATATTGTTAGATCTCTCCTCAGGTGATGAGTACAATACGAGACTGACCCTGACAAGAGCTCCAAAGAGTGGTCAACAGAGTGGGAAGTTGGCGCCAGGACTGGACACATCGTGAGGATGATGAAGTCTGGCATTCCCCTTCCTTCTGGACCCTCTCCCTGAAACATGGAGACACTTCCTCGGTCCCAGGACTCCCCCCCTCCCTCTAACCCCAGCCTGTCTCAGAGGAGGGCACCCCGAGCCTTACGCTGCTCTCGAGAACACAGGTTTGCTCCGGGATCTACCTCAGTCCCACTTTATGTGAATTCTGCTGAGCTCCTGAACATCCAGGTCCCCACCATCCAAACCGATTTCCCCACCGTGTCCACAGCAGCATTATTCACAAGAGCCAAAATGTGGAAGCAACCCAAGTGTCCATCGATGGGTAAGTGGGTAAATGTAATGTGGCATAGACAATGGGATATTATACGCCTTTAAAAAGAATATTCGGACACAGGCTATAACAGGGGTACATCTTGACGACGTTATGCTAAATTAAATAAGCCAGTCACCCTCGCTGTTTTGGCTCAGTGGATAGAGCCTCGGCCCGCAGACTGAAAGGTCCTGGATTCCGGTCAAGGGCACATGCCCAGGTGGCAGGGTCGATCCCCAGTAGGGGGCATGCAGGAGGCAGCTGATCAATGATTCTCTCTCATCATTGATGTGTCTATCCCTCTCTGCCTCTCCCTTCCTCTCTGAAATCAATAAAAATATATATTTGGGGAAAAAAACCAACAAAAAACAGGACCCTCCATAGGGAATATTTTTGTGGAGATCCACTGGGGGAAGGGCCTTTTTAATACTTCATCTTCTTAGAATGCATCCCGTTTCCAATTTGAACAAAGGGGCCTATGGGACTCAGCCGACAGCTTGCGTTTTATGCCAAGTGAAATGGGGAGCCATTGAAAAGTGTGAGGTCAGGCATTGAGGATATTTAGCTTATCTCTTTTTATATCTACTATAATTAAAGGGAAATATGCTAATTAGATCAGACGTCCTTCTGGATAAAGCTGGTGCCAGCAGACAGGGGAGGGAAGGCCTACTCTTGCATGAATTTTGTGCATCAGGCTTCTAGTCTATATATTGATTTCAGAGAGGAAGGAAGAGGGAGAGATAGAAACATCAGTGATGAGAGAGACACACTGATTGGTTGGTTCCTGCATGCAACCTGACCAGGGCTGTGGGTCAAGACTGAAACCGAGGTACGTGCCATTCACTGGAATCTGGGACCCTTCAGTCCGCAGGCCGATGCTCTATCCACTGAGCCAAACCAGCCAGGGCTGGCTTATGTCTTAAAAATATATTTCAGCAATAGTATGGAGACATATTTCATACTATTCAGCAATAGTATGGAGACAAGAGTAGAATAATTTTGAAAAATGATCAAAGCTCATAAAAATGGTATAATAAATGTAACAACAATAGATCTGGCTAATTGTACATTTGAACTTCAAATGACCTTATCTTAAATTCAAATATATTATTTTTCAAAAAAGTACTTCTTGCCAGGCCAGCATGGCTCAGTGGTTGAGTGTTGACCTATGAACCTGGAGGTCATAGACTCCTGGTCAGGGCACATGCCTGGGTTGTAGGACCAATCCCCGGTGGGGGGTGTGCAGGAGGCAGCTGAGTGATGATTCTCATCATTGATGTTTTCCTCTCTCCCTCTCCCTTTCTCTCTGAAATCCATTTTAAAACTTACTCTTCACCTATGACAAGGGTGGGAACATCCGGTCCGCAGATCATACAAGGCTGTGAAATCATTTGGTCTGGTCCTGCCAAGGCCTTAGCTGTGAGTTAAATGTTTGACCAAATATAGCCGGCTAATGTTTTTATTTGTAATCATCTATACATAAAACCCTAATATGCAAATAGACCGAACAGCGGAACAACTGAACAACCGGTCACTATGACGTGTGCTGACCACCAGGGGGTGCACGTGGAACATGGTGGGCATTGGCAGCAAGTGGCAGAGCATTGAACATGGTGGTTGTTGGCCGTGGAGGGATGGTGGAGCAGGTGAGTGGGGCGCCAGACTAAAGCGGGGCACTGGTCACTGTCATGTCATCGGGGAGAGCCTCTGGTAGTTACTGAAAATTCTTTGCTCCCACATGTTGCAGTCCCACCCAGTGCTGGTCCCAATAGCTCAGCACCATCAGCTGGAGTGAGCGGTGGCTATTGGCCCCAATTGCCCCTGAGGGTTTCTCTAACTCCACCTCCTCCTGAGGGGTTATTGGGGCAGCAGCTGCCACTTGCACCCACTGACGGCTCCAGGTCTACTCACCCGTGCTGCTGGTACTAGCCCCAATTGCTTCATGCCGTCAGCAGATGCGAGCAGGGCCATCACCACCCATGTGTGGGAGCTGTGGCAGCAAGAACGGGGCTGCTGGTGGACAGGGAACTGGGGGCCGCAGCAGGAAGGGCTGGGTGGTGGAGCAGAGGATGGGCCAAGACCCGCCCTTGTGCCCACCACAGCCTTGCGGCCCACAGTTCCTTTCAAGGTGCACGAATTCATGCACTGGGCCTATATAATAAAAGGGTAATATGCAAATGGACCCTACTGGTAGAATGACCAGTTGCTATGATGCACACTGACCACCAGGGGGCAGATGCTCACTGCAGGAGCTGCCCCATCGTGGTCAGTGCACTCCCATGGGAGAACTGCTCAGCCACAAGCCACGGTGGGAGGAGCCTCTATCTAAGGATGTCTGACTGCCAACTTAGGCCTGATCCCTTGGGGACATCCCCCAAGGGGTCCCGGACTGCAAGAGGGTGCAGGCTGGGCTGAGGGAACCCTCCAAGTGGACAAATTTTTGTGCACTGGGCCTTTAGTTTTTAAATAATTCTTTATTGTTGAAAGTATTACATGTCCCCCCCCCCCCCCGTTGACCCCCTCCAGCCTATGCTGCCCCTGATCCCAGGACCTCACTGCCCCATTGTGTCCATGGCCATGCATATATGCATATGAGGCGCTTGGTTGACTAAAAGGCTCATTTTGTGTGGCTCCAAAATGTTATATCCAAAGGCCCTTGGCAGAAAAAAGGTTCCCCACCCCGCTATATTAGCGGGCTATATTTGGTCAAACATTTAACTCACAGCTAAGGCCTTGGCAGGATCAGACCAAATGATTTCACAGCCTTATATGATCTGCAGGCTGGAAGTTCCCACCCTTGTCATAGGTGAAGAGTAAGTTTTAAAATGGATTTCAGAGAGAAAGGGAGAGGGAGAGAGGAAAACATCAATGATGAGAATCATCACTCAGCTGCCTCCTGCACACCCCCCACCGGGGATTGGTCCTGACCTGAGCTCTGTGTTCTGAGCAAACACACGGATGTTAGGATGGGAAAGCCGTTTTAGCTGAGCTTGAGCTGGTTTGGCAGGCCGGCTCATTTCCATTTGTGACATTCTAGTGCCACCCCCTGACCCTTCTATTCCTTGCACATTTATGCCCAAGGATCCAGTTATGGGCTCTGCTTGCAATGTCAGCCTTTTACTATTCTTAAGGTTCTATTAGGTAAACATCAAAGAAATGCAAGCCTAAACGGTGAGACACCATTGTTACCTAAAAGATTTTAGGTAACAAAAAGATTTAAAAAATTTTGATTTCAGAGAGGAAGGGAAAGAGAGAAGCAGAAACATCAATGAGAAAAATCACTGATCACACTGTACACAGAGGATTGAGCTCACAACCTGGGCATGTGCCCTGATCAAGAATCAAACCGTGACCTTCTGGTTCATAGGTCGATGCTCAACGAGTGAGCCAAACTGGCTGGGCAGCAAAAAGTTTTTGAAAGTAAGATTGCTTAGCACTGTAGAGGACCGGTGCAGTAGAGCAGACATTGGCCAAGGCCTCTCGACATGGACACAGTATGGCAGTTTGCATCTAAGAACCTTAAAAATGATCTTCATGCCCTTTGATCTGGTAAATCTGTTCCCGGGAATGCATCTTAAGGAAATCACTGCAAGTGCGGAAGCAGCTTTGCAGGAAATATTGGTGCAGTCTGTGCATGCCGGAGGAGAGCAGGTGAACAATCACTCACACCGCCTGCAGCGAGGCGGCTCTCCCAGTGGGGGAATTCGGGCTTTGGGAAATTCTGTAACTTGCCAGGGTTCACGCAGCTGGAACAGAATAGAACCATATTCAAATCCAGACTTTTTTAAAGTATGTATTTTATTGATTTTTTACAGAGAGGAAGGGAGGAGGAGAGAGAGCTAGAAACATCAATGGGAGAGAAACACTGATCAGCTGCCTCCTGCTCACCTCCTACTGGGGACGTGCCCACAACCAAGGTACATGCCCTTGACCGAAATTGAACCTGGGACCCTTCAGTCTGCAGGCGACACTCTATCCACTGAGCCAAACCGGTCGGGGCCAAATCCAGACTTATTTTATTCCAAAAATCATGATGCTGGTATAGATACAAGTAGTTTCTCAACTGGCACAAAAAGGCCAACCAATTCTAGTATCATCAAGTTATTCACAAGCATAGCAGCAGATTATGAAGGCGGAATAAGAGCTACAATTATTTTTGTGCCCGGCTGTGTCTGCTGGCTTTCCGCAGCACGTCCTTTCTGGGCCAAACTCCTACTTGGGGCCTGCAGCCTGCACACGCCTAGCTCCAGACTCCCGGCGGGATGGCTTCCTGCTCGGTCCCCTTCTTTCTTGGTGCTGGCACGAGGATCAGAGGCTGGTGAGAGCAGAGGTCCTTCTCTTCGGAACCAGCTCGGCAGAGGCAGCCACAGCAGAGGATGCTGTGGGCGGAGGAAGCCGAGGAGGATGCTGAGGATGGACGGCTGCGGGCAGCGGTGGGGATGCTGCAGCAGTCCTGGAGGGAGGCTCAGCCTCCAACAGAGCAGCCGCCTCCACCAGCTCCGTGGAGAACGGGGCCTGGAGGCTCCAGCCCGGGGAGGGGCAGGAAGGGGCAGCTCTCTGACCTTAGACGTTAGCCCTTCCTTCCCTTGTGCCTCCCAAGTGGCCTCCCTCCAGCGCCCCCTTTTGCCTTTTGGTTCCTTTAACACCTTTGGAACCAATTCCTGGCATTGAATCCATCTCCACTTGAATTATCTGCAGTGTTTTCTATTTTCCTGCCTGGCCACGAACTAACATATTCTGCATCTGCAGCAAAAATGCTGTACTTTTTAAAAATCCTCACCAGAGGATATTTTTCCACTGATTTTTAGAGAGTGGAAGAGAGAGTGAAAGACAGAGAGAAATATCAATGTGAGAGAAACACATCGATTGACTGCCTCCTGCACATGCTCAGACCAAGGCCCGGGCTGGGGAGGAGCTTGCAACTGAGGTACCTGCCCTTGACCCCTTGAACGGAATCAAACCTGGGACCCTTTGGTTTGCAGGCTGACGCTCTATCCACTGAGCCAAACTGGCTAGGGCAAAAAATTATACACATGTTTACAGAATAACATTAAAAAGAACGACATTCTGGGCTGCCTGTGTGTGTAGCTCAGTGGCTGAGTGTCCACCTATGAGCCAGGTCAGGGCTCATGCCTGGGGTGCCGGCTTGGCCCCCAGGAGGGAGCTGACGGATGATTCTCCCTCATCATTGATGTTTCTCTCTCTCCTCCCTTCCTCTCTGAGGGGAAAAAAAAATTTTTTTTAAAAGACCGACATTCTTATTTTTACATGTGGAAGAAATAGGCTATAAATACTTGCTTTTCTTCTGCGGGGAGCAAAATATCTTTGCATTTTGTTTCCTTCATATGTGGTATGAAAAATTAATTGTCTAAGTTATACAAGTAACTTGCAAATAAAAGATTTATTAACTCAGAATATACTTTTTTTATGGGACAAACTACCAACTGTCTTAGCATCACTTGTCAGATAACATTTGACAGCAGCTACAAAACAGAGATTGCACAATTTTAAAAACCGTAATAAATATGGTCAGTTAATAGCGGGCTCCAAACTTCCTCTTGCTGTTCCCGAGAAAGGTTTGATGACTCTTATCCGTTAAGAAACATCTAAATGGGAAGAAACACAGAAGTATTTTTATGAGTGTCATTTAGGTGTTTTCTTTTAAATAGCAAATGCTCAGATAAACTAAAGAACTTAAGGTTTAACTGTATTGCTAAAAAATCTATACATAACATTCTTGAGCAGTTCAGACAAATAGGACTGCAGAAAAACCTAATTTTATTTTTTTATTTTTAAAATATATTTTATTGATTTTTTACAGAGAGTAAGGGAGAGGGACTGAGAGTTAGAAACATCGTTGAGAGAGAAACATCGATCAGCTGCCTCCTGCACACCCTCTACTGGGGATGTGTCCGAAACCAAGGTACATGCCCTTGAGCTGAATCGAACCCGGGACCTCTCAGTCCGCAGGCCAATGCTCTATCCATTGAGCCAAACCGGTTTTGGTGAAAAACCTAATTTTAAGGGCCACAAATTCATCTCCTAAATCAATATTCTTCCTTTTTAAAAAAAAGCAATTTTATGCCACTGAGCACAACAGACTAGAAGTAAACATTGGAATTTACTAGTCAATAAAATAAACATAAAGGTTTATTTTAACATGTCTATTTTGGACCAAAGGAGAGAAAAACTCCTACAATATTTAGGTTTACTAAAGCTACCAATCCATGATCAAAATAAAAATACTTACCTTATATTTAAATTCAAAATAGGAGAAGTAATTTATATGCATGTTTTATATATAAAACATTTGGATGGGGAAACCAAGATGGTGGCATAGGTAAACACCTGAACTGCTGCCTCGCACAATTTCAAAACTACAACTAAAAGACAAAATGGACATCATCCCAAACCACAGGAAGTCTGGCTGAGTGGAAATTCTACAACTAGAAGGAAAGAGAAAAGCACAGAGATTCAGAGCTGCGGAAGTTAACTGCAGAGGTGCGGAGGTGTGCGGAGAGCTGACAACTGAGTACACGGCTGGTTTTCTCAACTGGGAGGGAGACACAAGCTCCCGACTGCTCTGAATCTAGTTCCGGGTGAGACTCTTGGGGACCCAGACTCATATGGGGAGAAACTGGACTGTCTGGCAGTGGGCGAAACTTCAGGGTGGCTTTCTCTCAGAGGTGCTTGCAGTAAGGGGACACTGAGACCCAGGGGCCTCTTAGGGTAGGGCTGATAGGAAGCTACTGCTGTTTGCTCCACCCTGAGATCCGCCCCATGAAGCCACTGTTGTTTGTTCCGCCCTGAGACTCCAACCCATCCAAGCTGAGCACAGAGGCTTTTGCATATGAATGGCTTGGTCCTTTGCAATCTAAAATTACCTAACAAATTGCAGCTGAGTCCATGAGACCCAGAACATCCAAAAGAAGGCCCAAGACCCCATAGCAGCTTGCATTGCTTCACAGCTGGGCCTCATCTGGGCACCTCCAAAACCCAAACAAAGAAGAGGAATCACAGATCTTTCTGTAGCTCCTGCTGGGTGGCATCAGGCAAGGCTAAATTTGCACCTCCTTGGAGGTCCAAGAGCCAGTGTACCCAGGGATCAGAGTAGGACCATCCAGATTAGAACTCCTCAGATCCATAAGGGACACACTCAGGGGGCAGATGCAGTGAGCGCCAAAGCCCCACTGAAGCAAGTATTGTCCCATAAGGATGTCTCCAGCACATAAGTTCTCCCAGCATAGACACAGCTGATCCTCACAGCCAACTGGCCTGAAGGTCAATTCCTCCCAGTGATACCAACAACAATCAAGATTTAACTACAACAAATTTGTGCACACAGCCCACAAAGTTGTGTATCAAGAGTGTCCACCTCAGGTAACTGGGGAGGCTGAGCCACTAGGCCCTATAGGACACCTTGCACACAAAGCCACTCTATCAACTCAGGGAAGCAGCCAAAATGTGAAGACAAAGAAACAGGTCACAAATGAAGAAAAGCAAATGACTGGATATAGAGTTCAAAACCACGGTTATAAGGTTTTTCAGGATTTCTAGAAAAGGCCGATAAATTTAGTGAGACCCTCGAGGATATGAAAAAGGACCAACTAGAAATTAAGCATACACTGACTGAAATAAAAACGAATATACAGAGATCCAACGGCAGACTAGAGGACCACAGGAATCAAGTCAAAGATTTAAAATACAAAGAAGCAAAAAACACCCAACCGGAAAAGAAAAAAGAATCCAAAAAAATGAAGATAGTGTAAGGAGCCTCTGGGACAACTTCAAGTGTACCAACATCAGAATTATGGGAGTGCCAAATGAAGAGAGACAGCAAGATACTGAAAACCTATTTGAAGAAATAATGACTGAAAACTTCCCCCACCTGGTGAAAGAAACAGACTTACAAGTCCAAGAAGCACAAAGAACCCAAACAAAAGAAATCCAAAGAGGACTACACCCAGACACATTATAATTAAAATGCCAAGGGCAAAAGACAAAGAGATAATCTTAAAAGCAGCAAGAGAAAAACAGTTAATTACCTACAAGGGAGCACCCATAGGATTGTCAGCTGATTTCTCAACAGAAACTATGCAGGGCAGAAGGGAGTGGCAAGAACTATAAGATTACTCTATCCAGCAAAGCTATCATTCAGAATTGAAGGTCAGATAAAGAACTTCACAGATAAGAAAAAGCTAAAGGAGGTCATCACCACCAAATCAGTATTATATGAAATGCTGAAAGGTATTTTTTTTTCTAAAAGGTATTTTTTAAGAAGAGGAAGAAGATAAAGATAAAAATTATGAACAATAAATACATATCTATCAATAAGTGAATCTAAAAATCAAGTGAATAAAAAATCTGATGAACAGAATAAACTGGTGAATATAATAGAATCAGGGGCATAGAAAGAGCGTGGACTGACAATTCTCAGGGGGAAAGGGGTGTGGCGGGTGCAGGAAGAGACTGGACAAAAATCATTCACCTATGGATAAAGAGAGTGGGGGGGGGCGGATAAAGGGGAGATGGGGTGGGAACCAGGTGGAGGGAAGCTATCAGGGGGGAAAAGAGGAACAACTGTAATAATCTGAACAATAAAGTATACCAAAATGTTAAGTGATACTCTATCTTGGTAGTGAGATTTCAAGAGATTAAGAACTTTGGTTTTTTTACTCTTTCAAATTTCTCTTTTTTTCCTTAGTGGACATTTATATTTTAGCTAACCAAAAAAGAAATAAAAGCAACCGATGCTCAAGCACCATATTAACCAATGCCTTTGAGAATGTAGTGTTTTCACTTGCTTCAGTTTGAAAAGCAAGACTTTAGGAGGAACCAGGAAGCTGGAAAGCAGGTGGCCCAGATGTAAGAGCAGAGCCGGCCCAGGTCAGTGACTGGCCTGAGGCATGTGCCGCTTGAAGCACAGCTGAGAGGGGAACCATGGGCTCTTCACTTGTGGCCTGGGACTCATATAAAAAGTAAAATACAAAAAGTATGCACATGTGAAAACAAATTGCTCTCCAGAACAAGTCTGGCTCAGTGTCAAGACCCTGGAAATAGAAATGGCGTCAGGCTGGCGGGAGTCCAGGTCTGCGGACAGCTTTACCTTCAGAATCTCACAGGGCGCGGCGTCTGCAGGCACGGGGCTCCCACGGTGCTTTGAGTACTCGGTTATCAAAACGGAAGCTTCGTCTACACTGCAGCACGGAAAGAAAAAGAAGGGCATGAGGAGACTTTCGGGGATGGTAACTGCTCGCTGTCTGGATTGTGGTGCAGGTGTCACCAGGATAGACATGTCAACTCATCAGATTGCATGTCTGAAATATGTGCAGCCGGTTTTACATAGATTTTGCGTTAAAAAAAAAACCCAAAACACAAAAAACCACTCGTTCACAAACGACAGCAATAGATGATGGCTGGCCGCAGCGGTGCAGCAGAGAGAGGTCTGTGCTGTGGCCAGGCGAGAGGCACGCCCCCGTGTGGTCAGCAGTTAGATGAACAGACCCACAGGCATTGTAATCCCTCCCCTTTCTTCAGGGTCACCCCCTCTTCTCTCTCCTTTCCACTTTACAGATCTGTTCCCAACCCTACCCCGAGAGGAGCTTGCTGTTTCTGAACGTGTGCGTGCTGGAAATGAGATAGCCAAGCTTGGCCAACGTCAGGGCACATGAAGCCATCGATTCTGAGCCAGGGCTAAGCACTGAAGCTGTCATTCAGGACTCAGAGCAGAGCCGTGAGACACCGGCTTTGGGGGTCCGGGCAGCCTGTCTGTCTGATTTGAAGCGCATGTTCCAAGGGACGGGGCTACAGGACAACGGCCCCTGGGCACGGGAGGAACGCCGCAAGGTGACGCCTGGAGCCTTGAGTTACAGCCCAACTGCCCTGCAGCTGACATTTTCCTCCAAAATAAAGGCACAATTTAAGAACATTCTATGGTAAGTGTTGTTTTTTTTAATTGACTTACCTTACTTCGTTTGCCAAATAGTTTACCAGGTCAGTGATGTTGTTGGTGTTTATCATGTGCAGTTTCAATGCTTGGAAGTATTTTGTCTTTGCCAAAGTCCCAAACTCCTTCTTATCTCTGATACTATTCAGAACCAGATTCTGAACCTGTGGAATGACAGGTATCGTCGAGTTAACAGTGTGTTAAATGCCAAGTCCCGGTTAATTCCGAAACACCTGACGGTCGGGGGTCGGGAGTGAGATTATCGTTGTGTGTAACTCGCGCTGTGAGGGGTGGCAGGGGGACGGGGACTGCGCTGGCCCGTTTCAGCACTGCGTGCAGGAAATGAGTCAAAGGTGATTGTGGGTAAGCACTTTGGGACGTTTTATAAAGACAGTCAGGGTCCCCGCCGTTCCAAAAGTGTGTAGGTTTTAATAAAAGCAAATGAATTGTATGTATGAACAAAGATTGAGATAGTAATTTTCTGCTCCATCCAGGTTTCGGGAAAACGATTACCATCTAATACCTAATTTTCCGTAGCAAAAAGGAGGTGAAATTTTCTCTTACTTGGTGTGAAAACCCTGCCAGCTGGCCAATGCTCATGTGCTCCTCCAGCTGCTGTAAAATGGCCAGCGGGCTGCAGGAGTTCAGAAAGCTCTGGAGAAACAAATCGAAACACAGTTGACGAAAAAGCCTAATTACTACTCATGTCTGTCAAATCTGTAAAGTATTCACTTTTTAAATTTGAAATATCCTAAGGGGTTTCTATTATAGGAGAAATTGCCTCTGTCAACCAAAAATTACTGAAACAAGGTAAGAAGCACTTTACAAAAATGCCCATTCCGATAGAAAGAGCTGTTTACTGATAAGCACGTTGTCATTCTAAGTGCCAAACGGAATCTATTTCAATACTCGCACTCTGAGGAGCAGCAGCAGATGGGGTTATGAATAGTCAGAACAAATCAAAGAAGCACAGACAGCTTTGGAAAAAAACACACACGAACAGAACAAGCGACAAATTAAACATTTCCAGATGCTTTGTTTACTTGTTCTGTGTTACAACAGGAATGAGAGTTTGTTTTGTTTGTCCTCACCTGAGGACATTTTTCATTGATTTTTTAAAAATATATATTTTATTGATTTTTTTTTTTTTTTTACAGAGAGGAAGGGAGAGGGATAGAAAGTCAGAAACATCGATGAGAAAGAAACATGGATCAGCTGCCTCTTGCACACCCCCACTGGGGATGTGCCTGCAACCAAGGTACATGCCCTTGACTGGAATCGAACCTGGGACCCTTCAGTCTGCAGGCCAATGCTCTATCCACTGAGCCAAACTGGTTTCGACTCCATTGATTTTTTAAAAAGTAGATTTTTATTAATTTCAGAGAAGAAGGGAGAGAGAGATAGAAACATCAATGATCAGAATCATGGATCAGCTGCCTCCTCAACGCCCCTTACTGGGGATCAAGTTCACAACCAGGGCATGTACCCCAACTGGGAATTGAACCCCAGCCCCCTCAGCCCACAGGCCGACACTATCCACTGAGACAAACTGGCTGGAGGTTTGCATTGATTTTGAGAGAAAGTAGAAGGGAGGGAGAGACAGAGAAACATTGATGTGAGACACACTGACTGGTTGTCACACACTCCCCGAAAGTGGCCAGAGATGGAGTCTGCAACTGGCGTACGTGCCCTTGAATGGAATCGAACCCGGGACCCTTCAGTCCAAGGACCAGTACTCTAACCACTGGACCAAACGGCAACTTATTTTTTCTTTAAGTTTTGTCCTTGGAATGCTTGCGGCTCCCTTTGTGGCACCCACACACACGCCCTGACTCTCCAATCTCTTCCACCTCCCACCTCCCACCTCAAAGTCAAGCTGCCTCCTCGCAGTCTTCTCCCTCTGGCTCATTTTCTCCCATTGCTACCACCTACTTCGGGGATTGATCCCCTCACGCTTTCCTGGCCTCTCCACAGGTTGCTGCGCATGGATTTAGTGAGATAAGAGCTTCCCCAGAGTTTCATTTCTTGACACCTCCTTCCTCCAGTCCAGCTGACGTGGACTATTCCCTCTGAAATATTTCTGACCGTTCCACTTGACTCATCTGGGAAAACTGACTGTTCCTTACCGACATCCCTCAGACTAGCCTCCGTCTATCTTCTAGGTTTATCTTCCACTAAACTGTCCCCCACAATCCTGCCCTGTCCATACCGATGTGCCCCTGCTTTGCTGGTTTGGTGAAAAGAAAAACGCAACCTTTCTCAGGGGACATGCAATTCTAAGACCTTGTATTTCTCTGGCAGCCCCAGAGGCATAATTTCCAAATACCTTAATCTGCTGGTGTCGCTTTTCTGAGTGGGGCAGGAGCATGAGACAGGCTAACGCAAAAGCTGGAAGCTCTAACTGGACATACTGCCTGGCGACTCCGATCATGTCCAGATCATCCGAAACGGGACATCTTTGAGAGAGCACACCGTTAGTCACGAGACGACACTGTCCGAATCCCTCGTTTCGAGGGTTCCACACTTGTTACTTGCCTGAGCTTTCTGTAATTTTAGACACTGAAGTGCTGGTGCATGACACCTGCTCAGCAGTGAGTGACTCGAGTCTGCCGTGGCACTTGTCCTGCGGGGACAGCATCCACCACAGGAATGCAGGCCACGGGCTGTTGCTATGATCATGTATGAAAGCCTCCACAGAAAGACAGACTTTCTACGAGGCAACACTGTGTCTCTCAGGGTAGTCACAAACGGTCCTCGGTCCCCACGTTACGCTTGGGCACCAGTGGAATATCCGTTTACCAGTGGTGTCACACACGGGAAGTCGACATTATAAAAATAAGAGATATTTAATTTAAAAACAAGCGGTATGATATAGAGGCAGAGAAGCATTGAACAGACTGTCAAACTACAAGGGGGAAGACTGGGGAGGGGAGGGGGCGGGGCTGTAAGAGATCAACTGAAGGGCTTGTATGCATGCATGTAGGCATAACCAATGGATACAAGACACTGGGAGGGGGGCAGGTGAGGGCATGTGCTGGGGGGTAGGGGAGGCTGCGGGGAGGACAATTGGGGGGAAAAAGGGAAAACATATGTACTACTATTTGTAATACTTTAAAGAATAAAAAAATTTTTTAAAAAATAAACTTAAACTATAAAAAAATAAAAATAAAAACAAGTGGTATGTTTACCTTCCCAAGAAAAAGAAACTACCCACACCAGATACCTATTAGAAAGGAATTTTACAAGCAGAAAATTGGATTTTTTTTTTTTTTGGTAGGAAAACGAGTATTTCACTTACTCGAGAACAGCAATGAGACTCTGACAACAATCTGATAACTGGCTGGGGCTTAAAGGACACGAGGCTGAAAACGAAACAAACAAACACAATGTATGCACCCGCACAACCACAAAATGCTACCCTCCGCGGCCCCGAGGCGGGGACAGTACCTGAAAGCAGTGGGACCTGGACCACACGCTGCCAGGCCTTGCTGAAGTAGGGCACCTGTGGGGACAAATGTCAGAGTGCACGCCTGCGTCAGCAGAAGCTACTCTGCAGACACAGCGCGCACGCCCAGAGCTGACATGCTGGATGCTCACCGTCCTCACGGACCCTGTGTCTGAGGTCATTAGGCTGTAGGATGACTTTCTGCAGCCCCGGCCGGGTAGCTCAGTTACAACAAATAGGCACTTCTCTCAAATCAATTAAAAACAAAACCCCCCACTTAACTGTACATTTTAAAGAGTGAATTTTACATGTGAACTAAAAAAATTTTTGATTGTTAATCCTCACTTGAAGATACTTTTCCATTGCTTTTTAGAGAGCAGAACGAAGGGAGAGGGACAGAGAAAGAGCAACATTAATGTGAGAGACACACTGATTGGTTGCCTCCCGCATGTGCTCTGACCAGGGCAAGAGATCAAGCCTGCAACCGAGGTACGTGCCCTTGACTGGCATCGAACCCAGCACCCTTCAGCCCAGGGACTGAGACTCTATCCACTGAGCCAAACGGGCTAGGCTGTGTGTGCACACGCGTGTGTGTGTGTGTGTGTCTTAATTTTTAACAAATGAGATCTATGTGTGTAACAATCTGATAACGGGACAACACCAACACATTACATATTTTTATGTGATGATGTGGGTGTACAACTTATGAAATTTAGAAAAACAAGGCGTGGCCTCTAACTTCGAAGATCTTCAAAGTCCACGAGGGGCGGGCCAACACGTAACGAAGGTAAACGGCGCTTTGAGGGGCGATGCTCGGAGCCCGGAGAACTGGGGACGGGAGGTCTGGAGGAGGGGGCGTCGGAGCTGAGCGCCCCGAGTGGGAGCGCCCCGAGAGCGAGCGCCACCCCCGGGAGCGCCACCCCCGGCGGCTCAGTCCCGTTCACTGGAGACAACCACCGACCCAGAGTGCCGGCGGTCACAGGCCAGAGCGTACAGGTTCAATTCGGTAAAACCTGCCGAGAAAGATTACATACCTGCCACAAAGGATGGATGCTAGAAATGGCTGTCAAAACTTTCCTTAGGTAAGGAATCTGTGGGGAAATAAACAGACCCTGAAATGTCCCAAAGATCCCCCAAACAGGAAACCTCCACGTGACCTATCGGGTTCTTTCAAAGGGAGCGTCAGTCAAATCCATCCCCCCGAGAACCGCCGAGCAGCTCGCTCACACACCCACGAAGGCCAGACGGGGCCAGGAGCCCTTCTCCCGGGTCCTGGGCGACCGGTCCGTTCCGAGCCTGCACGCTGCCCGCCTCACACGAAGCCCTGGCCGGGGCGGGCGTGCGCAGCTGCCCGGTGACGAGCATCGCCGGCCAGCGCGGGGCGCCGCTGCAGCGCGGGGCGCCGGGTCTTACCATGTTGAAGCCAAGAAGCTTTTGCAAGAGCCCGTTCCACAGCTGCAGGTCATAGATTCTGTATTCCAAACAAAGCTCCGTCACCAGCCTCACTGCCTGAAGGAGAGGGAAGCACCGCGCCGCTACAGGGCGCCACCCAACCCGCCTGGGCTCCCACTGCCTCGAGACTGGCTCCCCACAAACGAGGAGGAGGAGGAAGGGAAGCTACCCCTGCCTCCCCAGGACACCTCCTGTCCACACGAGGAGACAGGTGGGGAAGGATTTTTTCTTCCTCACAGGGATGGCCTTGGCCTTCAGGAGAGAGTGAGGGACTCCCAAGCCGCCTCGTCAGCGCAGGACAGGACGGAAGACGAGTCTCCAGCAGCAGACGTGCTCGGGAATAGCGTCTCCGTTTTTATTTGTTTCTCTTGTTTGTTTTCGGGAAGCGGAGATGACGGGCAGCTCTGCACATACCGTGGACTCGTGACTGTGGTTCTTCCAGAGGCCCTTAACCATGCCTTCCTTAGGGCTGCTGCGAAATAACTCATAGGTGATGGGGATGTTCAACAGCTCGAAAGACGCCAGAAAGGTTATACATTTCAAGTAAGACCTGGAAAACAGAGGCATTCACAGTGAACGTTCTCTTAAGTCACGTTCACACTTAAAACAAAGCCACCGTCTGGGTAAATTAGGCCTGTTTGTTTTAAATGCCCATTTCTGGTTTCTGAGAGAGAGGTTCAGACTATCACGTTAGGAAGAAAGCACTCAGCGTCTAACGGCCTTGCCGGAGCGAGGGGAAGGAGCTTCTCGCAGGCCCGATTCCCCGCTGCCAACATGTCAAGGTCGTCCGAGGGCCGTTTCCACGTCTCGCTAATGCCCTCTTCCGAACCGCGCCCTGCCAGCGGCCCTTCCAAACGACGACCTGCTGCCGCTCCTTTTTGTTGTTCCCTATTTCGTAACACAATTTTCAAAAGTCTACTCACTTGACTTCTTCGATGGGCTTTTTGAAGAGAGATTCTATGGTTTCCCTGTCAGCCAAATACAGGAGACACTGAAGGGCCCGTGTTCGGTGGGCAAAGGTTAGCTGGCACACATCCGACGTCTGTAAAACAACACGGTTTGGGGGCTGCATGTCTGTGCTGTGCGTGAGTCAAAACTCGGGTAACATAAGCACAACAGCGTTTAAAAAAATTCAGGTCAGTCTCCATTCTGAGGGAGTCAGTAGTCGGCACAGTGCGGTCCCTGGAACACTGAGGAGTGTTCCTCGAACCCAGTCAGGAGGAACGGTCAGAACTGTTTTCCTAGCAGCACTGCTGGTTCGGACCCAAGGGGCATCCCTGTGGCAGCGCTGCCGTTTCCGTCCTTCACGGCTCCCCTGGCAGCACTGAAAGGAGGGATGACCTCTACTCAAGAAGGTTCTCGATGAGGCAGTAAAAATTAATTTGACTAAACCTCAATTTTTCAATAGATTAATAAGAGTATACATTTGCATATTAATTAAAATGTACTAATGAATATTCTGTCTGACAAAATGGAAAGTGTGGATAAGGCATATTGCACATGCGATGGTTTTTCCAGGGGAAAGCACTTGCACATTGAGCTGAACGAGCCACTTTGCCTGGAATGCCATTTTTACCTGAAATAATAACTAATATGCATGAAAAAATGGGGGGGGGGGGCGGCTATTTCCTTGCCCTAGCCAGTTTGGCTCAGTGGATAGAGCATCAGCCTGTGGACTGAAAGGTCCCAGGTTCGATTCCGGTCAAGGGCATATACCTTGGTTGTGGGCACATCCCCAGTAGGAGGTATGTAGGAGGCAGCTGATTAATGTTTCTAACTCTCTATCTCTCTCCCTTCCTCTCTATAAAAAAACCAATAAAACATATTAAAAAAAGAAAAAAGGGGGGTATTTCCCTCTTGATGTCCAGGACACACCCTTAGCTTCTCATTCGTTCCCCTTCTCCTTCCCCCTCTCCTTCTAGCTACACCTTTGTCCCCCTGGGCTCCAATGGCCTCCACACATTTCTACATGCACAAGCCTGAAAGCAAAGAGGCCGGGCTGCCTTTAGAGGAGGCAAAAGGGATGGTTCGGTCCCGCTCACATTCAGTGCGTGAGTGGAGGGGAAGCCAGGTTGCACAGGGCCCCGAATGGGCATTAGGAATGCTGACCAACCAGGGAGGTAGCCACCGTGAGAGTGCAGACAACCTGTGGGAGCTGGCACACCACTCGGTTTGCTAAGCAGGTTACAGAAGCCCGCACTAAATGCAGTGTGGCAGATATTACAAAGTAAGGCCTACTTTGAATAAGTACACATGTGAGCATTATCTTAATCATCTGTTAATGATATTGAGCATGGCAAGTATGCAGAGAAAAATATTAAGCTGAGTTTTGACTAAGTTTCTAGGACTTACAGTTGTAGCTGATGTTGCAAATATAAACAGCATTCTTGAACTATAATCAATTGGACGAGGCTGGAGCAGGTACAGGACTCTGAAAAACGTTTTTAAAAGTTGTATTTAGAGACACAGAGAAAGTCGTCAGGCATCCCAAACAGAGAGCTGAAGGCTTATGGGTCAAGGACATTTTTGCTTTTCCTTTGACCTAAATGGTAAACAGTTTTCTTATCTATAAAATGGCTAGTTGATCTCCGACCATTTAAATTCTAAGAAATTAACACAAACCATAGCTGCAAAACACATGGACTACTACGAGTGGACGATCCTGTTCTCACTCACAGGCTGTTACCAGTGGCACTGGCGTACCGGGCCCGTGTGGAGCCTTCAGTGGGAAAGGCTGGCAGTTATGAAATTGGCACGAAGGAAAAAATCCCTCTTGGGATTCCTTTCTTGGGATTCTCTCACTCTCTTGAGCTGTTTCCACCACTTCCCTGTGGCTGATTCAGTCACACAACCCAGGCCCTGCCTCGTGCTTAGCCAAAGGTGCCTCCGCCCCAACACTGCGCGAGCACACGGCCAAGTCCAGAGGAAAGGAGGCCATAGGGGGGGCGGGGGGGGGGGGGGGGGGCGGCCAGCTCTGTCCAAACCAGGAGAGATTCTTTCCTTGGGTTTGTCCTTCCACGTCCTCGCTCAGATCACCAGAGCTGATACTGGGCTTCCTGGCTGACCTGGCCTACTTCTGGCCTAGATCAGGAACGGCAGAAAGCTGGCACGTGTCCCCACGCCCTCTCCCACGCCTGGGCCAGGCGTCACTAGTGGGTTACCACATTCTCTCTGATTCGGGCCCAGGCAGATGGTCTTCTCAGGAGACCAATCAGACTGAGGCCTGGATGAGACGGATGCGCCTTCTTCGGTCTCAGTCTCAGGTTGGAAGGGGAAGAAATCCTAGTAAGGTTCCAACAGGCTATAGATAAACATAAGCAAAGAAAGAATACCTCCGCAGCGCTTCATCTTCTTGAAGTTCAAATATTTCTGATGGGTTCTTTGAGAAAGTAAAAAAGAAGAAAAAAAAGGTCAAAAGTTAATAAAGTTTGTTGAGCTAGATAAAATTATGAAAAACCTATTAGATGAAAAACTCAATATAAAAATTATGTCTAGCCTTGGCCAGTTTGGCTCAGCAGATAGAGCGCTGACCTGTGGACTGAAGGGTCCCAGGTTCGATTCCGTTCAAGGACATATGCCCAGGGCGTGGGCTCTATCCCTAGTAAGGGATGTGCGGGAGGCAAGCCCACCAATGATTCTCTCATCACTGATGCTTCTCTCTCTCTCTCTCTCTCTCTCCCCCCCTTCCTCTCTGAAATCAATAAAAGTATATTAAAAAATTTTTTTTTAAACTATGTCTACGTGCAAGAAATTTCAGTATGATTCATTACATTGAGATTCTTGCTTAGAAAATGGGTTTACTAACATTCATTCAGTCAAGAAAATATCTACACATATGTGCATGGTGCATGAACACCTCGCATGGGGCAGTGAGGTCCTGGGGCCGGGGGCGCAGCGGTGGACGGGAGGGGGTCAGTACGGAGAAAAGGAGACATGTACAACACTTTGCACAACAAAGAATTACACACACACAAAGAAGGTATTTACTGAGCACTCTCTGAGTGCCAGGAATCGTTCTGGGCACCTGGGTTCCCCCAGGAAACACAGCCAACACTCCTGTCCCCTGAAGCTTACAGTCATTTGGGTAATTTTTAAAAGAAAAGGACTCCATGAATTTTAAATGAGTCGTTCACAAATTCAGTATATTTTTGTGGGATTTACAAAGCAATGTTTTAGGGGCTGTGTGCGGACCAAGTTCCTGGCCTGGAGGAACTTTTGGTTTAGAGCTCGAAACGTGTAAGTTAAAACATTCTGGTTCCTGAGTCAACCACGAATTCTAAAGGGCGAGACCTGCCTCTGACTCCTCTGTGCCCACTTAAGTCCAGATTTTGTTATTGGTAAATTCTTACAGAGGAAACAGTACATTTCTGCATTTGGATTGAATTCCTCCATAAATTTAGATTTAATGATATTATTTCTAAAAAATCTGACACGGGCAAACCCACAATGAGACTTTTTACAAACCAAACTGGCCTGCACCCTTGCAAAACAGTGTCCATCAGAGTTAATAAAGGTTCAAGTGAGAATTCATGGACACAGACAACAGTGCGGCGAAGGCCTGGGGAAGGGGTGGGAGTGAGGCGGGGAGAGTCAATGGGAGGGGAAAGAGAACATCTATAATACTTTCAACAACAATGATAAATCGTAAAAAAAGAATTATCAATAGATGCCAAATTGGGGCATATGTATAGTGGGGGAGGAGTTTGAAGAGAAACAAAATATACTGTTTCAAAGTACTTCCCCCAAATAATTACAAAAGGAAACAGAGTAACTGTGTAACAGAGAAATAGAAAACATTTTCACTAAGGTATCTAATTTTTTTAATAGGTTTATTTGTATTACACTTAAAAAATAATTCCATTGATCTCGGAGAGAAAGAGAAAGGGAGAGAGAGAAACATCAATGATGAAAATCATTGATCAGCTGCCTCCTGCACGCCCCCGACTGGCAATCGAGCCTGAAACCTGAATATGTGCTCTTGACCAGAATCGAACCCAGGGCCCTTCAGTCCATAGGCTGATACTCTATCCAATGAGCCAAACAGCTGGGGCTAAGGTATCTAAATTAACCTTTCCTATTGGGAGAAACAGACATCCGGGCCTCTAAATGTCATACCCTGAGAAGGACACAATATTGTGTAGGTAGTACTCTGGCCCAAAATGCATAATTTGAATCTTATAATGAGGAAACATAATACAAATCCAAACTGAGGGGCAGCTTAGAAAATAACTGGATTCTACTCTTCAAAAATGTCATGGGACTACTGTAGATTAAAAGAGATTACAAATGTAACAAATAAATGTTGCACATAATCCTGAACTTGATCCTGGTCCCAGGGGGAAAAATTGCTATAAAGAACATTATTGGGACAATTGGTTAAATTGTAACGTGGACTACATATTCAAGTCTGTTTGCATTGTATCAACATTATGTCAATATTAAGTTATCTGACTTTGATAATTATACTATGATTAAGAGAAAAGCCTTCTTAGGAAATATGCTTGTAACTATTAAAGGGTAGAGGGGCATGATGTATGCAATTTACTCTCAAATGGTTCAGAAAAGTATTATGAATATATATACATACACACATATGTATATATTATAATATACATATATATACATATATATATTATAGGGAGAGTAATAAAGCAAATATGGCAGAATGTTGAACTCGGATGGAGCTGGGTGAGGGACAGACAGGAATTCTTCTATACTACTGCAACTTTCCTGTATGATTGAAATTTCTTCAGAATAAAGTAAATCCCATGAATCTGAGTGTAAGAACAGGCCAATTCTTTTATACCTATCTTCACCTGGATCACCAGCTGAAAGATCCAACATTGACGCTAAAAGAAAAAGCGGCCCAGCCAGTGTGGGCCAGGGGCTGAGCATCCACCTCTGAGCCGGGAGGCCCCGGCTCGGTTCCCACCGAGAGCAACGCCGGGGTGTGCCCTTGATCCCGGGGGGGCGAGCAGGAGGCAGCTGATGATTCTCTCTCATCACTGATTTTTTTTATCGTCTCTCCCCCTTTACCACTGAAATCATTAGAAATGCACACACTTTTGGAGAACCAAGATGGCGGCATAGGTAAAACACCTATCTTGCCGTCATACTCAGCAATTTTATACTACAACTTAACGAAAGAACAAACACCTTCCAGAATCACCAGGAAGCTGGCCGAGTGAAAATTCCACAAATAAAAGTGAAGATAAGACACTGGGACTCGGAGGAGCGGCAGCGAACAGTGTTGAAAGATTCGCACAGAGAGGGGTTTGGAGCGGGCGCCAGCGGAGAGGGCGGGCGGCTGAAAACCGGCCAGTTTTCTCGAACGGGGAGACAAAGACGTCCCACTGGACTGATTCTCCAGCTCTGGGCGAAGTCCAGGGAACCCACTATCACACGGGGTGAAAACTGGACAGTGGGAGGGCACGCCAAAGCTCGGGTGCTGCCGGGTCTGCCCGCTTGTGGAGAAGGCAGCTTGCGCGCGAACAGCTCAGCTGTGTGACCAGGCAGAGAGCGCTCTGCGACTCGCTCTCTCATTCGGGAAACCGTCAGACTGCTTTGTTTTATGACCCTGGGTGAGACATTGGGCGTGCAGACTCATTTTGGGAGAGTCTGAATTCCCCGGCAGCCGGTGGAGCTCGGCAGCGGCTTTCTCTCAGAGATGCTGGTGGCCATTGCCCCCGGCACAGAGTCCCTGGGGCCGCACAGGGCGGAGCTAACGCTGTCTGCTTGGCCTGGAGACTCCGCCCATCCAACCTGAGCACAGCTGAGCTTCACAGACAATTGGCCTGGAGGTCAACCCCTCCAAGTGCTAACAACGATTAACCTGAGCTTAACTTCAGCAAGACTGTGCATCCCATATCCACCTCAGGTAACTGGGGAGGCTGAGCCACTGTCCCTTGTAGGAAGTCTACCACACAAAGCTAATTGACCAACACAGGGAAGCAGCCACCATGCAGAGACATGGAAAGAAATCAGATGTGAAAGAAATGGAGGAAAAAAAACGACTGGACATGGAATTCAAAACCACGGTTATAGGGCTTTTCAAGAGGCTCCAACAAAAGGTCAAGGCCTATAAGGAAATAAGCAAGACCACAAAGGAAATGATCAAGACCAACGTGGAAATGAATGAGTCCTACAAGGAAATGAACAAGACCCTCAAGGATATGAATGAGACCTGCAAGGAAATGATCAGGACCAACGTGGAAATGAATGAGTCCTACAAGGAAATGCCGGAGACCCTCAAGGATATAAAGGAGACTCTCAAGGATATGAAAAAGGACCAACCAGAAATTAAGCATACACTGACTGAAATAAAAAATATTATACAAAGACCTAAAAGTGCTCTTGAGCACCCCAAGAACCAAGTTAAAGATTTGAAATACAAAGAGGTAAAATCCACTCAGCTGAAAAAGCAAGAAACCAAAATAATCCAACAAATTGAAGATAGTGTAAGGGGCCTCTGGGACAACCTCAAGCATACCAACATCCGAATTATAGGGGTGCCAGAAAAAGAGAGCAAGGCAATGAAAACCTATTTGAAGAAATAGTGACCGAAAACTTCCCACACCTGGTGAAAGAAATGGACTTAGGAGTCCAAGAAGCGCACCGAACCCCAATATACAGGAACCCTAAGAGGACCACACCAAGGCACATCATAATTAAAATGCCAAGAGCAAAAGACAAAGAGAGAATATTGAAAGCAGCAAGAGAAAAACAGATGGTTACCTATAAGGGAGCACCCATACGATTGTCAGTGGATTTCTCAACAGAAACGATGCAGGCCAGATGGGAGTGGCAAGAAATATTCAAAGTGATGAATAGCAAGAATCTACAACCAAGATTACTCTGTCCAGCAAAGCGATCATGCAGAATTGAAGGTCAGATAAAGTGCTTTGCAGATAAGAAAAAGCTAAAGGAGTTCATCAACACAAAACCAATATTATATGAAATGCTGAAAGATATTCTTTAAGAGGAAGAAGAAAAAGATAAAAGTGTAAATTAGGAACAACAAATACACATCTATCAACAAATGAATCTAAAAACCAAGTGAATTAATAAGCTGATGAACAGGATAAAATGGTGAATGTAACAGAATCACGGACATAGAGAGGGAATGGACTGACAACTCTTGGGGAGAAAGGGGGTGTGGGAAATGCAGCAAGAGACTGGACAAAAATCATGCAACTATGGGAGAGGACAGTGGAGGGGGGTGAGGGCGGAGGGTGGGATGGGTACCAGGTGGAGGGGAACTATAAGGTGAAAAAAAAAAGGGAACAATGTAATTAATAAACTGAACAATAAAGATTAAAAAAAAAAAGAAATGCACACACTTTTAAAAAAGTAAACATCATTAGAACTCATCTGGTAATAGGAGATACTAAACTGAACAAAAGTTTCTTTTAAGATTCTGTGCTCCTGGAGAGAAACCAAGATGGCAGCATAGGAAACACCTGAACTGCTGCCTCCCACAACCACTTCAAAACTACAATTAAAAGACCCACAGGAAGGCTGGCTGAGTGGAAATTCTACAACTAGAGGAAAGAGAAAAGCACACTGAGACTCAGAGGAGGAGCGGAAGTAAAGTGCGGAGGTATGGAGGCGCACGAGCACGGAAAGGGTTGGCAACTGAGGACACGGTTGTCTTTTTCAATAGGGAGGGACTGCTCTGAACTCCAGATCCAGATGAGACTCTGGGGACCCAGACTCATACAGGGGAAACTGGACTGTCTGGCATTGGGTTGCTTTTTCTCAGAGGTGGGTGCAACGATTACCCTGGGACACTGAGACCCAGGGCCACTTAGGGCAAGGCTAAGGTCACAAAGGTCAGCCATTGCTGTTTGCTCTGCCCTGTTGATTCCCTGAAACCCTGATCAATTCACAACCCCCCCAAGCTGTGCGCAAAGGCTTTTGCATATGAATGGTCTGGCCCTTTGCAATCTAAAATTACCTAATAAACTGCAGCTGGGTCAGAGAGCCCCAGAACTTCCAAAAGAAGGCACAAGAACCCACAGCAGCTTGCATTGCTTCACAGCTGAGGCTCACTTGGGCACCTCCAAACCCCAAACAACGAAGGGGAATCTGCAGATCTCTCAGTAGCTCCTGCTGGGTGGCCTTAGGCAGAGCTAAATCTGCACCTCCTTGGAAATCCGAGAGCCAGTGTACCCAGTGGTCAGAGTGGGACCATCCAGATTACAGCTTCTCAGATCCATAAAGGACACACTCAGGGGGCAGACACAGTGAGCACCAAAGCCCCACTGAAGCAAGTCCTGCCCCATAAGGCCTGGAGGTCAAATCCTCCCAGTGATACCAACAAAAATCAAGGCTGAACTACAACACGACTGTGTACACAGTCCACCACAAGTAACTGGGGATAGGACACCTAGCACACAAAGCCACTCACTCTGTCAACTCAGGGAAGCAGTCAAAATGCAGAGACAAAGCAACAGGTCACAAATGACAGAAATAAAGGAAAGCAAATTACTGGATATAGCGTTCAAAACAACGATCATAAGGTTTTTCAAGACTTTTCTAGGAACTGCCACTAAATTTAGTGAGTTCCTCGAGGATATAAAAAAGGGACCAACTAGAAATTAAGCATAAACTGACTGAAATAAAGAATAATATACAGAGATCCAACAGCAGACTAGAGGATCCCAAGAATCAAGTCAAAGATTTAAAATACAAAGAAGCAAAAAACACCCAACCAGAAAAGAAAAAAGAATGAAAAAAAAAAATGATGATAAGTGTAGGGAGCCTCTGGGACAACCTCAAGCGTACCAACATCTAGAAGAGAGAGAGGAAGTACTAGAAGATGAGAGAGAGGAAGATCCTGAAAACCTATTTGAAGAGCCGAAACCAATTTGGCTCAGTGGATAGAGCGTTGGCCTGTGGACTGAGGGGTCCCGGGTTTGATTCCAGTTGGGGTCGTGTGCCTTGGCTGCAGGCACATCCCCAGTGGAGGGTGTGCAGGAGGCAGCTTATTAATGTTTCTCTCTCATCGATGTTTCTGACTTTCTGTCCCTCTCCCATCATCTCTGTAAAGAATAAAATGTATTTTTTTAAAAATCTATTTGAAGAAATAATGACAGAAAACTTCCCCCACCTGGTGAAAGAAATAGACTTACAAGTCCAGGAAGCGCACAGAACCCCAAACAAAAGGAATCCAAAGAGGACCACACCAAGGCACATCATAATTAAAATGCCAGGAGTAAAAGACAAAGAGAGAACATTAAAAGCAGCAAGAGAAAAACAGTTAATTACCTACAAGGGAGCACCCATAGGATTGTCAGCTGATTTCTCAATAGAAACTATGCAGGCCAGAAGGGAATGGCAAGAAATATTCAAAGTGATGAATAGCAAGAACCTTCAACCAACATTACTTTACCCAACAAAGCTATCATTCAGAATTGAAGGTCAGATAAAGAGCTTCACAGATAAGAAAAAGCTAAAGGAGTTCATCACCACCAAACCAATATTATATGAAATGCTGAAAGATATTCTTTAAGAAGAGGAAGAAGAAGAAAAAGGTAAAAGATAAAAAAGTTATGAACAACAAATACATCTCTATCAATAAGTGAATCTAAAAATCAAGTGAATAAAAAATCTGATGAACAGAATAAACTGGTAAATATAACAGAATCAGGGGCATAGAAAGGGAATGGACTGACAATTCTCAGGGGGAAGGGGTGTGGGAAGAGACTGGACAAAAATCATACACCTATGGAAGATGACAGTGAGGGGAAGTAAGGGCAGATGGTGGGATGGGAACCGGGTGGAGGGGAGCTATGAAGGGAAAAAGAGGAACAGCTGTAATAATCTGAACAATAAAGGTTTTTTTTAAAAAGAGAAGATTCTGTGTTAATTGGAAGGTCCTCCCAGCGTGAGACAAGATATGAAAAATACACTTGAGGACAAACTTACTTCGCCGGGTTTTGTGGTTGGGCACAGCCATTTTTTCAGCAACATGTCCCACACTTTTTCCAAATTAATTTCATTGACTTCGGCTATTTCTTTAGCTGCTGCGTGAATATCTAAAATATTTAAGATGAAGAATTAAAAAAGAAAAGGCCACATTCTCAATGCAAGAGAACTGAGAATCCAAATGATAGCTCTCCGCGGACAGAAAGATAGCAAGGGTGCTGTCCTCACCGGGATAGTCTTTGCCAGATGCATTCTGAATTCTGAGGTTGATGCTTGGGTGTTCGTACAGACTGACGATGAGATGTGCTGGCTTTCCAATCACCCTTAGATGCTCTGCGGTGTTCAGCTTGTGGGCTATGAGCACAGCCTCTGTGCCTGAGCGCCGGTACTGAATGTGGAGCTTCTTCAACAGAGCCTCGGCTTTTTCACGTGTTTCATCCTTTAAAAATGCCCGAGCACAGAGAAACGCTTGCTTTCTACATCTCAAGAGAGACACAAGGTATCCTTCTTTATCAATTTGGGGGGGAGGGGGGGAGGGACACTGCCTTAGTCACATCCTTAAGGATCCAATATAAAGGCCTCGTTTCCTTTTCCCATTTTACACACACACCCCTGGAAAACCCTGGGAAAAGCTCACCCGGGCAGGATGAGGAGGTATGCTAGGTGAGCACAGTTTAGGTAGAAAAGAAAGAGCCTTCGGTTTTAGAGCTCAGACACACCTTAGGTGGGATATTCTGTAGCCATTTCTCAGTTAAATACAGGCAGAACTTCAAAGAGGACATCTTGAAGGAACCTGAAAAGATAAAGACGAGAGCAAATCCTAATCCTTTCTTTCAAAACAATGTATTTTAGTCAAATTAGCAAGTTTGGTTTTTTTTAGTTACAAAAATGCACGCTCATAGTAAAGTATAACCTAAACAGGACAGAAAAATACAAACTGGGAAGTAAACCCAGAGGCCCCCTCTTTAGCTTCTATTTCCATTTCTGAGTCCGTGTGTGTGCACATACGTTTTAAGCCAAATGGGATTAAGGCCACACGCATAGTACAATTTGCTGTTCTCACTTAATACATATCTTGGCTCTTTGCGACAGCATGGATGGACCTGGAGAGCATTGTGCTAAGTGAAATAAGTCAGTCAGAGAAAGACCAGGGCCACATGATCTCCCTCATTTCTGGAATCTAATGAACAAAATAAACTAGCATGCAAAACAGAGACAGACTCCCAGATAGAGACCAGGCTGACAACTGTTGGAGGAGGGGCGTGTGGGGTTGGGGGATGGAGGGAATGAATAAAAAAGAAGAAAAAAAAAGAGGAAAAGCTCATGGGCACAGACAACAGTGTGGTGATTGTTGGAGAGAGTGGGGCTAGGGAGAGGTGGAGAACAGTATGGGAGGGATTAATGGTGACGGAAGAGTTGACTTGGGGTGGTGAACACACAATACAGTGTGACGTGGAATTGTGCACATAAAATTTGTATAATTTTGTTAGCCAGTGTCACCCCAATAACTTCAAAAAAAGGGAAAAAATATATGTATGTATACATATATAACATTAGGACATCTTTCTAAATCAACCACATATAGCATTCCATTCCATAAATATGCTCTATTTTTAAAAACACTTTCTGACCAATGAAAAATTTTTTTTAATAGTTTTTTTCAAATTTTGTTACAACAAAAACCTTGGCAACGAGTCCCTGTGTTTGCGTACCTGCTCGATTAGGTGAGACTCTCTAAGGACCGGTTATAGGAAGCGTGGCAGGACATTGGGAAGTTAAGCATCAGTGCGTGCTCCCGCCCTGGAGCTGGAGCCTCGTCCACACGCCCTGGGCGAGCAGCAAGGAGCCTTCCTTCCCCGCCTGGGGCCATTTTAACTTCCAGCAGTGAAACAAGCGGGGAGAGAGGGCACATACTTTTCTGAATCATCACACTGCTTCTCCTCAAACTATAAACATAGGTTTGTTTGTTCTGTTTAACTGAAAAGTCATAAAGCAATACAGCTGACCGTCCTAAGGGCGGTTAAAGGGAGAAACCCTACCTTCTGGGATGTCCTGGGCGATACTGAAGGCAATAGCCACAGCCCACTCTGGGTTGACGATCGAGAGCAAGTAGGACTCGATGGTCTGAGAGATCTTTGTTATTTCCTTGTTAATCAATGTCGAGGACTTAGCTGGTAGTGACTTCACTAGTTTTGGCTTCAGTTTTTTTTCAAAGACGTGCTTGGCGACAGACACATAGAGAGTGTCCAAAGAGAACTTCAAAGAAGGAAAAAGAAAAGTTAAGGCTGGCGGATAGGTGAAAGCAAGCAGCATAAACCCTCCCCGCAGGACCCCATCAGTGGAAGGATAAGGAAGCATCTTGCAGAGCTGGTGCTCAGTACCTTCATTAACTTGGAAATGAGGAGCAGGGTGGGGAAGGACTCTTCACTGAGCTCCGTAGCTGGAAAGGAAACAAGGGCGGTATGATTTGCTTAAGAAGAAAACGTGGCTACTCAGTAAAATTCGTAAGAAGTGAAAGAACATACAGAGGATTTTCCAGAAGTTCTGCGCCGTGCCAAAAAATATTAGGTGGAAAGGCAGTCTGGTTTGGGCGGCTGATGGCAACGTTATCACATGCTCCAGCATATACTGATACTCGAGGTCCACTGGGGGCGAGATTCTCCTGTAGGACTTGAGATGCTTTAGAAGACTCAACGCCTGAATCACAAGAAGAAACATTTTCCTTCGAGATTAAATTAGCCCTAAGTGTCTTAAAATCACCGACCTTTTGACTGGCCAGTGTAGTTCAGTGGTTGAGCGTCAACCTATGTATGAACATAGGAGGTCCTGGTTTCATTGTGGGCTTGATCCCAGTGAGGGGCATGCAGGAGGCAGCTGATCAATGATTCTCTCTCATCATTGATGTTTCTATCTCTCTCTCTGTCTCTCCCTCTTTCTCTTCCTCTCTGAAATTAAAAAACAAATAAATCACCTAACTCTATACCATCATAGATTTGTTTCTGAGACGGTATTGTTTTCATCAAGATGATGGAAATCTTTTGTAGTTTTACCTTGAATGTTATTCTTCTAAACCATAACTAATATGGTCATGAAAGAAATTATACCATGAAAATCCAATGGAACCCTGTAGCTGGTGGGATGTTTGGTGAAGGAAAGTTTGGCAGTTCCCTATGCTCTCCTCAAATAGTTTCAGAGCTATCTCCAAAACACTTATTTCATTTTAAATATAGAGGCAGTAGGTCTAAAGTTAATCCTCTATATCCTTTACTTCTCTTTGGTTTCTATCTCATATTTCTCAGGCTTATATAAATTACCTTTTGAATCAACTCATTTTAATTTTTTAAAATCCAATTTTAAAAGAAGCTTTAAAAGCTACTATGACCAAAATTCAGAAAAAAACTAAGAAGTTACTGAAAGTACAGAAATAGAATGGAGTGAGAAAAGCTAAGAGAGAAAAGCTGACTCAAATGTGGGCACCACTTACATGACATACCCCCCGCCATAACTAATAGTTTTGCCTTAATTTTTCCAAATCAGGCTGTTACTGACTTTGTTCTTAGATTTTAAATGCCTGGCTCCAGCAAAAACTGAATTTTAATGTAAGTGATAAAAATATGGGAAGCATGAAAAAACTATTTTTGGATCCCTTTTAAAGAAAAGGAACTAGAATAAAACGTGGAGTTTTAAGGAACCTCAAAAGACCATCCAGAAAGACATGGAATAACTGATTTTTTAAGGATCGAAATAAAAATAGAAAGGTAATTAAAAATATATTTGTTATACCTGGTTAATATTAATGTTGGTTATTTTTTCATCGGCTCTCTCAATAACTTTCAGGACAACTTCAACCATTTCATAGTCATAAGGATCCAACTATATAAAAACAAAAATATGTCAAAACCTGAGGAGATGGTACCCGGCTGGCGGATGGTTTTATTCAGTTATGTTCTTTATACAGAGAGGAGAAACACAAAATCTCAGTACACAGCAATGGTAAATCAGATTATTCTTTAAAAAGTAAACTTTCTCACTTCTAAATTTAGTTCTGTTAGGATAAACATACATGCTTTAAAATGTCTCAAAATGCCCTTTTTAAAGAGCTGGATAAAGCATTTTTTTTTTTTAAATAAAGAGGTTCTTACAGTCCTAAAACCTTAAAAAGATAAACATATTAAAATATTACAATTTTGGAAGATTGTAAAATTAAAATTCTATTTCTTCCATTTATGATGGGAAAATTACAATAGAAGGAAACTGATCTTTTCTTGGAAATGACATAACTAAGAGTGTGGCCTCTCAGCAAATTTCTCCAAGGCTGCCATTCCAGCTCTAACCATATACAGACATGAATAATTACCTGGGTGGCATCTGTATGTTTATAAAAAGGAAATATTCTTTGTTCTCTGTTTCTACTTACACATCACTAGAGTTTGGTTTTTTTTTTTCTTCATTTTTTTAAATGCCAACCCAAGGCATATGAATAACACTGAACAAAGTGGGGAGATGATCTTTATGGTACCTAAAAATTTTGAGCAAGTTATATATAATTTTTGGCCAAAGTGCAAGCAAAATATAAAACTGAAGTATCTCTTATAATCTTATTTTTCCTTCCATCTAACTTCATCCCACCACCTAACTACCTCTTGACCTAAAAATCCCAAGTCTCAGATCTCCTAACAAAAAAAAATAACAAAAATAATTAAACAAGAAGGCAAACATGTATGCATGAAGATATTCATTGTAACAATTTATAGTAAAAAAAATTATAACTAATTTAAACATTCATCTATAAAGGCCTGATATTGGTTATTCCACAATATTTCATCCATATTGTGGAATAACCAATATGTATTTGTCAAAAATAAGGTAGATGGATATGTACAGTCATGTAATGCCAATAGAGTAAGTGAAAAAAGAGAGGAACAGGATAATATATTTAGTGTAAGATAGTCACCAAGCTATTAACATTTTTATCTATGGGAGTACGGTTAAAATTTTTCACTTCCCAGGTTTATACCTTTCTCTCTAGTTTTTCGAAGAATAACAAAATTCAGAAAAATTTTGTATTAAAATCTGAAAAAACTGCTGTATTATTAAAATCTGAAAAATTTTAATTTGCTATTTATTAAAATCTGAAAAAAAACTGCTGTATTAAGCTACATTAAAAATCTAAAGTCACTTCAAAAGTAAAAGTTTATAAAATAACGAACACAGGGCATACATCTCCCATTTGTCCCTGTACAGCTAGCTAAATGCGTGGAGGGACATTTACAATGACCGTCGTGCTCGCTCCAGCGCCTCCCCTCAGAGCATGTCCCAGGCTGCTGACCCGCTCCCTCACCCCGACCCGACCTTATGGAGTGTCCCACTCAGGCTGATGACCAGGTCCCTCACCCGACCCGACCTTATGGAGTGTCCCACTCAGGCTGCTGACCCGCCCCCTCACCCCGACCCGACCTTATGCGACCTTATGGAGTGTCCCACTCAGGCTGATGACCCGCCCCCTCACCCCGACCCGACCTTATGGAGTGTCCCACTCAGGCTGCTGACCCGCCCCCTCACCCGACCCGACCTTATGGAGTGTCCCACTCAGGCTGATGACCCGCCCCCTCACCCGACCCGACCTTATGGAGTGTCCCACTCAGGCTGCTGACCCACCCCCTCACCCCGACCCGACCTTATGGAGTGTCCCACTCAGGCTGCTGACCCGCCCCCTCACCCGACCCGACCTTATGGAGTATCCCACTCAGGCTGATGACCAGGTCCTTGGTGCTCGTCAGCAAAGGCACCATGTCCAGGGCCTTGGCCAGGAGCGCGGCATGCCGCTGCGCGGCGGCGGCCGGGCCCTCGTCGCCCTGGCTGTGGCCGGTGCTCGAGCTGTGCAGCAGTGTTTCGATGAAGAGCTGAAGGGCCGCATCGCAGTTCAGCTGGAAGGTGCTGAGACAAGTGTTCGGTTACACGCCAATCCCCGCAAACGCATGCGTTTCCACACACATGTCTCGGAAAACTTAAGTCCCTGCTCCTATCGCTGAAACCTAACCCTCCTGCTGTCCAGTCTGACCATCAGTCAGCTAATCTACCTGTCGCCAGAGTTAACTATTGCCTCAAAAAAAAATCAAAGGTTATTCTTGCTCTTCCGCCACCTGGGAGCCTGTGCAGGCCGATGGGCAGCAGGCCCCTAAAACGGCCGGTCTGCCCGGGGGCTGTGGCCCCAGGCCATTTCTGTGGCCATCAGCAGCGTCTCTGGAACACACGGCTCTTCTTAAAACAGACGGTGGTTACGCTCAAGATGAGACTGAGGCCTATCTAGGCAAGAGATATATAAATTGACGACAATATGCAATAAAAACTGTAAAAATTAAATGAGATGTGTGTGAGAGCTCTTTGAAACTAATAATGTGCCAGGAAATCGGTCATTCTATTAGAAACATCTAAGATATAAATTATCAACCATCTATTCTACTCATCACCGTAAATTGTATCTGGAAGTAACATTTAACATTTAATTTTTTTATTCTTATTAAACTATTTTTAAAAATTCTCACTAAGTCCTCTTTTTCACTGATTTTGTATTTAAGATTACCTTGCTCCTAAACTGATCTGAGTGAGGTTAATTGCTCAAAAGAACACTCCCAGACTCCCCTGACCGTGGGGGTCACCTTGTGGAGGACCAGACCTGCCCGACAGACACCAGGGAGGGGCCAGGAGTCTGTGTTCAATCATGTGTCCCAGGTGACGCTTACCATGCGGGGAATTTGGGAACACACTTAGAAAGGGGACACCTTAAGAGAATTTAATCCTGGATTTATCCAGTTTGGGGTGAGCGAAAGAAAACACCAGGCCTAGCCAGTATGGCTCAGTGGTTGAGTGTTGACCTATGAACCAGGAAGTCACAGTTTGCTTCCCAGTCAGGGCACATGCCCGGGTTTTGGGCTACATCCCCAATAGGGGGCGTGCAGGAGGCAGCTGCTTAATGATTCTCTCCAATCATTGATGTTTCTATCCATCTCTCCCTCTGCTTTCCTCTCTCTGAAATCAATTCGGGGGGAAAAAAAGAAAGAAACATCGGAGGTCTGGGGACCACACGTAATAACCATCCCACTGCTGTGTCCTCACGGTAAGGACTGCCCCACTCTGTACGGCTAACAGAAAAACACCATTCTAGCTTTAAGAGTTACCTGCAATATTCCAGAATGAGGCTTGTGTCCACATCTGCATTCTCCACAAGAGCCTTAATGAGGTCTTTCTTGGTGAGAAAATGTTGCCTGAAAACTGGCTGAAAAGAAATCTAGAAATAAAAAGAGCAAAACAAAAAACCCCACTAAATTGAAAAACATTAGAATAAGGGGACCATCGTGTTGTGCCTTTTTACTATCCTTTTATTTTCACAGAAAAGCATTTTCCTGAGACTCCCCCAACTTGTATTTTTAGCACACCACACAATTTGCCCACCACTCGGAAGCTTCAGAGACGTTTTGCGATGGGTCCAGCGTCCCCCTCAGTCACACCAACCCCTGCCTCTTCACCAGTAAGTCTGGTTGTAGCAACAACCAGTCTCATGACTGCATAGGAGTTATACCCCAAAGCACATACCATTTCTGTAGTGGGTACATTCTTGGTAGGTCAACTATTTGCAAATTAAATAAAACATTTTACATTTATAGTCAAGAAAACATGATTTTGTTTGTGTTTGCAAAGTGAAAATGAGGGCCACTTACTTTTCTCTAGTCAGAGTTCTCAAAGCTTAGTGCACCTTTACATACATTTTAATATTATCTTAAATCAAGTAATAGCAGCACAAAAGTATGAGGCTAAAGACTAGGCCTGAAATAGTATAAATGTCAATTAATGCTAAACATCCTATCTAATAAGAGTAATATGCAAATTGACCATACCTCTGATAAAGACACGCCCACCATTCAATAAGGAGTAAATTATGCAAATTAACACCCAACCAAGATGGCTGCTGCTCGAGGCCGAAAACAGCCTCACCAAGAGGCTGGAGCCAGCCAGCCAGCGAGATTGGCCCCATGACAGGGCGATCTTGCTGGGCTCCCAAGGCCTCTTGCCAAGAGGCTTTTTCTGGCCTTGGGTGGGGCTGGGGGCGGAGCCAGCCAGCCCGCCAGTGCGATCGGCCCCATGGCAGCATGGCAGGGCCGATCTCGCCGGGTTCCCAAGGTTGGAAAAAGCCCTTGGGTAGGCCGACACCGGGCAGAGCCAGCCAGCGATGGCCCCATGGCGATCACTGGCTGGGGTCCCCTGGCCAAGGTCCCCTGCCCAAGGACGAAAGCCTCGTCCAGAGGCTTTTGGCCTTAGGCTGGGGGTGAGCCAGCAGTAGGACATCCCCTGAGGGCTCCCAGTATGTGAGAGGGGGCAGGTTGGACTGAGGGACCACCCACCCCCAGTGCAAAATTTTCGTGCACCAGGCCCCCCGTATTCCTATAAATGAGAAAGGTAAACAGATGAAAATGATGTCAAGCCTTGTTTAATTTCCTTAAAAATAGAAAGAAAATGAGACAAGAGGCCTCTACTTCTTTGAAAGCACCAACGAGTGTACTTAATATATACATGCACACACACATAAAACATACATATACATGTATACACATATATATTTCTCTCCCCAAAAGTAAAGACCAAGCTATCTGAAGTTTTCTAACTGGGCAGATATTAGAAGGCATGGGATTTTCAGTGCCACAGAGAATACTTACACCAAGTTTACCAAGGCGAATACCCCACTGGGCATCAGTAATGAGTTCACAAAATCTGAGCTCCATTTCTGTTTCATGATAGAGACGGGCCAGCTGAGAGCCCACCAGAGATATTGCCTAAAAAATGAAAACAATTAAAATTCAACTGCACACAGAATATCTTCTAACACCTTTCAGATGAAAACCTTTCTTTGTGCTGATAATGTGACATGCTATATATTGCTCTGTACACAGTCATTGCTTATACATCATTGAGGACATTCAGCTTTTGGCATGATGCCATAAATTTAGCCTGGCTTTCCTTCATCAGAAAAGACCAAATTTTAGTTATCCTGCAAAAGCAACTCTTCTCCCTCCCCCGCAGGGCAAATTTTAAAACACACACATCAAAGAGAAATTTTGCATCAATTAAACTTTGTCCTACAAAAAAAGAACAAGGTCATAGCTCAAAAGATTCAAATACACTAGAGTAAGCATAAGAAATGAGGTCTGTGGCTGAGTACAGATTTTAAGAAATAAAACACTGTAATTCTTTAGGTTGAACAATGCTTAGGAACTGCATACATTCACCAAAGTGCCTCTAGTCAAGCAAAAGCTGGTAGAAACCAAGTGAGTTAGTATGACATTTCTTCAGTGAAACCTGAAGATCTTATGACAAAGCCAACTTCCTTTTCCCCCTAAATCTTCAATATATTTTTGAAGTATATTTTTTATCAATTTCAGAGAGGAAGAAAGAGGGAGAGGGAGAGGGAGAGGGAGAGAGAGAAACATCAATGGAGAGAGAATCATCAATTGGCTGCCTCCTGCACACCCACACTGGGGAGTGAGCCCGCAAAACAGGCATGTGGGCTGACTGGGAATCGAACCGTGACCTTCTGGTTTATAGACTGATGCCCAACCACTGAGCTATGCCGGCTGGGCTAAATCTTCAATATTTTAAGTGTTAATGGTGTGCGCTCCCAGGTCATACCAAAATTTTGTCGTAATTCTGCCATGCTTTATCGATGAGCTTCCAGAGATTTTCAAACACTTCTTTTTGGGGTAAGAGAGTGCAGTAACTCAATGCCAAGTCAAGATCCACCAGGCGACAATTGAAAACCTATGGGAAGAAAGCACCCAGAGAAGCAAATTCTTTATAATCAAAACAGAACATGAGCTCTAAAAGCTCATCATTAAATTTAATTACAGACCCTATTAAAGAACAAGCGTTTCACACAAGGTTAGTTATTGTCACACAGTTCCAACTTGTTTGTTTAGTTGTAATGTCCTTTATCAATATTATAAGTTTAAGGAAAGCAACTAAAAGAATTGTGTTCTAGCACTGGCCAGTTTTGGCTCAGGGGATAGAGCACTGGCCTGCAGACTGAAGGGTCCCGGGTTTGATTCTGGTCAAGGGCATGAACCTTGGTTGCAGGCTCAATCCCTGGCCCTGGTCAGAGTGCATGCAGGAGGCAACCAAATGGATCTCTCTCTCTCACATCGATGTTTCTCTGTCTCTCTCCCTCCCTTCCACTCTCTAAAAATCAATAGAAAAATATCCTTGGGTGAGGATTGACAAAGAAACCAACAAACAAAAAGATTGTGTTCTTTTTTTTTTTTCTTTTTTTTTAATTAGATTTTAATATTTTATTTGTATTGCATATTTTTTATATATATATATATTTTATTGATTTTTTACAGAGCGGAAGGGAGAGGGATAGAAAGTCAGAAACATCGATGAGAGAGAGACATCGATCTGCTGCCTCTTGCACGCCCCCCACTGGGGATGTGCCCGCAGCCAAGGCACATGCCCTTGCCGGAATCGAACCCAGGACCCCTCAGTCCCCAGTCCGACGCTCTATCCACTGAGCCAAACCGGTCTCGGCAAGATTGTGTTCTTTATGGCACAGCAAACCTTACCTTTTCTTTGAATGACTATCTCATCACTTTCTTCAAACCCCCTCCCCCTCTTCACTCTTTTTAAAAAACGTATACATTTTTGTTGATTTCAGAGGAGGAAAATGGAAGCGAGAGAGAGAAACATCAATGATGAGAGAGACTCACTGATCGGCTGCCTGCTGCATGCCCCACACTGGCACTGAGCTTGAACCTGGGCATGTGCCCTCGACCGGGAATCAAACTGTGACCTCAACCACTGAGCCATGTGGGTTGGGCTCCCTCTTCATGATTACCCTGAGACACCAGAAGCAACCAGACAGAGAACAAGAAACACATCCAAAACAAACAGCTTACCAGGAACAGACACTCACTTTGTGCAACAGTGTTGTAGCGTTCCCCCTGACAAACGTAATGGCTCTCTCTTTCAGTGCCACCATAACTTTCCTCGAGTTCACCAACATGGCCTCTCCAAACAGCTTTTAGGGAAGAACAAAAAACTTGTTAGGTCCACTTCTATGCATCATTGTGAAAGCTTTCATCAATATATGCAGAAGGCAGGGGCAATTAATCTATAATGACAGAAAGCTGGGGCTGGGGGAGAACTGACTGGGAAAGGGCAAAAAGGAACCTTTTTAAATATCTAGATTTTCATTATTTACTTATTTTTAAAACATTTTTATTGATTTCAGAGCAGAAGGGAGAGGGGAGAGATAGAAACGTCAATGATGAGACAGGATCATTGACCGGCTGCCTCCTGCACCCCCGATAGGAGATGGAGCCTGAAGCTGGGCCTGTGCCCTGACCAGGAACTGAACCGCGACCTCCTGGTTCATAGGTCAACATTCCACCATGACCCACACCGGCTCACCTCAAATATCTAGATCTTTACATCAGTCTATACCTTTGAGGCTATATCTTGATTGTGATGTTGTTGACAAGGTGAATGAATTGGCTGACAAACTTCAACACGCATTTTAATTTTAAAGCTAGACTTCATTGAAGTTCATTTTAAAAAAACTGTTACTTAATAAATAGCAACAGAGTAGTAGCAATGATGGCAATCCCACAGGCAGTTTGTCTTCTAGAATCTGATCACCGATGCTGTCGGGCAGTAAGTATAATTTGAGCCACAACAGAACGAACAGCAGAGTGTGGCCTCGTGTGACCCCTTTCCACAGAGGTTTCCTCAGTTGGAAAATGGAGAGTCGTGGGGTTGTTGCAAAGATTGAATATGAAATGTGTGGAGGGAAATGAACACCATCTGAATCTTAGGGACACTCAACAAATGTTTCTTAAATATGATGAATTACTGATTTCCTTGTTATAGAGCCAAATAGGAAAATGTGGACCCCAAATGCCTCTGTTTGGCAGTGTTTGTGTGTCGGTATTCACCCAAAGTATTTGTTCTCCAACTACCTTTTCGCTCAGACTGGCATCCATGAGGTCTGACACAGAGCACTGAAGACAGGCACCGAATGCGAGGACGGCGAAGCGCAGGGCCAGCGCCCACTGGCTCGCCTCCTGCAGGCTCTGCAGCAGGGCGGAGATGGGGCTTATGCTCGGCAACAGAGGAAGGCCGTCTCCTGTGACAGGATGAAAGCAGTTTAATACTTAGGTACTTTTGAACAAATTAGATCATATTATTAGAAATCGTTTTGAGGGACAGAATCACTTCTTCATTGCAGATAATGGTCTCCAAGTTAGTAAATGAGTCAACAGTTCGGGTTGATTTAAGCCAGAAAATCTTGATATCCACTAGATAATGAGGTATTTTGATTGTGACCTGCCTATTTTGAGATGCTTAAATCATTACCTGAGGAAACCATTTCTCCACTTGGAAAACCAAATTTTATGAACAGTTTCAAAAGTTAAGGCTATTAAGCCTAATCATAATGAAAGAATAACAATGTAACAGTAATCCTATATAACAAAAGGGTAATATGCAAATTGACCCTAATGGTGGAACAACCACTCGACCAGTCACGGAGGCGCACTGACCACCTCCTGGGCCCTTTCCCTGGCCGGCAGGCTCCCACCACCGATGGCGAACGGGGAACCAGGAGTGGGCGGCAGAGGACGCCGGCGGAGCCAGTCATTCCACACACAGAGGGTGACCCACGGCAGAGGCGGGGCCAGTGAGCGGGTGGGAACAGCCAATCTCTTGGCCCCTCCCCTGCCGGCAGGCTCTAATCACCCGATGGTGAACTGGGAACTGGGGGTGGGGGAAAGCAGGGGCGGAGCCAGCTGCTGGGGAAGATGGCCCCGATTGCAGGCCAGGCCGAGGAACAGTACCTGTGCATGCATTTTGTGCACTGTGCCTCTAGGAAATAAATAACTATTTAAGGGCATTAAGTCAGAGTCACATTCAGGATTTTAAGGAATTTCTACATTGGTATATTTACAAAATCATCGTACAAAGACCGTGCGTGCGTTTCTGATGTCAAATACCTTCACTAATGGAGCAGTATGGTAAACTCGTAGAATCCAGGGGATGTCTCTTGCTTTCTACAAAAGAGAATAAATTAAATGAAACTCAAGACACTCACTCTCCTGTGGAGCACATACGTACACCAGAGACATTCTTCTGCGTCCGGCTTCTTTTGCTCAGCATGATGCCGGGAGGTTTGTCTACGTTACCATGTTGTAGTGCTAGTTCCAAACCTCGATGGTTTAAACTCCTGTCCATAAAGCAGAGATGCACTGACAGTAAGGCCACGAGTGAGATTTACCAGCTGGAGGGACCAGTGACGAAATCAGCTGGTAAATAACGGGGAGCACCATCTGCGACTCCAGAACGATTCCATCCTCACTGAAGAAGTCGCTGTAGGACCACTCTTCGTACGGGTCTTTGTGGGTTCCAAAGGAAGTCTAAAGACCAATTACACAAAGATGCTCACAAGCGAACTCCAAAGTGTACGACACTACCCTCACCAAGCAGAATCCAGAATCAGGGAGACTGAGGTCCAGTGCAGGGTGATGGTCAAACACAGCCACACAGCCTGTTCCTTTCAGTCGATGGCTTATAACAATGGCATTTTATTTTACGATCTATTTAAAATATATTTTTACTGATTTCAGAGAGAAGGAGAGGGAGAGAGACAGAACATCAACGATGGGAATCACTGATCAGCTACTTCCTGCCACACTGGGGATCTGACCTGCAAACCGAGCCTGTGCCCCGACCGGGGACCGAACCATGACCTCCTAGTTCACAGGCTGACGCTCACCACTGAGCCACCCGGCCAGGCTGACAAAGCCACTTTACGTTGTCATTTATCTTGTTTAAATTCTCACCCAAGGATACAATTCCACTGATTTTCAGAGAGAGTGGAAGAGAGAAGGAGAGAGAGACAAATATTGATGTGAGAGAAAGACATCAATTGGTTGTTTCCTGCACATGCCTGGCCAGGGCCCTGGCCAGGGAGAAGCCTGCAACTGGGATACATGCCCTTGACCGGAACTGACCGGAATTAAACCCAGGACCTTTCGGTCTGCAGGCCGACGCTCTATCCACTGAGCCAAACCAGCTAGGACAATAATGCCATTTTATTTTATTATTATTATTATTTTAAAATATATTTTATTGATTTTTCACAGAGAGGAAGGGAGAAGGATAGAAAGTCAGAAACATCGATGGGAGAGAAACACCGATCAGCTGCCTCTTGCACACCCCCAACTGGGGATGTGCCCGCAGCCAAGGTACATGCCCTTGACCGGAAATCAAACCTGGGACCTTTCAGTCTGTAGACCGACGCTCTATCCACTGAGCCAAACCGGTTCGGCAACAATGCCATTTTAAATTAAACTGTTAGCCTAAGATAAGGACAAGGCTCAGAGGTGCCTTGTTTGAGACCCAATATTTCCTAAGACTGCAAATTAGAGGCAATAAATGTGACTGGAAAAGAAGTGGCTTCATGCCCACTGCTCCAGAATAAGAAACTACAAGAGATAAATCAGTGTTTGTGTAGACTATGCATGTGACTTAAAAGTGGTGCATATGGAGCGACAGAGCTTTTGCTTAAGGAAAAAATTCAGAAGCAATTTACTTTCATTAGGATCCCCCCGTCGTCCATCTGGCACTGCCTGGAGAGCTCCACCGCCATGAGGGTGTATTTACACAGTTCCAGAGCATCCAGGAGAAAATCTGGAAGACAAGCAACAAGCATCATTAAACTAACAGTTAACTTATTTAGATATTGACCAACTTTCAATAATCACGATTCAAATTTCTAAGCAAGGCCACAAAGCAAAGAGGTTTCCACACAATCCCAAGTAATGCAAGTCAAAGGTTTTCTTGAGCTTGGCTGGAAAGGAAGACCAGGTACAGGGGTGGAGCAAGGCATTTCTCAGTCCTACGACAGTGAACATCATCACGGTCCGAAATGACATCGTTATTATTTGGTAACGTTTTAATCATCCCCACAGGGAATGGATCATAATCATCCCTTTGTAAAATGGAGATACGACCGATCTCTTCTCTCGTGACTCAATGTCCAATGGTAAAGGGGCAGTATTTGGGAGCTAGGTACGACATGAACCACAAAAGATCAAACTCTGTGGAGGACAAATCTTGTCACCTGGACTGCAGGTGGTGGCAGCTTGGCGTGCGAGGTCATGTATTTCGGAAGGAAGGCTTAGTCCCACGGGTGCTGTCATCGGAACGTCGTTAGCCAGCATCTGACAAAGCTTCTGACACGTCAGAAACAGCAGCTTCCCAGTGTCTGTGTTGCAGTGATACTTAAACAAGTCTCTTCGGAAGAGAGAGAGAGTGGCAAGTTAGAACGCTCTTATTGGCGTAAATGCCCTTGCCTTTCTTGGGTCAGTATACAAACACCAACAACTTTTAAAAGGACTTCCCGGTCTCTAGTTCGTTTTGTTTTTCAACTTGTTTAGGATATTGTTAACTGCCAGATGCAAGGTGACCTGAACACAATGGTTAGGGTACCTACCCACGCAGTATTATCAGCTGTGTTCTATGTTACCGCTTCAGACCCAGAACCCCAACAGGCCCACAGGGTGAGGAAACAAGAGCCACCGTGGTGGCTAAGGAGAGTGTCACTGGCCCTGCCCCGACCACCGCAGGAGTGAACAAAGCAGATGCTCCCTCCAGAGGAGCTGCGGGGTGCAGGGGTGCGGAGAGCCCAACGCACCTGCACCTTTTCAGCGCCGTCCCCACGTCCCCATCGTTGAGGGCCCTCAAGGTCAGCTCCGCCTCCAGCTCCTGCTCGGACACCTGCAGGGCCAGCGCCTGGCGGTGCAGCCGGGCCTCGGTGCCCAGGCTCCTCCGGGCAGCCGCCGGCTCTGCAGGGCCCCCGCGTTTGTGCTTCGCCTGCGCGGCTTCCTGAGCTTTGATGTACTGTTCCCGGAGCTCTGCGACCAGGGAATGATTGCTGTAATCTTCAAAGGCGAGAAAGACCTCAAAGTTCTCCTGCCACAAGGAAAGCGAGACAGAGCCCCAAGACTGTTGAGTTCGCTCACCGTGAAAAGCATCGGGATGTCTCCAACCTCTCCTTCCTCCCTCTCCCTCAAACACTGCTATGGAAATTAAGGAGTTAAGACTAATATCTAAGCACTATGCTGTATACCTGAAACGAGTACAATATTGAATGTCAACTGTAATAAAAAAAAAAAAACACAACTTGTAAAGTTAAAACAAAAAACACTCATAGTTCGAGTTAAGAAAGTCACAACATCATGACAAGTTTAGAAAGTCGGAACACATCACCGGAACCCAGGGGTCCTCACCTTCAGCACTAGGCCGTTTGGGCAGAACTGTGGGGAGCCCTGAATGGACGGAGGCAGGGATAGGTGCTCGATTTGGGAGATTCTACCCTGGAGGCGGGAAGAACCCAGCTTTGCTCTTTTCTATCCTAACTCCTGTTCAGACCGAGAACGGATTTTTCTGACAGTAAATCTCTCCCACGGGAGGCGGGTGAAGACGCCAAGAGGCGGAGGGAGTGAGGCAGACATTCAGGGCAGGGGTTCTCGCTCTGCCGGGTGAGTCTTTGCGGTGGGGGCTGCCTCGGGTGCAGCAGAACATGCAGCAGCATCTCTGCCCTCCACCCACCAGGCCTGGTGCCATGAGTGCTCGTTAAACAGGAGCACAAAACACACGTGACTTTGTGCCTGGATCAAAACCAATGCTTTACAATCTCTCTTTCACATTTAAGAACATGAAGAAGTTAACTTATGCTGACTCCTCAGGTGCTTTTCATGGGCACATCTGTTGTCTAGTACAGTAGGTCTCCAACGTTTGGAGCAGCACCCCTGGACACTCTGAGGAACCCCAAGAAGTTTGCTTATGGGATATCTACCAATATTTACCATATTAGAAAATTAAACAGAATTTTTTAAAACAAAAGAGGCTAAAAAAGTGCCTTCAGAGTGACAACGCTATCACTCCATGAAGTCTATGAACAAAAGCCCTAAATAATTCCTTATTGTTGCTGTCACTGTAGTTTTATCTCATGGGCCCCTGGAGCGGGTTTCAGGGCCCCTTAGAATGCCATGGGCTGTCCTTTGAGTTAAATCTGCCAGCATTAAGTTTCCACACAGAGATCCTCTTTTGATAAAACTTTTTCCTATTTGATAAAACTTATCCCTTAACTTTGAAAGTCCTTTTATTTATACAGTCTTTTACATTAGGAAGGCCTTGGAGCCAAAATAAAATTAATTATCTTCAAATCTCAAATCTTAGGGCAGTTAATCAAATCAAAGGTAGCAAATATTAAGTTTTAAGAAAGCTGAGCTGTCTAAAGTAAAACCATGTAGAAAAATATTTAAGACACTCTGAAAGAATAGGCAGTATATCCAGTCTCTGAAGGCCTGTGCAGAAAACTTTAAGGAGGGGCTGACCATCTGTGTCAAAGGCACTGATTAATCTAGTAATAATGTCCAATACAGCTTAATACCTTTACCTGTAAGCTAGCAATAGTTTTAAATAGGTTCAACATGTCTTCACATTCATCCTTCTTCTGCAGATTGTCTGTAATTAAAATTTTTAGTTATAGCAGACATCCAAACTCCCACATTATCAGAACCTTTAAAAGCCAAAATTTTAATTAGCTAGGTCTATTGAGATGCTGATTTAAGTCAACTTAAGTTAAAAAAAAAGTCTAATTATTCATTCGGAAGGTACAAAAGAGAAGTTTATAGGTAACAAGAAAACTGGCAATTTTTCTGAAATTGTAGCTCTTTTTTTTGCCTAAGAGATACTTCGTTAATCATTTTATTTAAGTTCAAGATTAAATAGGTTTCCCCCCCCATCATAACCAAATGATAAGAAGAAATATGAATAAAAAATGCAAGGCACCAAAGAAATCTAGTCTAGCACGAAACAGCTTACTGAAATAAACGAATGAAAAGTTGATTTTAGATGCATCTATTCTTACGCTTCAAATCAATAGAATGAGGCAAGGAAGACTTTTCACGAAGAAAAGTGGGTGGGGTCAGCAAAAACCATCAGAGCCAGATTCTGTGAGTTAGGGTAAGGTCGGCGCGATGCTCTCCTCTGAAAAGGATAAACTTGAGAACAAAGCCAAGGTAAGGGGACAGAGTCCATGTTACCTTTCTGAATGTCGCACAGTGCTTTCAGAATGTCTACTGACGTCCTCACTACAGACACTCTCCAGAGCTTGTCCTAAAAAGAAAGATGCAAAATGAAATCTACTTTATTTGCTACTTTGATAGTACACACACATAACAAATACATGAGAACGATGGGACCAGAAAAAAAACATTAAAAAATGCTGGAAAGTCCCTCTCAGGAGCATCCCAGTGCATTTCCATATTTCAGGTCTCGCTCTTCACCGCCCCCCACCCCCACCCCCGTCCCACCCGCCGTGAGTTACCTCTGCCTTTCCCTCTCCTGAGCCGCAAAGGCCCTGCTTTTGCTTCTGTAACGTGTTTCCTGAGCCCATGCAGTCCAACGGGCTTATTTCTACTTCTTTTGTAACTTTCTCAATAAACCTGCTCTTATAATTTGAAAAAAAAATTGCTGAAAAACTGAGAGTTCTGTTACTGGGAGCTGCGGAACCAGGAATTGTCCCCCCAATCCCTCCCTCCCCCCCAACCCACACACACAAAACACCACATACCTCATTTCCCTAAAAGTGAAAAAATTGTGTGAACTGCTGAGACTGGTTAGGAGGTATCTATCTCTAAAGGTTTAAAAACTCAGCTGCCCTGGGTTAATGAGGTATTTGGCTCTTATCTCTATAAAGAAGTGAACTAGATCTCTTGAAACAGTTTCTAAGTTTCAACCTTCTAAGATAATTTATATTTACGCTGTTTCTGTGGCTGACATTTGATAGTAATGACTATGTCCCATACAACGAGGAAAATTGTTTATACTGCAAGGCATGATGGGAAACTCCTATATACAACAGACTAATTAATCCTAATTCATTTAGTGTGGGCTCAAGCCAAAGCTCCAAAGCAGCCCTATGTGGCTTTTTTCTTTATTTAAAAATTTTTTTTAATTTTTTCGAGTTTATACCAATTTATTATTGAAATGGCCTTTTAAAATTTTTTTTAATGTTTTTATTGATTTTGAGAAAGAAACATCAATCGGCTGCCCCCTGTACGTCCTTCACTGGGGATCAGGCCCACAGTCCGGGCATGTGCCCTGCCCTGGAACCCAGCTGTGACCTTGGCTCATGGTTGATGCCCAACCCCTGGGCACACCGGCCAGCTGGCTTTTTTTCCAGGTGGCGCACTGACCCAGAATTTTTATATTAGGCCATCCTCGCAGTGAGAAGAGCAGATATTCACATTTGTACTTATACCCTATTGCTTCCTCTCCATAAAAATGGAATTTATCTACATTTTATTCCATGAAAGCCTCACCTCTTTAGAACCATCTGGTTCTTCTTGCATTGCCAATCGTGCCCATATAGTGACTCTCTCTGCAGTCTTCTTAGCTTCCTCTGGAGGCAGAGACCTCAGCAAAAGGACACAGTCCTCACCCTGTGAGTAGTGTTTGAGGGAAGGAAAAACAACTGACATCTTTGTGCAAAAAAAACAAAAACGGTTGGGACTTACTTCTCATTTTCTATTTAAAGATAAAAAGATATTTTGAAAACTAGATTATGATAAGATAAAAAATAAAACATTCTGTTGATGATCGCAAACAAAGAAATTAAATTAAAATACCACTTTGTACTTGGTAATTCTATGCTTATTGAATTATAAAAAAAATAACACACTTCTGAATAAAAATAAAGAGCCCATATCCTATTCTGGAATCAAAGGGTGCCACAGAAAAGGTAAGCATGAATCTGAGTTTTGTTAAGTAGCAAAGAGTGTGAAAACCCATTAGCTATTCACAAAACACTTATGAAAAATATGGTCAACCTAACAGTCAATGTTTTTATCTGGGTATAACTTTACCTTGTGTTAATCTTTGTAGGTGATTTGGTTGTTTTGAGTTTTTAGTGGTTTCGCTAACAAAGGAGCCATAGAAAGAAAGGACACTACAGAGCTTCCACACCTGGTCTCTGTCGATCAGGTCTATGACCCTCAGACTGTAGATTTCATCAGGAGGCAACATGTACGCTTCGGCCACCTTCAAAGCATCTTCTAAGGAGGATGGAACATCTTGTTTGAGAATGTATCTGACCACCCTCTGAAATAGACACAATATATACATTCACTTCTTTGTTATAAAACTTCACAAAGAACCCAAAAATCATCCATTCAAAAGGTAAAGTATTCATTAAAATAAGGCCTCACCCTAACCGGTTTGGCTCAGCGGATAGAACATCCGCCCACAGATTGAAGGGTCCCGGTTTGATTCTGGACAAGGGCATGGTTGCGGGCTCATCCCCACTGGGGGGCGTGTGGGAGGCAGCTGACCGGTTTATTGGTTCTAACTCTCTATCACTCTCCCTTCCTCTCTGTAAAATCAATATATTTAAAAAATAAAAATTAAGAAAGCAAATTAAAATAAGGCAGCAAGAAAACTAAGCTGTACGAAACATTAAAAAATAATTTACATTCTGACTTTATGACAGTCCTGCCCAACTCCCCCTCCCCGAGCTTTATTGGAGTAAAAATGAAAAATCAAACATAGTATATATATATATATATTTTTTTAATCAACATTTAGTTTTTTAAACTATATTTTATTGATTTTTTACAGAGCAGAAGGGAGAGGGATAGAAAGTCAGAAACACCGATGAGAGAGAGACATCGATCAGCTGCCTCTTGCACGCCCCCTACTGGGGATGTGCCCGCAGCCAAGGTACATGCCCTTGACTGGAATCGAGCCCGGGACCCTTCTATCCACTGAGCCAAACTGGCCTCGGCAAACATAGTATATATTTAAGGTGTACAATGTGATGATTAGATATATTCATTTAGTTTCTTAATTTACCCTCTGTTGTTCTCCCTACTCTAATAAATTAAGTGTCTTATCAACGTTCTGTTTGACAAAAGGAAGTTAGTGGAGAACCTAACTCTATTACCTTGAAGAACATGAAATTCTCATTAAATTTCCCAGATTGCCCTAGACATGGGGTCCAAAGGCTCTTCATCATGCTTACCATTATTTCCTTGTTTAAGAGGTTCACCTCCCTTATTCCGTAGCCTCGTAAAAGTTTTTTCATTTCCATTAGTTTGTAACTCTCCTGTAATAACTTGACCCTAAATGCAAATGTACTGGTATTAACATGGATTATCTGCTTTTATGAAATGCCCGGGGACACGGTAAAGGACAGAACACCAGAAACGACTGTCAACTCAACACACGAGGCTTATCCAACACCCACAGAGTTGTCTGGGCTGCAGTCTTACTTGGGGTGGTCCATTTCCAAGTGCTGTCTCACCAGCTTCTCCACCGCCGCGTTCCAGGGAACCACGGCTGCGTGCATCATCTTCAGCACAGCGTCGAATATGAGCTACAGAGACACACGGGGCAGTGAGTAGCCCGGGAGGGCCTACATCTACGGCATGACTGCGAAAGCACACCTTTCTTCTGATTTTCACCCATGAAGGGCAACGTTCATATTTAAAAAAATATTTTCTCTGCTGGAAATCAAGTCATATAACTCTATTACTTTCTACAGACCGTCTAAAAAATATTTTTTCATGAGTTTTCTATTCATATTTTATAATGATGCTTAATAACAGTGAAGTAGAAATAAAGGCATATTATGATGTATTTTTCAAATGTCTCTATGTTTGAGAAACCAAATGCATCCAATTGTCTGTGGTGGTTCTTCTTGGGTGGGAATAAGAAAATGTTCACTGTTAATTTTCATAATTAGAGAAAATAGAATTACGAATGGTTTTTAAATTATTTCTATTCCTTTTCCGTGCTGCCCAAATTCCTTTCTGACGAGAAAGTAGGTGTGAAGAAAAGGTGCAATGCTGAGAAGGAAAGTGCACGGGCACCAGGCACTCACGTCTGTGTCAGATAGACATCCTATGACCGCCATGGCTTTTGCCTCCCATGCTGTCTCAAAGAGTGACATGGACTTCGAGCTACATCTCTTCAATAAATCCTAATGAGGGATAAACGCATATATTTTTAAATTTAAAACTAACACAACAAAATAAAACACATATATAGATACAAATAACTTTATGGATGTGTGAAAAAAAACAAAAATTTCTACTTAGCAATGTAAAAAAAAAAATACAAAATTGCTAAAACCTTGGCCTTCAGTTTTACATGGTACAGAAAACTTGTGAAGGAAACATTCTTGAAGAATCTTAAATAAGATTACTGTACCTTATTAATGGCTACAAAAAGTAACTGCTGCCCTGACCGGTTTGGCTCAGTGGACAGAGCATCGGCCTGTGGACAGAAGGGTCCCAGATTCGATTCCAGTCAAGGGGATGAACCTTGGTTTCGGACACATCCCCAGTAGGGGGCGTGCAGGAGGCAGGTGATCGATGTTTCTCTCTCTATCCCTCTCTCTTCCTCTCTGTAAAAAAAAATCAATAAAAAATACATATTTTTAAAAAAACTGCTAATATTTATAGAGCTCATGCTCACAATAACCATTTGTAGAAAGCCCCAATATTATCCTGTTTTGTTCAAGATTACCAGTCAATCAATAACAGAGTTAACCCACATTCTTAATCAATAATCTACACAAATCCTAACGGGAAAGCATTAAATGTTTAACTCAAAGGACTTAATAACACATCGCATTAAAATTTAATGCAATCACACACTGCATAGGGGCAAGAAAACAGACTGGACGTAAGGAAAGCCTACCTCTATGTACAGGAGAAGGAGTTCCTCCTCTTGCAGGTCATGTTCCCTCATGTAAACTCGTATGAACTTCTCTAAGACGGAAGGAATAAGCTCTGGCGCCAGCACTTTGTCAAACATTCGGAACACAATGGTGGTTGTAGTCTCCTGGATGCCAAAAAAGACGGTATAAATGCAAGCTTTACTCATCCTGGCTACAAAGTAATGCTGATAAACCTAGACCTTTACCTTCTCAAAATCAGAGAGGGCCAAGTTGCAGTTGTATTTCCTGTGCAATGTGATCAAGTCCTGCAAGTTTTTTACCAGGGTCCTCAACTGACACACTTCCTCCGTGTTCTCATAGTCCTTCTGAAACAGGGGTGTCAAGGATATGAAATAAAAATGTGAGGGAAATGTGCAAAAAGGTCAGAGTTATCTTTTTGTTTTTGTTGTTTTGGGAATATTTTATTTTATTTTATTTGCAGTATAACTTAGATATAATAGTAGTACATGTTTTCCTTCCCCCCCCCCATTATCCCCCCCCCCCCGAATTATCTTTTTAAAATATTTTTTATTGATTTCAGAGAGGAAGGGAGAAGGAGAGAGAGAGAAATATCAACGATGAGAGAGAATCATGGATCGGCTGCCTCCCGTACGCCCCACTGGGAATCGAGCCCGCAACCCAGGCACGTGCCCTTGACTGGAATTGAACTTGGGAGACTTCAGTCCGCAGGCCGATGCTCCATCCACCAAGCCATATCAGCTAGGGCAGGGTCAGAATTATGAATTGGTCATGATTATGTACATAAGAAGAAACCTGCAAATTATCCCTTTAAATATTGTAGGATTTGAACTAATTAAGTAGTACAAATTAACAAATCAGAATCTAACATAAACTGAAATTTTCTTTCTTAAAAAATATAGAAAATTACTAGTGTAATATACTTAGGTACATAACCATCATTTAGACGGGACCCTCAATGCCCTCTCCGTATTGATCATGACCAGACTTTTCTTTTAAATATATTTTTTTTATTGATTTCAGAGAGGAAGGAAGAGGGAAAGATAGAAACATCAATGATGAGAGAGAATCATTAACTTAACTGCCTCCTGCACGCCCCTCCTGGGGATTGAGCCCACCATCCAGGCATGTGTCCTTAACCAGAATCAAACCCTGGATCCTTCAGTCCGCAGGCTGATGCACTATCCACTGAGCCAAACCAGCTAGTGTGACCAGACATTTTTTAAAGTTATTTTTAAGGACCAGACTTTTCAATATTGGTAAAAGGCAATTAATAGGGGAAAGACAAAATACTGTTTTATAGCAAAAAGAAAATGTTCTTCTACAGAAAAATATATTATAACGACCACTACATACACTAGTAATAACTGATTACATTCAGCAATACACTGCTTGAAACTTATATAAACAAATAATCCCATTTTGCCGAAACCGGTTTGGCTCAGTGGCTAGAGCGTTGGCCTGCGGACTGAAGGGTCCTGGGTTTGGTTCCGGTCATGGGCATGTGCCTTGGTTGTGGGCACATCCCCGGTGGGGGGTGCAGGAGTCGGCTGATCAATGTTTCTCTCTCATCGATGTTTCTAACTCTCTATCCCTCCCCTTTCCTCTCTGTAAAAATCAATAAAATATATATTTTTTAAATTCCTATTTTATTGTTAACAGTATATAATCAATAAATACAATTAATATGAACTTGTTATATCAGAAAGTAGAAGGACATTTACTATTTTGGGGGCTCCAGAAATTTAAAGAGTAAATCCAATTTCATAGCATACATTTTAACCTCAAGTAAGGTCATACCCCTGATACTTAAGTACTTAATACTTCAGAGCTGAAATTAAGCTGAGATGTCGCATACGTTTATAAACAAATTATGGTATACCAACAAATTTTTAAAAGATAAGAATGTACTCCTCCCAATATAATGTATGCTTTCTAGGTTTTAGACATGAAGGGGAAAAGAAATGAACTTAAGAAGTTTAGAAGCCAAACAATAAATTCAGTTCATTAACTTCAAATTAACATCGGTATTCCTGATATTGTTCCCTTTCAGCACTGTTTTATTTTTCAGACAGCCGGAAAGTCCCAGATTTTTTTCAATTTTCACTAAAAAAAATCACTGGCTGCTGAAATGTCTAAGATAAGCATTCCGAACTGGGAGTAGCTCACTAGTTAAGAAGTCTGATTGACATAGCCTTTGAAAACAAATCCTAATGCATTAGTGAGGTTTGTTTTATAAAGCAATGTGAAATGCTTCTAATGCAGGAAATCCCCAGTATACTACTTAGGAGTATGTTGATATATTGTTTCCGGGCCTGGCCAGGCAGCTCAAATGGTTAGAGCAGTGGTTGGCAAAGCCATTGGTCCACAGAGCAGCGGACCGCGTTCTCTAGCCACATGTGGCTCGTGACGCGGTTTGCTGACCACTGGGTTAGAGTATCTTCCTCATACACTAAGGTTGTGGGTTCGATTCCCCTGTCAGGGTACATACAGGAATCCACCAATGAATGCATTAATAAGTGGAACAATAAGTCAATGTTTTTTTCTCTCCTCTCTCTACAATAAATAAGAAGTAAAATATATATTGTTTCCCTGTTGGTTAGTTCAATAGAAAAAAAGGGTGCATTAAGATAGGTTGAAGTTATAACAGAAAAAGCAGGAAGAAAAAGAAAGCAAATTTTCCTTTTTATGGATTTTAAAAGTACCCATCCAAAGAAAAGAAAACAAAAAATTGCAGAAATGGGTCTATTTCTAGTACGTCTAGATAAACGCTTTAACACGAATGAATGTTTTATCACCAGGTGTGTTTTCCATGTCATACCAAGGAAATCCAATGCCAGGAGGACACCAATCCCGTCATGTCTGGTTTTTCTGCTGTAAAAAATACCTCTGCCAGCTGAAGTCCATTTTCTGGCCAGTTTGCCTTTAAAAAATTTTACAAACCATTAAAAATAAAGGTGCCATTGGGAGAGTCTTAAATGCATTTTCAGTGCTGATTATACAAATTACCTTATCAGTTAATTCAAGGTTCCTGGCTGTTTGCTCCAACCATTTTGCAAGAATTTTCTGGAATAGATATATCATTTACAAATAAAATACTCAATTCCTTAATCACCGAAATAACATAAAACATCCATGATAATCCTTCAAGAGACAGTAAAGTGAACTAACTGGTATTATGTGACTTAATGTCCAATGATATGATGTAAAAAATAAAACCGAGTCACCAAAAGTGGAAATACTAAAGACAATTCACCTGTCCATCCGGTACAATCCTTCTTACAAACGGGATCACGTCATTCTTAAGCCAGGGACAGAGATTTTGCAAAGAGACTGGTGTGGAAATCGAGTTGAGCAAGTTCTCAAGCATTTTCACGTCAAACCTGCTTTCAAAGTTTGCCTAAACATTACAGAGTGAGAAATTAAGGTTTATCTGCCAAATTGAAACTGACACCCTCCCAAAGAGAAAAGACCTCTTAGGAAGTCATTTCAAGAATTATTTTACTATTTTGATGAGCATCAAAGGTGATTTACTATAGACAAATGATCTGAGCCGGGAGCCACAAATTCCACGATTCTCATGACAGAAAATTCCAAATAACAAATTAAGTGGCAGAGGAACTGGTATGAGTGGCCTTCCAAGGAAAATGTCATTGGACGTGACAATACAGATCCTAGCAATGTGTCCCCTGATGACATCACACCAGATAACTCCTTTTGGGACCTAATTTTATATGCCAACGATTTTCCATTTACCACAATCTGGACTGCAATAGGAATACCTTCTCCACCAGCCTACATGAGGAAGCCCATGGTCGGGGCAGTGGAGGAAAAAGGGGGAATTTGTAATTCCTTCAACAATAAAGACAAAAGTTATTTTAAAGCTCATCAATAAATCACTTAATCAAATGTTGCTTTTGAGCTAAGTTTAGGAGTTAATTAGACTCTGATTGATGAGATAAAGTAAGCTCCTATCTATCTATCTATCTATCTATCTATCTAAAAGCCTAATCAACCATTACAACCGGTTGACCAGTCACTATGATGTGCACTGACCACCAGGGGGCAGACACTCAATGCAGGAGCTGCCCCTCATGGTCATTACGCCCCCACAGCCAATCTCCCGTGGCCGGCCAACTTCCCGCAGTCCCTCTCCACAGCCAGCCGGCCCTGGCCCTGATGGATAGCGATCGCCGGCCAGGCCGAGGCACCCCACCTGTGCACAAATTCATGGGCCTCTAGTATCTTTATTTCTCCTCTGAGTTATTATCATCACAGGATAGTTTACCCTGGGACAGGTCATATTTTATCAATGTGAAAACATCCCATTGCCAAGTCTCATTTGCCACCCTGTTAGTTCCCAGCACTGATTCAAACACCTATATCAGTGGTCGGCAAACTGCGGCTCGAGAGCCACACGCGGCTCTTTGGCCCCTTGAGTGTGGCTCTTCCACAAAATACCACAGCCTGGGCGAGTCTATTTTGAAGAAGTGGTGGTAGAAGAAGTTTAAGTTTAAAAAATTTGGCTCTCAAAAGAAATTTCAATCATTGTACTGTTGATATTTGGCTCTGTTGGTAAAAGGCAATTAATGAGTTTGCCGACCACTGACCTATCTTAGGGGTTATGAAGCCATTAAGTAAAAAAAAAAGCAAAACATATTACCCGATGTCTAAGCCAAAGGTACTGTGCACAAACAAGGTTTCCTTCTCTTAGCTGTAAAAAAATATCCTTGAGGTCATCTTCATTATTCAGAAATTCGATCCAAGAACTACCACTGCAAAGTCAGAGAGGAAAAAGTTACTATTAAAAAATATATATTAAGGTTATTTGTACAAGTGGATATCACTATGCATTTTAACTAGTTCCCCCAAAAAGTTATTAAAAAGTCCCAAAGACTAAACAGTGAAAAGTAAATTTCCTTCTTATCTCTGGCCTATGAGCCTCTTGTATCATCCCTGGAAGTCATGTCTCTTCCTGCAGGTCTTTCCTGAAATGATGACTAAATATACAAGCCACCACTTTTAATTTGTAAAGGAATGACAGGGCTCTTTATATACTCTATATACTTAAAAAAATTCATACACTAATGTCAGGAACAAGAGCAGGATACCTATTAACCACTGTTCTTTATTATTTTATAAGCACTAGACAATCAACTTAGGCAAGGGGAAAATGAGGCAAAATTATCATTATTCAAATATATAATTATACACTTGGAAAGAACAGAGCAATTGAAATATTGCCATGAATAATAAATTCAGCAAGGCAGCTGGGTAAAAATTAATTTTAATATTTCTCCATGTTCTTTTGAAAATATGAGGAGAAAAAGTCCCATTTGTAACAGTAGAGAAAAACAGATAAAATAAAATTTAAACAAAAAATGTACAAAATTTATATAAAGACGAGTGAATCGACACCACTTAGGAACATAAAAAACAAACAAACAAACAAAAAAAACAGGAGAGAATGAGTAGAAAGACATACACTGTCCTTAACTAGGAAGATTAAATATTGCAGAGATGCCGGTACTCCCCAAATTGATGTTAGGTCAGCACATCCCCAATTAAAACAAAAACAAGATTTCTGCAAACTGCGTAAGCCGATTCTGATTTCAAATGTCATACAGAAGAAAGAAAATACAACCACGAGAAAATAGCCTTCCACATCCTGAAAAATAAAAACTACCTGAGTTAAAGCTGTTTGATTCTGGTGGGTGAACAGGGAGATGAGACCAACTGAGTACAACTACAGCCCGAGACGGGCTGTAACACCTGAGACCCTCAGCACGCGATCACGGGAACACTGCATGGTCGGGGTGTCTCCCCCGCCAGGGAAGCATTAAGGGAACAGGTAAACGGGCAGAGAAAACGTACTATGAAAGTACTGGAATAAATGACTAGCCACAAGGAAAAAAATAAATCTCCCCTTCATTTTCATTTATCCTGATAAACACACTTGTGTGATCTTTGAGGTAGTTATATTTGTAAATAAGAGTATTCTTGGTGCACATGTTAAAATATCTAATAAAATCTATTTCCAGAGGTAAAATTGCTAAGGCAAAAGCTATATGCATTTAAATTTGCCTTTCCGATGTACCAATTCCCATACATGCTTAGGAAGTGCCTAAAGCCCAGCAGGACAAATATTTTCCATCCTCAGAAACACAATTCATTCATAGCAATATTCTATCTCTTATGACATTCCAAATTGAAATCTAATTCACAATCTAAACATTAAAAAGGAGGAATGCACACACCTGAATTTTTCTGGTCCAAATGCCCCGTAAAAAGTGGTCAACTTTTCATGAGCCCTTAGAACCTAAAAAGGAGCAATTTGGTCATCCGCATGTTGTATGCAGTAATATTAAAAAATTAGACATTCTGTTGGAGAAGGTTTACACAAAGTCTCATTTTATCAATTCCTATAAATATGACTGCCTTATTTAACACAAAACAAAAAAGAGTTGGAATAATGGGAACATTTCCAATGACATTCAATACAACAAAACTGCAAAATCAGAAGCTATTTGTACATTAATTGTGGGTGCCTTCAAAATCAACTAGTTTTCTATTAATTTGTAAATGTCCTCATGGTAAAACCTAGCTAGATTATACCAAAAATTTACTTTGAGAATTAAAAAAATATATATGCACCTGTACACACACACACACACACACACTTTTTATACCATAACCATCATCATCACAGTTGACATTTATTTGCGGGCTTAACAGGTGCCAGGCACTGTGCAAAAAAATGATTTATCTAAATAATTTCAGTTGACCTCAAAATAACCCTATAAGTACTATTATTATTCCCATTTTGCAGATAAGGACAGAAGTATTAAAGTAAGTTACTCTTGAAAAATACTACAGGCCTATCTAATTGAAAAATATAATGTCACGAGCTGCATAATGTTCCAGTCAGTGACAGACCACACATATGACGGTGGTCCTGTGAGATTATAACGGAACTGGAGAATTCCTGTAGCCTCGTGACATCACAGTGCAACACATTACCCACAAGTTCGTGGTGATGCTGGTGGTAAGAAACCTACTGCACCGCCAGTCACATGGAAATACAGCACACGTGTTATGGATAATACATAATACTTGATAATACATGACTATGTTTCTAGTTTATGTATTTACTATACTTTTTATTGTTATCTAAAAATAGCTGGCACCCAGCTGGTGTGGCTCAGTGGTGGAGCATCAACCCTGGAACCAAGAGGCTGCCAGTTTGATTCCCAGTCAGGGCACATGCCTGGGATGCGGACTGTCTCTAATGGGGGAGTGCAGAGGCAGCCAATCAATGATGTTCCTCTTTCTTTCTCTCTCCCTCCTTCCTTCCTCTCTCTAAAAATCAATGAAAACATACTAAAACAAAAAAGTTTGCTGCACCAAGTGCCCATCAATAGATGAGTAGATCAAAAGTTGTGGTACATTTACACAATGGAATACTACTTGGATGCAAAAAAATAAAAAGGAAATCTTCCTCTTTGCAGCAGCCTGGACAGACCTGAAGAACACTGTGTGAAATGAAGTGAGCCAGTCGGAGAAAGACAAGCACTATATGACCTCACTCATATGCGGAATCTAATGAACAAAATGAACTAATAAGCCCAAGAGAGGCCCATAGAGAGCAGGCGGACAGCTGCGGGGTGAGGGGCGGGAGGCTCGGGAGGCTGGTGGGGTGGTGGTGGAGGCATTGAGGGAAAAACAGAGGAAACACTCACGGACATGGACAGCAGTGTGGGGAGGGCGAGAAGGGGGAAGCTGAAGGAAGCATAAGGGGGGATAAACGGCGATGGAGACTTGACTTGAGCACACATACACAATGCAGTGTACAGCTGATGTGATGTGGAATTGTGTCCCCGAAACCTGTATAATTTCGTTAACCAGTGTCACCCCAATACGTTCAATAAAAGGAAAAAAGTTGGCTGTAAACAGTATGCCACGCCATGCCAGCAGCAGCCTCATCCATGCCGTGTTTACTGCAGCTTGGTCGCATCCTTTTCTCTTGTGCTCGATTCCACCTCACGTTGTTGATGCACTGAGCAGAGTGACCGCAGTGTGTTTCTAAAGTCCACAATAGTGGACAGTAAGGTCCTAGGTTTTCACACTCATCACCATTCACTTACTGACTCATCCAGAGCAACCTCCAATCCTGCAAGTTCCACCCACGGAAAGTGCCCTACAGAGGTGCTGGTTTTTATCTTTTATCAGGATTTTTAAAATATATATTTTATTGATTTTTTACAGAGAGGAAGGGAGAGGGATATACAGAAACATCAATGAGAGAGAAACATCGATCAGCTGCCTCCTGCACACCCACTACTGGGGATGTGCCCGCAGCCAAGGTACATGCCCTTGACCGGAATTGAACCCGGGACCTTTCAGTCCACAGGCCGATGCTCCATCCACTGAGCCAAACCAGTTTCGGCTTTTATACAGGATTTTTACTGCACATTCTCTATGTTTCGATATGCAAATACTGTTGTTAAGTCAGCCTCCAGTACTCAGAACAGTAACATGCTGAACAGGTTGTAGTCTGGGAGCAACAGGCTATCCGATATAGTAGACTGTGCCGCACCTAGGGTTTGTGATGGGTGTTTAATTTTTTAAGGATTTATTTGAGCCCAACTGATGACTTATGCCAGGGAGCAAGATTTCAAATGCTCCTGAACCTCTATTTGTGTGGGTGCACTCTGGTGTCTACACAATGACCACATCACCTAAGGACACATTTCTCAGGACCACTGAGTGCTGCCTGGCTGTTCTGTAAAGGTGTGTTCACTTGAAAATTAATCCATGAATATAATGTAATTACCTCTTTTAAGCCATAAGAATAGACAAGAACAGTTCGGTCTTCTTTTTTCAAAAGCTAAGATGAACAAGAAACAGAATATCTACCGTTAGGTTTTTCATGGAGAATTAATATTTTTGTGAATTAAAGGAAAAATCCTCTAAAAATAAAACTGCATCAAATTTCAAAATAAACAGTGAACAATAAAGAAATGACATATTTTAAAAAACAATGCATTTTATGAAAAAAGCTCACAACGTTTCGCCCATCTGTTACACCTGGATTTTAAGGAATATAACTAGCAGTGGTATTCAAAGGCCATTGAGCGGAACAATCAACAGCAAAAATACTTTTTAAAAGGCTTATGATAGAAAAAGAATTATTTTTGAAATTCCTTGTTTTGCATAAGACAAACTAACATGTTTTAAGTGTTATGAAAACTTACCCTGGTTTTGGCATAATTTAGCATTTCCTGAGTCGTTTCATAGGTTATCCACTGAGCCTCCAAGCAGTAATTCACCACAAATTCATCGTCCTGTTGCATAAATGCAGAGACAGGAAGGTGACCTAATGTTGACCCATCTGCCAACCCAAACACCCTCGCACGTGGCAGGGAAAACACACCTGGATTTTATGGAGCGTCTCCTTGGCCTCCTCTACAAGTTCCTGCCACTCCGCCTGCTCACCAGTGTCCACAGAGCTCAACGCGAGCTTCTCCAACATATCATTCGATTTTACCTTGTAAACAAGCTGCAACATAAATACGCCACATCAAGTACCTTGAAGCTAAAAATACTCTCTCTCGGGTACATGAAAAAAAAAGTTTTTTCAATGAACAAATAAATTCACGTGTGATTACCTCAACATCCAGCCCAAACTGAATGGCAAAGCTCTCGGCTTCAGCAAATTTGTGTTTGTGGAGTAACCGACTCAATCTGTTAAGTGGGAGGGGTGTATGGGGGGGGATGTTGTAAAATTTTTATTAATCATGGGATTCAAGTTTTTCTTTAAGGGATAAGGCTTAAAAGAAAATGAGAAGTTACCTGTTTTCTGGCAAAGCTTCTGTAAGGCATCTGAGCACTAAAACAGAGACCGCGTCCTCAGAGAGCCTGAAAAAAAAGTGTTCGCTCTAATGCATTTGTCATTTCCTATTGATAAGTAAAATTTAACTTAGCTGCTATTTAACAATTTATCCGATGAAACAAAGCATGACCTACTCTGGATCATTTCTGCAAATTCCCTCCAGGAGGTATATGGTATCCTACAACAATAACAAAAACATACTTTAAATTAATGTACAGAATTAATTCATTTTTTAAAATAGTAATAGGAGTCTTTGCATTTTCTTTTCTTTTTTTAACTTTTATTATTATTTTTTAGTTCACACCCGAGGCTATTTTTCCATTGATTTCTAGAGAGAGTGGAAGAGAGAGGGAAAGACAGAAATATCACTGTGAGAGAACACATCGATTGGCTGCCTCCTGCACAAGCTCTGGCCAAGGCCGGGGAAGATCCTGCAACTGAGGAACGTGCCCTTGATTAGAATCGAACCCAGGACCATTCGGTCCACAGGCCAATGCTCTATCCCCTGAGCCAAACCGGGTACGGTCAGAATTAATTCATTCTATAGTTAACTAGAGTAACAACTGATTTAGGCAAAAGTTATCAACGGAATTCTAAAATCATTGGGAAAACTGTTGGGGAAAAGAATATGCCCATAGTCTCAGAATCACACCACAGACACAGCCTACTACATCCGAAGGGCGAAAGGCACCTTTACAACGGGAGTCTGGCATAGCTGTCTAACCATGTCATCAAATGCACCACCACCAAAGCAGGACAAACGGACACGAGTCCCTTAATGCAATGCAGCCAGGACACAATGTTATCTATGCAGAATTCTTGCCAAAAAAAGATTACCATGAACTTAATCATGATGGAACAAACAAATCCAAATAGAGGGATATTCTGTAACACAGCAACCTAGGACTGAAAAAGTGTCAATGTCGTAGGGGACAAAAAAAGATCAGGGAAGGGTTCAGGTTTAAGTAGACTAGCATGTGACCATGACAGTGAAATTCGATATATGGTGCTTGGTTGGATCCCGGATCAGAAAAAAATATAGATTTAAAAAAAAATAGCTTTGCCACAACTGGCAAAATTTGAATGTGGATGGTATAATTCATAATAGTTAAATTTTGTAAGTGTGCTAACTGTATTGTGGAAGAATGGCCTTATTCTTAGGAGACTCCTGCTGAAGTACTTAGGGGTGATAGGTCATGGTGTGAGTAATTAAAAATATTTTTAGCCGAGACCGGTTTGGCTCAGTGGATAGAGCGTCGGACTGCGGACTGCGGGGTCCCGGGTTCGATTCCGGCAAGGGCATGTACCTTGGCTACGGGCACATCCCCAGTAGGGGGCGTGCAAGAGGCAGCTGATCGATGTTTCTCTCTCATCGATGTTTCTGACTTTCTATCCCTCTCCCTTCCACTCTGTAAAAAATCAATAAAATATATTTTAAAATATATATATATTTTTTTAAATGTCAGTTAAAAATTAAATAAATAAAAGCAATCTCTCCCTGCCTCCAGTTATCATCTAAATTTCTTGTGAAGACATAAGAAAATGAAATGTGCAGTTGACTGATATTTTCTTTTTCTTTTTTTAAATGAAGACTGACCTTGGACAAGTGTATCTGAGGATATCTGATAATAGTTATAGACCTTACTCAGGTACTCCATTAAATTCTATTCAGGCTTATCTTAGTTATTCTTAATTTTTAAAATATAAAATAGTTCAAAATGTACATCAACTCACTGTGCTAATTCCTGTCTGCACCAGAGAAGACACACCAGACGCTTCCAGAGAGTACAGCGTCTCCATCGCAGGCAATGAATAGACCATGAAATTCCTCATCTGGGAAAGCAGAGCAATTAGTTTAGTAGGTCACTATAACCTCCGAGCACAAGCCAGCACTGCACAACCAAGGGCAGATTAAAACACTTGGTACAGAGAAACATGCAAAAACTAATGTTCTGAGTAAGTCTGTTACTGTATTACATAAATACTACATATAAAATTATGTTCTATCCCGCCTTCCAAATCTGAAGAATGAAAACCCACATAGCTCAAGTCCATTCTACAATTTGTATTTAGGGTGAATGTAATTCTTCAGTGTCAGAACAATGTAAGAGTTACCTTATTTATTTTTAAATATATATTGATTTCAGAGAGGAAGGGAGAGGGAGAGATAGAAGCATCAATGATGAGAATCATGGCTGGGCTGCCCCTTGCATGCCCCCACTGGAGATCGAGCCTGTAACCAAGGAACGTGCCCTGATCAGAAACTGAACTGGGCCGAGACCGGTTTGGCTCAGTGGATGGAGCGTCGGACTGCGGACTGAAGGGTCCCGGGTTCAATTCCGGCAAGGGCATGTACCTTGGCTGCGGGCACATCCCCAGTAGGGGGCGTGCAAGAGGCAGCTGATCGATGTTTCTCATGGATGTTTCTGACTTTCTATCCCTCTCCCTTCTGCTCTGTAAAAAAATCAATATATTTTAAAAAAAGAAAAAAAGAAATTGAACTGTGACCTCCTGGCTCATAGGCTGATGCTCAACCACTGAGCCACACTGGGTGGGCAGGAGTCACTTTAATAAACGTTCTCTTGTGGACATTTCATTCCTGAAATGCCCCAACTAAGATGTAGAACTGGGTTTTATATCCATATTTTTTTAAACAGGAAAAAAAGAAAGAACTCTTTCAGAGTAATTTCTGATTTGTGAGGAGTCTGCATGAACTAAGAGCTAATATGTTGTGAGCATTACCTAACAACTACTTTTGTATTAATGCTATTTCTAACACATAATATGGAAACACAGCATGAAATAAATTTTCTAGTACCTTCTTATTAGTAGATGTCAGAGCTACTAATTTGAGATTTGTAATCCCTTGCCTAAAAGAGAAAAGAAGGGTTAAGTGAATCACGTAAGTTTTGTAAGCTAAGTCAAAGTGACATGCTTGCATAAGATTTAAAATTCATACACAGATGACACTGAAATTGATTTCTGCACAATTACGGTTCAGAAGACTTTCTTTTTTATGAGTCATTTTTAATCTGATGCATAACTTAAGATGCAGACTTCCTTTGCTTGCCTGTTGGCTTATTTATTTTGGACAGATACTATAACACAATCACTTGAAGTTCGTATTTCCTGTTTTCAATAAGTTTGGCCAACAATGACATGGTCTTTACCCTGTTGGTCTGTTCACAGTGCTACTTAGAATGCGATATATAATGAACGATGAGACCAGAACTGGGTCAGAAAGCTGGTCCTAACAGAAGGGCAAGCATTACCAGCATCACAACGTACCGCGTGACTGAAGAAGGTGAATCTGCTTCGGTGGTAAGAAGGAACTCCTCTACGTGAAGAGAGGGCCAGTTCCATATGGGGATTAGAGTGTAAATATCCCATAAGCTCAGCACATTCTGCAAGAGAGACATTTCATTGACACGTCTTCTTAAGGACTAAATATTTCCATTTCAGGGTTTTTCTTTTGATACATATATATCTCAAAATAAGGCATAATACACAAGTCAGTATTTCATCCTCCCTGGCTAAGGTCTGTGTCTTTGTAAGTTTGACAACATTTTTGGTGTTAAACACATTACCAAGGGGAAACATGAAAGGATAAATGTCAAAAACATACATCGGCATCAAGAACAAAAAGTAGATTATCTATCAGCTGGAACTTCTTTGCACCTACAAAAGAGAGAGCAAGGTATGTAATGATTATATTTCTGCATTACATATGGCCATATTTAAATAGCAAACAAATATTTGTGGAAAAAAGTTCCCACTCTCATTTATTCCTATTTCTATATATTTTTTAGATGATCACCAAAATGTAAAACCTCAAAAAAAAAAAAAAAAAAAAAGACGAGTAACAAAGGCAACATATCAAGAAAAAGTAATGTATGTGGAAAATTATTAACTTAATCTGCCTTGTTTCACAGAGAGGTCTGGTCAATGACTCAAATGCCAGACTCAGAATATTGACATGAACATTAGAACTCCCTAATAATTATAAAAAGTAGTTTAATTAACTTATTTTACCTTTAATAATCTCTGCATCAATAAGATTCTTAATTGTCATTTCTTTCTTGAGAGGATCTTGCTCCCATCTGGAGATGGCACAGCTGCCAGTTCCCTGCAGAAGTGACAACAGCCCGTCAGTCGCTGTCAGGTGTCATTCTGAGAGCTGCACTCTCCTCAAAGTGGAAATACCCAAGCTGTACACATTACTAATTTCAAAATATGTACTTATATATTTCATCTTGTAGCTCCTCTCTTTGTTTTCAACAGAACAGAATGAAAAGGACAGTGAGCTGTTGGTATCTGTTGTGATCACATGAATATTTAATAAGGAGGTGGTATATTCCGGCGACTCATTCTGAAGACATGGGCTAATAAACTTTATGTTTTTAATATATTGTTATTGATTTCAGAGAGGAAGAGAGGGGGAGAAATAGCAACATCAATGAGGAGAATCATTGATCGGCTGCCTCCTGCATGCCCTCCATTGGGGATGGAGTCTGCAACTCATCCCCTGATCAGGAATCAAACTATGAACTTCTAGTAAGAATGTTGTTAAATGCTGTAATTACTCTGAATCTTTGCCAACTCCTTAAATATAATAGTAGAGGTTTTATTTGTTGTTTTTGTGTATACTCATAATTGAAAGAAATCATAAATTTCAGGTAGAGATTTATGAAAATAAAGATGCATTATTTCTCTAATATTGAAAGTTAGGTTTACTTAGTAATTTTGTGAGCTTAATTTTATAATTCCTATTTCTGTTACACATCACAAATTAATTTGTAATTTAATCAAAACAACGTTTTAATGAAAAAAATATTTCGGTAACAAAAACATTTTATAAAAAAAAATTATTACCCCAATGATTACAGAGATTTTGCTTGCTAAATCTCCAGCCACAAGACTCAGACAACCAAGAGTATGATACTTTTCAGTAGGAATGAAACTGGAATTGATTTGTCCTTGTAACTGCAAAATTTAAAAAATAAGAATGTTATACATATGCTCCACAGTCTAAATGCCTTGAAAAGTTGATAAAAATCTTTTTAAACCAATGAATTATATTTTTATAAAAAACTAGAGGCCCGGTGCATGAAATTCATGCATGGGGGGGCAGGGATGTCCCTTAGCCCAGCCTGCACCCTCTCCAATCTGGGACCCCTTGAGGGCAGTCGGACATCCTTCTCACAATCTAGGACTGCTGGCTCCAAACTGCTCACCTGCCTGCCTCCCTGATTGCCCCTAACTGCTTCTGCCTGCCAGCCCTATAACCCTCTAAACACTACCCTGCCAGCCTAATTGATGTCTAACTGCTCTCCTGTCAGCCTGTTTGCCCCCAGCTTCCCACCTCTGCCAGCCTGGTCACCCCTAACTGCCCTCCTCTGCAGGCTTGATCACCCACAACTGCCCTCCCTTGCAGGCCTGGTCCCTCCCAACTGTCCTCCCCTGCTGGCCTGATCTCCCACAACTGCCTTCCCTTGCAAGGCCTGGAACCTCCCAACGGCCCTCCCCTGCTGGCCATCTTGTGTCCACATGGGGACAGGATCTTTGACCACATGGGGGCAGCCCTCTTGTGTGTTGGAGTGATGGTCAATCTGCAAATTACTCTTTTATTAGATAAGTTAGAGGTTTGATGCATGGGTGGGGGCCAGCTGATTTGCCCTGAAGAGTGTCCCAGATCAGGCTGGTTTGGCCTGTGAGGTTTGCAGGCCGGCCACGCCCCCCAGGGACCCAACCAGAGGCCCTGGGATCTGGGATTAATCTATGTCTACAATTGAAACTTTGTAGCCTGGAGCAGAGCCAAGCCTTCTGCTTGCTCTAGGGCAGCAGCCATTTCTGTTTGAAACTTTGTAGCCTAGAGTGGAGGCCTAGGCCAGCAACAGCAGGTTGAAAGCTTGGCTTCCTCTGTTGCCAGGGAAACCCAAGCCTCTGTTCTCTTCAGCTCAGTGGCTGCCGCCATTTCTTTATATTTTATAATTTAAACTTTGTAACATTGAGTGGAGGCAACAGCAGGCAGAAAGCTTGGCTTCCTCTGTTGCCAGGGAAACCCAAGCCTTCCTCCTGCTCTCAGTGGTGGCAGCCATCTCGGTTGGGGTTTATTTGCATAATCTGCTCCTGATTGGCTGGTGGGCGTGGCTCTGGCTTATGGGTATGGCAAAGGTATGGTCAAATTTGCATATTACTCTTTTATTAGATAGGATGGAAATGTTATTAATGTCATATCATTCTAATTCCCAAAAGTTTAACCAGTAGACAATTATATCCAGAAACTCCTCAATTTTCATAAAATTTAAGTTAAGAAAATAAAACAATTTTATTTTCTTACCTTTTTTGCTTTATCGAAGTCTACATTTTCAATCGCTGTATGAAGAAGAGAAAGCAGGCTAAATTTACAGTATTAACCTATATGCAGCACATACAAGTCGCCCCTTCTGGGTCAAAGTGAAATTACATGCAGTCTAGTGAGAAAAATACTGGTCGGAAATTAATACGACAGTGGTGACTTTTCAGTTTTGCACTTGACCAATGATATAAACTGTGATCTGTTGTTCTCAGAGCACCCACCAGACTGCCTTATGGTTCCCACACATTCCCTTCCTTTCTGTTCCTATTAAAAGGGTCTTCTATTAAAATAGGCTACAACTCTCCTACTAAAGCTCTGAAGTCCTACCTGTGAAGTCATCACTTTGCATGCTGTCTTAGAAGAGCTACTATATTCGTTGTTGTTTTTTTTTAATATATTTCATTGATTTTCCACAGAGAGGAAGAGAGAGGGATAGAAAGTCAGAAACATCGATGAGAGAGAAACATCGATCAGCTGCCTCTTGCACATCCCCTACTGGGGATGTGCCCGCAGCCATGGTACATGCCCTTGACAGGAATCGAAACTGGGACCTTTCAGTCCGCAGGCCAACGCTCTATCCATTGAACTAAACCGGCTTCGGCAAGAGCTACTTTATTTGACTCCTCTTTGGTTGAAATGGAGAGCTATGTATCTTAAATCTTGTTGTATTCCCCAGACCTTGCATGTTTTTGGCACAGAGTGGATTTAAAAATATATATTTGTTGAATACATGCCCCAAAACAATTCTTCAATCTTTCTTAGCTCAGAGGGATATATGGTCCACACCACTCGCTTAGCACATACTAAGCTACTGTTAACTATATTGTTAATATTTACTTAGTCATTTCTGTTTCTGGGTTCATTCATTCCACCAAAAATCATTTATCGCTCCCTCTGAGCCCTCAGTCACCAGCGTGCTGTCCAGACTGAGGAAGACCTGGACCCTCGGGGCCACATGAACCACAGCTACGGCTCCTTTGGCAAGCACCAGAAGCACCGAGAGGTCGAGTTTATGCTGCTGGTTTGCACCAACACAGGATCAACTTCAACAAACATCACCCAAATCACTCTGGGAAAGTTGGTATGAGGCATTACAACTTAAAGAGGACCCAGAGCTTGGTAAACGGTGGACCTTGGTCAGAGAGCAGCCATGTAAATGCTGCAGAAGCAAGGCAGGAGCTGCTCCTATCAATGCCGTGATGCAATCAGCTGCCACAAAGCCGGAGGAAGGCTCCCAGCAGCCTGTCGCGGTGAAGGCCACGCTCCCCAGCAGAAGAGCTGAGAAGATTGTTAAGCTGGTGGGGCCCAGGTCCTGGCCGTTTGAAGCCACATGGAAGGAGGGAAGTTCATTAAATGCTTATAAGCAATAAAAAAATTTAAAAAGCATTTATCACTATGCTAATGCATGTCTTGTCTCTCCAACTAAGCTGTACACTCCTTGAAGGTTATAAACAAATTATATTTCTTCAGATTCTGTTGCAGCCCTAACACTGGAGAGTAAGTATAATACAAATACTTAAAAGGTATATTCAGTATCATAGAATGTAATTGAACTAAAATAATATTCTTAAAGAGAGTATTTAAAAATTACCCTGAGGACTAGTAAGAAATATTGCCACAAATCAATAAGAAAACAATACATTACTTACCTTGCTGAATTTTTCCAAGCTGAATATTTGTAATATAAAAAAATCCATTGTTTGTAAGCAACAGCATACAATAGGTACCTATTAAAATAAAACCAATCTAGTTTCTCTAAAAGCATGTGAATATAAAGTTTAAGCTAGTATCTTAACTTAGCTTAAAAATATGTCAATTTGCTCATTTAAGTTCTAATCATCAAATAATAACACAGATAAAACTTAATTACAAAGAACTGCAAAAACAATGTTAGCTCCTATGAAACTTTTATAAACTAAAATTCCCTTCCCAGAAAGAAAAAACAAAAAAACCTCAGATATATAAAAATAAATTAAGGTTCAGTTAACATTTGTTGAAATGGAAATGTGACAAATACGCTGGAACCTACCAAAAAAAATTTTTTTTTAAATATAATGTCTTCTTAGTGATCTATAGAACTCTTAAAACTTAGAAGTTATATTTTATTATATTATATTTAGGAAAAGTACATTTAAGTCTCTGAAAGGAACTACAATAAAAACTTGTTTCTTACAATATTGATCACATCACTAGAAAATTTAACACTATGTAGGTAGCATAATAATAAATTTACATAATTCATTTATTATAAATCTGATTTTTTAACTGGGTATTAGTCAGAAGACATAAAAAAATTCAAAAAACTTACCTTCACTTGAATCATCTTTCTCAATAACAAGAGTTTGGTAGGTACGCTGATCTTCATCATTAGCTTTCTGAACAAAAGCCTATTTGCAAATTAATTTCATATAAGATTAAGCCCAGAAAAATATAATCAAGGATTATATTCTTTAAAATCACAGAGCTATCAATTATCATTAGCAATAACTCTGCCAATCATTTTGGCTTTAAAATGAAAAACCATTTTGAACAAGCATACTATGAATATTTGCAAAGCTTAGTTTTACAATTTGGCATTTACTTCATGTTTCTACAGTGCGATTCTTAAGTTTAATCTAGAGCAACATTATTCTTTTAATTTAAAACACAAATTAAGTCATGCTTTGCTCAAGTTTTCAGTTGTCTAAGAGATCGTTTAGAATTGAGATAAAAGAAATGAAAAACATAACAGGGTCTTACGTTAGTGAGCAATGTCTGCTTGGATGTCACATGGATAAAATGTAAGTTGCCACTCCTCTCCCCAACCAATAGGAACTGTCCTTCTTGACATAAGCCAACTACATCCACTTCCGTCTCTGAAAATTTGAAATTGAAGTTACTAGCTTTCTTTGAAAATGTTTACTTTAAAAACAAAAAATTATACATTCTGTCATTACAAGTCAACTATTCAAGCTTTGTTTAAATACTTTTTAAAATTTGTGATTAAAGTAAAAAAGAATGCTACTGACTTCATCAGTCAACAAATATTTACTGAATTGCTTCTGTGCTAAGCATTGTTCTAGACCTTGTGCACATAGCTGAGAATGTGAGTCTCATCTTTATGGAGCTCAAATTTGAAGGCAATAAAAAGATCAAACAATGAGCATAATAAAATTATGTGACATGTAAGATGGTAATAAATTCTCCGGGGGGAGAAAAGTAGAGCAGGGAAGAGCTCAGAGGAGTCATGCACAGCGCGGTATTGGAGTGTTCAGGTGAGATGTGAACAAAGACTTGAAGGAGGTGAAGTTATTGTTTGTGCAACAGCAAGAGGCCTAGGGGAGTGAAATGGAGGCTGAGAGGGGAAGGGGAAGGAATAAAAGCAGTAGCATGCAAACTGCTTAAGAACAGAAATTACTCGGTAGCAGCATCTTTTTTAAAAAAAATATATATTTTTTAATTGATTTTTTACAGAGAGGAAGGGAGAGGGATAGAAAGTTAGAAACATCGATCAGCTGCCACCTGCACACTCCCCACCGGGGACGTGCCCGCAACCAAGGTATATGCCCCTGACCAGAATCGAACCCAGGACCCTTCAGTCTGCAGGCCGACGCTCCAGCCACTGAGCCAAACCGATTTTGGCAGTAGCAGTATCTTTTAAAATAATATATATTTTTTAATGATTTCAGAGAGGAAGGGAGATATAGAAACATCAATGAATCATTGATAGGCTGCCTCCTGCTCGCCCCCCTCCGCCCCACACCGGGGATCAAGCCCGCACCCTGCCCAGGAATTGAACCACGACCTCCTGGTTTATAGATAGAACCTCAGCCACTGAGGGACGTCAGTCAAGCTCAGCAGCAGTACCTTCTACAGAAGTATCAGCCATTAACACAGCCCATTGCTTCATTGGTGAGACTGAATTTTGTGGACCCATCTGGGTAGAAACGGTAAAATCCCACACAATAGGAGCATCTTGCCTCCGCAGTGTGATCAAGATTGCGTTCTCACAAGAGAACCTGGACTTCTTTTCCGTCGTCTCAGTTCTTATGCAAACACTTCAGCAATCATCTTCCTCTCAAATTTTCAAAAAAAACTTTCACCACCTTTTCACCGATTTTTCAGCACAATCACCTGTCTCTTAATTTACTCTTAAATCCATATTTGCATATATTTAAAACTCTTTAACTCAAAAAGGTTTTGTAGTGGTACACATTCTAAAAATATTCAAATATCTGTTGATGATACTAAAATTATGTACAAGATTCAGGTACCTGAACACATTGGGCTCAACTGTTTCCTACTGTATTCTGATACAAACGCCATGCCAGTGAACTGTAGCTTTACCTGCAAGCTTCCCCCTTTGACCTACTGAGAAGGGTTCACCCCCATATCTTCTGACTCTAACAAAAGGCACAAAAAGTACTCAAGATTAATTTCTTGAAATTAGCCCAATTTCGAGTCGGAGATAATAAAGTCAATGCAGTAGAAATTGGTAGCAAACACAAGACTTCCAGTTTATTTTATTGCTTTATGGTACGTTCAACTTACCAAATATAAGGTGCAACTGAAGCGATCTACAAATACTGTCAAGCAGTATCACTGACTGGTCAGCTACAATGATAAACCCATCACTTAAGCTGCATGCTTGTATCTTTGGCTTTAACGAGGCCTGTGGGAGGGAAAAGCCTGAGTAAATGAAGATACTTTTATACATGTTTAACAATACTCATCAACAGTAGCATCACAGTCCCAAGCACCCAAATTTAAAAGCTGACAGACCTATTTTTTTTATCCCATGTGTCTAATGGGTCAATTTTTTTCTTTGTACAGTGTGTCTTGAATACACTCAGATTACAAAATAGGGAAACAGTCCAGGAATGCTAGGAAAGGGGAAAGGTTTCCTAAATACAAGTCTTGGTTCCCTACGAGTTGATCTCATGCCTAGAGCAGCCAGCAGGCATCAACATAAACAGGATTGGCATCAAGTCTCGATGTCTGGGATATGACAGGGAGGGGGACTGGCGTATTGTGAGCCGGAGAGCACATGCCCACATAAACTTAAAGAGAGCAAAATCAGTGCTTGCTTTGGCAGCACACATTAAAACTGGAACGATACAGAGAAGATTAACATGGCCCTGCGCAAGGATGACAGGCAAATTTGTGAAGCATTCCATTAATGGGGAAAAAAAAAAAGGAACAAAATCAGCCAGACTAAAGCCCCTTGGGATACCTGGCATGGACACATCTTCCAATTTATCAAGAAAAGCTGCATCGTTATGTGAAATTTTTTGATTTTTAAATATTGGCAGCTAAATCAACCATTTTAAAAAGTGCTCTGCAAGCCAAATATGAGTCTCCTGTTTTTAGCTTCTGTTGATTAAAGCTTCCCACACATATGTACCCTGAAACAGTCAGACAGTTTGGTGACTGAAAAAGCCGAGTACTCTGGACAAATGTCTCAACTGACTCTCCTGTAAAATAGGGTTGATGATAATAATATCTACAACACTGGGTTGTTTGGAGATTAAATGATTTCATGTAAAGGGCTTATAAGACAGCCTTGCATACAGCACACGCTTAATAAACGGTGACCACATTCTTCTCCCACCGCTTGAGTTTTAGGCCAACAGGTTCATTTTATGCCTACCCCGCTGGTCACCTCCTCCAGGTATAATTTTTGAAAACTCTACCTCATCCTGACCACTTATGCTCTTTTACTTGCTCCTTTGACTGGTGAAAAGTTACATCAAGGCATTGCAAACAGGAACTGTGCTTTTATCTTCTAGGGATGAATCCATACTGTTCTCTCTGCTTGAACTGTTGAACTCTTTAAGACTATTTTTTCCAAAGCAATTTTAGGTTCACAGCAAAATTGAGGATTTCCCATATTCCCCCAGCCCCCAGATATCGGTAGCTTCCATAACCAGCATCTCTCACCAGAATGGTACATTTGTTACAAAGGATGAACTACATTGACACATTGTGGGTGATTACAATGTGTCCAATAGTAATAGTTCACTCTCTCTCTCTCTTCTTTTTAAATGTTTTATTGATTTTTTTCAGAGAGGAAGGGAGAGAGATAGAAAGTCAGAAACATCGATGAGAAACATCGATCAGTTGCCTCTTGCACACCCCCTACTAGGGATGTGCCCACAACCAAGGTACATGCCCTTGAGCTGAATCGAACCTGGAACCTTTCAGTCCGCAGTCACTCTATCCACTGAGCCAAACCAGTTTCAGCAATAGTTCACTCTTGTACATTCTGTGTGTCTGGACAAATGACAGGCAGCAATCCCTATGGTGCCACACAGAGTATTTTCACTGCCCTAAAAATCTTGTTCTCTGCCTGTTCATCCCGCCTTCCCAACCCCAATAGCTGGCAACCACTGATCCTTTCCCCATGTTCTCCTTACTCAGTCTGTCATACAGCCTAGTTAGAATCAGGTAATATGTAGCTTTTTCAGATTGGCTTCTTTCACTTAGTAATTTACATTTATCTCTTTTTCCATTCCTTTCGCTTTTAACATCTTATCTAAAATGGCTTTGCCTAATCCAAGGTCACAGATTTCATTTGATTGTATTTTTATTTTTTTTAAATATTTTTATTGATTTCAGAGAGGAAGGGAGAGGGGGAGAGAGATAGAAACATCAGTGATGAAAGAGAATCATTGATTGGCTGCCTCCTGCACGCCCCCCACAGGGGATGGAGCCCACATCCAGGGTTCGTGCCCTTGACTGGAACTGAACCAGGGACCCTTGAGTGTGCAGGCCGACGCTCTATCCACTGAGCCAAACCAGCTAGGGCTGATTGTATTTTTAATGTCAAATTCCACTGTTCATTGCTGGTATCTAGGAGAGCTGCTAACTTTTGCATATTAACCTTATATCCTGCAACCATGCTATAATCACTTATTATTACAGTTTTCTTTGTCGATTCTGATTTTCGATTGACATGGACAATCATGTCATGTGAGAACAAAGACAGTCTTATTTCTTCCTTCCTGATCTAGGAAAAGGTCTATTTGAAAATATAAATCTTGGGGGGAGGGTAATGGGGGGGAGGGTAATGGGGGGAGGGGAGGAAAACATATGCACTACTATTAAATATAAGTTATACTGCAAAAAAAAAAAATACAAATCTTAAGATATAAGGGGAATTCAGATGGAAATTTCCAATAATTTGAAACTGAACTTTGATTACCTGAGAGGGTGCTATATTAGTTCACAAAACATTTACCAGGTAGTTACTGGCCTATCAAACACTCAGTAGAAATTCTTTGAATAATAACAGCATCAGAAACATTACCTTTTCAGAGGAGATCTTGGCTAGCAAATCTACTTGATATAAAGCAGTTCCATGTTCTTTTCTTGATCCAACACCTAGGTACCCACTTCCTGTATCATCACTTGTTAGCAGCTCAATCTCACTCCACATGTTTCGGAGACTGCTTTTGACTCGAGAATCACTGCCTGCCCTATGACAATATGCAAAATTAGACACCCATTTATACTGTTCAACAGATTCAGTTTGCTGGGAAATGAAAAGGCTATGATTATCATCTGATAAGCACATATTGGTTTAGGAACAATAACAATTCTAATCTTACCAATATCATCCTAGAGTTTCTGGCATTTTGTGTGCCTGGCTTGAAATTATAACAAGGTTTCATTTGAAATAAACTTTAAGCAGTATAGCAAAAAAATAAAAGCTCTGAATTCAGATTGAACGGGATATCTTAGGATGGTAAGGTTCCAGATGAACTTTAAAAAAAAATGTCCATTATCCCAGCCAGCATGGCACAATGGTTGAGCGTCAGCTTATGAATCAGGTCAGTGTTCGATTCCCGGTCAGGGTTCATGCCTGGATTGCCGGCTTAATCCTCAGCGGGGGGCATGCAGGAGGCAGCTGATCAATGATTCTGTCTCATCATTGATGTTTCTATCTCTCCCTCCCCCTTCCTCTCTGAAATCAATAAAAATATATTTTTTAAAATGGGGCAATCTATATGATAGAAGACACGAGATTCAAAAATAGTAATAAATATCCATTTGTATAAAAATGAACAATACTGGGAAAGAAGAAAAACCTGGATTAGGTTTCTGGCTGGATCAAAGAGTATATCTGTAACCTTAGTCATTTAAGCATCTCAAGGGAGCGTGCAGGAGAATCATTGATCCACAAAATAAAAAATATTTTATTTATATAATGATTCCCTGTCAGGACAAATCGGAAAGAACTGACAAAGAAAACTGTAATAATAAGTGATTATAGCATGGTTGCAGGATATAAGGTTAATATGCAAAAGTCAATAATATAAATCTTTATTGACTTATATAAGTCTTTATTGCTCACTCTCTTAGTAAGAACTCTTCTTCCGTATTTAAAAAGCTTCTCTCGCCGAAACCGGTTTGGCTCAGTGGATGGAGCACTGGACTGCAGACTGAAGGGTCCCGGGTTCGATTCCAGTCAAGGGCATGTACCTTGGCTGCTGGCACATCCCCAGTAAGGGGGCGTGCAAGAGGCAGCTGATCGATGTTTCTGACTTTCTATCCCTCTCCCTTCCACTCTGTAAAAAAAAATCAATAAAATATATTTTAAAAAATATATAGAAAATAAAAAGCTTCTCTAACAAAAGCTCACTGTTGTTCACCTGAAACTTATATGACTTTGTTAACTCTAATTGAAAAATAGCCCTAGCTGGTTTTGCTCAGTGGATATAGACCAAAAGTCTTGGTCTATATGTGGCTTGATTTTATAAAAATAAAATATATTTTTATTGATTTCAGAGAGGAAAGGAGAGGGAGACATAGAAACATCAATGATTGGCTGTCTCCTGTGTGCCCCAGGGATCAAGCTGGTAACCCAGGCATGTGCTCCTGACTAGAACCCGGGATCCTTCAGTCCGCAGGCTGACACTCTATATCCACTGATCAAAACCAGCTAGGGCTATTTTTCAATTAGAGTTAAAGTCATATAAGTTTCAGGTGGACAACAGTGAGCTTTTGTTAGAGAAACTTTTTTAAACACAGAAGAGTTCTTACTAAGAGAGTGAGCAAGGGCACAGAAAGAAAGCTTGTCAGAATAGATCATAGTTTTAGTGGCTGGTGTTTTGGTGACAGGTGGGAGATTAATAAAACAGGAGTGACCCTAACCGGTTTGGCTCAGTGGATAGAGCGTCAGCCTGCGGACTCAAGGGACCCAGATTCAATTCCGGTCCAGGGCATGTACTTTGGTTGCAGGCACATCCCCAGTAGGGGGTGGTCAGGAGGCAGCTGATCAATGTTTCTCTCTCATCGATGTTTCTAATTCTGTATCCCTCACCCTTCCTCTCTGTGAAAAATCAATGAGATATATTTAAAATAAAACAGGAGTGGCAGATAGAGTTTTATGGGCCTCAGTGTCCCACGTCTGTAAAAATAGTGACGGCAGAAAAAGGTTTATCATTATGAAGTGTATATTCTTTTATTTTTAGTATGTTCTTATTGATTTTAGAGAGGAAGGGAGGGGGAGGGAGAGAGAGGGAAAGAAACATCATTGATGAGAATCATTGATCGGCTGTCCCCTGCACACCCCCTGCTGGGGACCGAGCCCACAACCCGGGCATGGGCCCTGACCAGGAATCCAATGGTGGCCTGGTTGGTGCTCAACCACTGAGCCACGCCGGCTAGGCATGAAGTGTATATTCTTGTAGGAAGGTCATAAATAAAATAGTTAACACGTATTGAGTACACAAGATAGTTTGGAATGCTTTATTCATTTAGTCAACACAACAGCCTATTTTACCGATGAGATTAAATAAATGGTCAAGCTCACCCAAAGCGAGTAAATGATGTAGCGAGACAAGAATATGCCCATCTCTGCCTGCTATGACCTGTTATATTCCCTCTCTACAAAAAAATTAATAAACACACAAACAATTGCAAACAGGTGAAGTGTATCAAGTAAACAAAACGGTGCTAAGGTATGGGGAGGCTCTCTTAAGGAGGACCTGTTTGGAAAGGGAGGATGATATCTAAGCTGAGACCTGAACAGCAAGAAGCCAATTATGCAAAGTCTCAAAGGCTGGAACGAGTTTGGGGCAAAAATGTAACCGTGCGGGAGCTAAAGGAATCCTTGACTTCGAGGTTGGGTTTATCCTCAGGAAAGGGAGAAGGCACTAACCAGACTGAGTGATATGATTTAACTAATGACTTGGGAGCACTTCGGCTGCTGGCTGAAGAACAAGATTCGCGAATTAAGCGAAATGAAACAGTACCAATTAGACCACCGTGCATCAACATCAGCTGGACGCTGGGACCAGCAAGAACCAACGCCAACCTGCCCCACCAAGGTTTGGCAGGGAATACACCCCAACCTGTGCTGAGGTCGCTGCTACTTCCACCTGGACCCACTGCCAGTCCCTACAGCAGCTCGACAACCCCTCTCCCCCCTCACCTGCAATTGGAGAAACTATAGGGGAACACTCAGGTTCTCAGGTTCAGGGCAGCTCTTTCGGACTCCAACCGGCCTTGAAGTCTCCAAGTTCTAGCCCGGCTTTAAATTGGCGGGAGAAGACCAAGCCCAACCCCTCTTACGGCGGCTGGACAAGGCCAATATTGCTGTAGAATCGAAATAGGAAGTTGCCCCACCCTAAGTCCCACCCTTTCCGGTCGCCAGGCTAAGCCTCCTAGTATAATCTTGGCTCCGCCCTCCTCCCAGGATTTCCACGCCCCCTTCCAAAGAGCAACCAATCACTGCTCCGATCACCGCGTTGCTATAGAGTCTTATCACCACCCTCTTCTCTCCCAGCAAGCAGTGCGGAACGCCGGGCCTCTTCCCCTTTGTGCCATCCGGGTCTTCTTGCCCGAGTTGTTCAGTCTGTGGCGAAGCGTCAGGGCGACTTTTACTGTTGAGGGCGGCAAGTAGAGGAGCCGCTCTAGCGGCCAGGACTCTGACTATGGAGGTAGGTGCCGAATCCGAGTTGGAAGCCAAGGATATTTTTTGGCTCGTCTCAGAGAGCGCGAACGGTTGCCGAAGCTGTTGTCCGCGCGTGTGGACAAAATGGCGCCGCGGCCTTCTTCTGCGCCCGCCATCATGGCTGCTGGCCACAGGGAGGGGGACTAACGCGGTGTCTGGGGGTGGGGAGCTGCTAGGAGTGTCTTTTTCCAGAACTTTCCTCTTTTTTCTTTTTTTTTCCCCTTTCGGCCCGCAGAAGTGCTTTCAGTTAAGCTTAATTTCTAGGGTCATTGATTTACATGGAGTTTCATTAGGACGGGAATACGTTCGCGATGGGGCAGAGAGAAAAGTGATCGGGGCCGTCTGAAAAGTATTGGGTCAAGTAACGTTCTGAAAGGGATGGAGGGGTGAGAAGAGCAGTCTTGTAGCGATTTTTATTCTTACGTTCAATAAGAGTAATTTCAATTAGCGTTTCGTCTGTGTAAACCTTCGTTTATTCTTTACTGGAGAAGATGTTGGTGGGAGGGAGTAAAAATTCTACTTCATTGGAACAACGAATTCTGATTGATGCTCCGTTTCCGGAGCGCCTGGTGATATAATCAGTTTGAAGTCTTGTTGAAGCCTTATAATCAAGCCCTATCTTTGGGTCGTTCCTTTAAATTGAATACTTTTAGGTGTTCATTTGAAAAAATAAAATTTAAAAAATAAAGCTCTTAAGTGACCTCTTCTGAACATTAAGCCTGCTTTGGGCTTAAGAAGCCCGAACCCGATGGATCTCTTTACAGTAATGCGTAATTACTCATTTTTACTTGATCCCATTAAAAAAAAAATGCAGGCATTTTGCATTCCTTTCCAGTGACTAAAAAGTTTTTCTCATTTTCTAAAATAAATACTACTGGTAAGCGTAATGAAAAATAGTAGTTTACTGTTACTAACAATTGGGTTATCAGTAATTAGTAAGGATGGTCCCCACACACACACACACACTGAATTGCTTGAATTTGCAAGTTTTTAAAAATAAATTAAGGTTTCAAACAGTTGGCAGGCTATTTCGTATTTATCAACTAATCAATTTAATGTTTTCCTTTGTTTTGTGTTTTGGGCCTCTTAACGGTCTCAAATGTTTTTAAAAATGAAATAAGCGTGTTTCTGCAGTTTCTCCATCAATAAAAAGGCATAATTCTTGGAGAAGTGGTCTAGTATTAAATCCAACTATCTTCTTTGCACTGGGAAAATATGTGTATGCTATGTGTTGAGGGTTACTAGGGTTTTAAACCAAATGTAATTTTTACGAAACAATGGTGGCATTCCACTAGCACAAATGCTAGAGTACAGAGCAGTTTTTGCATTGAGAGTTTAAGATGTTGATCTAGAAGTCCCTACAAAATTAAAAGCTTTTTGTTTTGTTTTGTTTTGTTTTCATTCTCACCGAGGATACTTTTCCCTAGAACTTTAGAGATAGTGGAAGGGAGGGGGAGAGACCAAGAGAGAAACGTTGATGTGAGGGGGAGAGACTGATGTGAGGGGGAGAGACGGTTTGCCTTCCTACACGCCCCTGCCAGGGCCAGGGACTGAGCCTGCGACTGAATGAGGTCTGTGCTCTTGGTTGGAATCAAACCTGGGACCCAGTCCGCATGCTGAAGCTCCATCCACTGAACCAGACTGAGGATAGGGCATTGGACTTCCTTTTTGCCAGTCTTTGGTGATGTTAAGCATGTATTGCTAAATAAACCAAGAAAACGTCCGTTGCCTGGGCACATGTTGACTGTTCAGTGGAAAGGTGGTTTTCCGTTATAGTCACTGTAAAAGTGTGGTTCTGGAATGTGCTCTTGGTGTGTCAGGCACCCTGAGAAGTGACAGCAATGCTCCCAGTTTTTGCAATTTCTTATTTACAAGGTTTAAGTTTTACCAACACTTAGTATATCGGAGATCTATCTAAAGGCGACCTTAAGGATAACCAGAAGAACAAGGATTTTTTTTTTAAAGGATCAGTTTGTGAAAATCATAATTCTTAATTGTTTGATACAGCACCATTTGTTAATAGTAGACAGTGAAGAGTATCATCTTTAGATGAGTCAGCTAATGTTGCTGGATCTCATTTTTTTACATGAGAAAGTTGATTCTAAAGGATGGAAGCCTTTCAGCACAAAATTTTTTATTGATTGATTGATTTTTCGAGAGAAACATCGATTTGTTGTTCCACTTATTTATGCATTCGTTGTTGTTTTCTGTATGTGCCTTGACCAGAGATGGAACCTGCGACTTTGGCATATCACAACGATGCTCTTAACCAACCAAGCTACCAGACTAGGGTTCTTCTGTTTCTTGCTGGGGTTTTGGGTACCATTGTTAAAGGCTTCACACAATTTATGTGTTTAATCTCAAACTAGCCTGTAAATCCTTCCTTTTTAATTTATAATTTTATTCCTGGAGTCTATCATGGAATTTGACACACTTTTATACTCAGTAAACAATTTTGAAATTAATGCAAACTCTCACACCTCATTTATCAAAAATACCCCTCTAGATTTACTTCGTTTGTTTTCTGACCTAACCTTCCTAAAGGGAGAATTTTGTTATGTGATTATTCTTGCTGAAAATTTATCATGATTATCCAGTTCCGCTTTTTTATGTAAAGGGCAAAATCATAAATATTTTAGGCATTGTGGACCACATAGAATGCCTGTCATATGCTTTCCTTGCTGACTTGCTTGTTCACTCTTTTTGACAACTCTTAAAAATGTGAAAACTGCACTAGCAGGTTTGGCTCGGTGGATAGAGCGTCTGCCCCCAGACTGAAGGATCCTGGGTTCAGTTCCTATCAAGGGCATACGGCCGGGTTGTGGGTTCGATCTCCAGTTGGGGCTTGTGAAAGGCAGCCGAACAATGATTCTCTTTCATCATTGAATATACAAATCATTCTTAGCTTAAGAGTCACTTTTTGCCAGCCCCTGTCCTAAGTAACTCTCCAGGCATATCAATCTGACTCATATCAATTTCTTCCTTTGTAGTACTGAGGTTGTTTGTAATTTGGATCACACTGTTCAGCAGAGCCCCAAAAATATTTTTTAACGGAAAACTAATAACTAGAATTCATTTATTCCTCAAACGTTTATTTCTTTACTGAGTGCTATGTAGTTAAGCGCAAAGCATGTGAAATTGCCTTCTGTAAACTTGAAAACAAATATCTTAAACAAAGATATTTAAATGATGAAATCTAGTTTGAGTTATATGAGATCTCTAGGAAAGAGCATGTATAATTAGCTTGACTACTGTTGTAAATTTTTTTATATTGTGGTAACAAACTGCTTTAAAGCAGGAAAAAACAATGTTTCCATAGCACATGTGAGGAGAGGCAGACCTTATTTTTGCAGCAGCATTGTGCCAAGGTCTGTTTTCATTAAAGAGGGGTAATGAAATTAAGATTGGGTTCTCAGATAGGTAAGTTAATTTTTCTGTTAGTCTTTTTAGGAGTATTCTCTCTATTTTAAGATTTTACAGTATGGGTATGCAGTCTCTTAACTCATTTAAAGGTATTGTTACAGTTGGCTAATTGAGTTCACAAATTTTAAATGGACTAAATTTTCTCTATTTGAATGTTCATTGGAAATATTTGGAGCCCTTCTCTTCCCCCTTCTCTTGGAAGTTATAAAAATAATGGTTAAAAATACATTAGTCTAATTGCATAACCCTTTGGTATTGGGTTAATGATTTCGATTTATTCATGCCTATTTATCTTCCCTTCCCTCCGCACCTTTTTTTTTTTTTTTTTTTTGTCTCAGAGAGTAAGGGAGAGGGAGATAGAAACATCAATGATAGAATTGTCTATTGGCTGCCTCCTGCATGCCCCACAATGGGAATCGAGTCTGCAACCTGGGCATGTGCCCTGACCAGGAATCGAACTGTGACCTCTTGATCATAGGTTGATGCTCAACCACTAACACGTGCCAACTGGGCTCCCTACCCTCTCTTTTAAGAAACTGGTGATATTTTAAATGCAATTAAGAACTTACAATCATTTTCCTTTAAACTTTTAGGCTAGTGATACAGAGCGAGATGGACTAGCCCCAGAAAAGACAACATCCCCAGATAGCGATAAGAAAAAAGAGCAGTCAGATATATCTGTTTCTCCTAGAGCCTCAAAACATCATTATTCAAGATCACGATCAAGGTCAAGAGAAAGAAAACGAAAGTCAGGTATGAATTGTTGAAAATGGTAATAAATGCTACTAGCATTTTGTTACAATCTGTAAATATGTGTAAGACAAACTGTTGATATAATTGATGTGTTCTCCCAGTTTAAAGATGGATAATGAAAACCCATTAGTAATCTGGAGACCTTTTCGGTTATGAACAATACAAATATTCTAATGTAGAAATTTTCTTACTTGTTCAAAGGCTACAATATATGTTTAAATTTGTGTCATAGTGACTAGTTGTTAACTATGATGTTTAAATTTTATTCTTTCAACAATGAAAAAATACGTTGAAAGATGTAATAGTGTAGGCAGAAGTATATTCTAGACTTATTTAATATCCTTTGTTGTAAGTTACAAGAATATTTTTAGCCTTGGGCTTTGTTTTTTGGTGTGTTTGTTTTCTTTAATTGATTTTTTAAAATATATTTTACTGATTTTTTTACAGAGCGGAGGGGAGAGGGATAGAAAGTCAGAAACATCAATGAGAAACATCTATCAGCTGCCTCTTGCACACCCCCTACTGGGGATGTGCCCGCAGCCAAGGTACATGCCCTTGACCGGAATCGAACCTGGGACCCTTCAGTCCACAGTCTGACTCTATCAACTGAGCTTTAATTGATTTTTTTTTTTTTTTTTTTGAGAGAGGGACATCAGTTTGTTGTTCCACCCATTTGTGCCTTCACTGGCTTGATTCTTGTATGTGCTCTGACGGGATGAACCCACGATGTTGGCAAATCAGGATGATACTTTAACCAACTGAGCTACCCGGCCAGGACTTCGCCTTTTTTTAAAATTTAATGTTGAGTATTTCTGAAGAAAGAAGTTTGGCATTTAGAAATGCAGCTTATTCATTTATTTAAAAAAACTAGACTGATGCATTGTAGATAGCATGTTTTGTTATTTTTAAAAAAGTATTCCTATTTAATAAAGAGGTTAAGGGAGAAGTAGAATAGTAATGAGTTACAACTTTTAAGACCTGAGCTCTAGTTCTTTATCCTTTTTGTCCATATTATAAACAATTTCGATTGGAAGTTTTTCTAAGCTATTAATATCTGTTTGACTACTTATACCAAATATAAAATATAATTTTCCTTGTTTACCTCTTGCTTTATTTGTTTTTGTTCTAAATTGTTTGCCTCTAACTTTGCTATGGACCAGGAAACATCATGGGTAGGCTAATCAGATTGTTTTGTAAAATACTAAAAGTATAAAAGACAACATCTTTTTGACTTGTCATGAAACTTTTTTTTTCTTCTGTCTCTTGATTATAATTCTGGTTTGTTCATACTGCTTGATATGTCCTAAATATGTACAGTATTAATGTAGTAGAATAATCCTGCTCTGCTATAAAAAATACTTTCTGGAAGAGACTCGTAAGTCAAATGGACTGGAAATTGTTCTATATATGACTATTGAAATTTGTGTTTGAGATGTTTCTGTATCTTTGTTTATGGTGAATATTTGTGTGCCTTCACAGATAATGAAGGAAGAAAACACAGGAGCCGGAGCAGAAGCAAAGAGGTAATTAACACTTTGTAGTGAATAGGCAGTTTAAATACTTGTAAAGTATCTGGTAGAAATATTTGTGTGTGAATATGTGATATTGTCAAGGTAAGTACCAAAACTTGACATTTAAAAGGTTTAATTGAATTATAAAATAAGCATGATTTGGATTCATCGTTTTTCAAGAAGATAGTTGTTTATATGAAAAGTTCATTCAAAAACTATTAATTTTATTATGTTGTGAAAGTATTCACAATAAAAATTTCATATGAAGAATATAACTGGATTTTAGGCCTGTCACACAGAGCTTCCATTAATCTGAGGTCCCGAGGCTCCCTTTGCCTGATAACCATTCAGGATTTTTAAATAGCAATACATTAGATATCTCTGGGCTACTTTTTCTTTGTGTAAGATAACAAGAGTCCTCTTTTCATTAGTTAACTAGAGTTCTATTTCTCTGACAGTGGTATTGAATTTTGAAATGAATGTCAGTGAGGGACAGCTATAAAAGTGGCAGTGACAGCAAAACTTGAGGGAAAAGAAAGGCAGCAGCTCTATTGTAAAGGAGTTAACCCACCTGAGACGACAGGGATAGCAGGAGTAGCGACCAAAAAGTGGTCTTATGGGGGCTGGGCAAGGGTCCTAAAACAAACATGGGCAGGGACTTCACCTCTTCCCCTAATGGAAGCTCTGTTAAATTTTTAATTTAGGAGAGTTTTTGTGAAAATGACTATTTTGTTTAGCTCACATGATAACATTTCTATAATAAATCATACTCAGCGTGCTAATGCGCGAAGAGACTGAACTGAAGACGCTGCAGACTCAGATAGCAAAATAATAAGCCTACTTCATGATAAGGTAACTATTAGTCATTCAAACTCCTATTTCCCTTAAGTATATCTTAAATCAGTTAAGGGTTTTAATGGTTTTTTTTTTAAATTGTTACAAGTGAAAAACTGGTTTGAAATAAACTCTAAAACCTTTGGAAGTTTAACTACTTAACACCTTTACAGTTTGCTGCTGTTTGGCAAAATCAAGGGAATAGTTTTATAAGCTCATTATAGAGAACTGGCAATAAAACTAAAATTTAGCTGTGTCTCCAGGTCTCTTTATTTTTCTGCAAAATAATAAACTGTCAACATTTTCAGATATATCATCATGCATGTTGTAAAATGTTTGGCCAAGTTTTTGTTTTCAAATTAATCTTGAGTGTAAAGAAATAACTTATACCCTATTTTGGGAAACATGAAATAAGTACCCTATTGTAGAAAAGCAATGGGCTGAGCATCAGGAGAACATGGGGCCTGGTTTTAGCTCTGCTGCTGTGTAGCTTTGTGACTAGATTTTAGTTTTGTTATGCATAAAAATAAGAGGAATTAGAGGGTCTGAGTTTCCTTCCAGCTTTAAAATTGTGATTCTGAGATGTCCAGGATTTTCAACTTTAGCTACAAAATGGATTTGACAAATATTTATGTGGGGAAATACAATGTTTTACACTTATGATTAAGTATGTGAGTGTAGGATGGAGACTTGATCATATTATTTTAGCTCAGTCTCTGAATGCATATATTGTGAAAACAAAAGCCTTGGTTTTTATTCTTTCAGAATATGGGAGAAGTATTGTGTTACGGTATGGGGATTAATTGTTATATCTAGTTGATTGCATAGAAATTAAAACAGATACGGTTGCCATTTTCTATCCTAGGTACATGAAATGTAATAGAACTCCAAGCCTGTTGGGATATTGCAAGATGAAAAGTGATTGCCTCACAGTTTAGACATTGGGAGAAAAATCAAGAGACGTCTTTTAGAAAGGATGTTGCAATATAGCTATAAAAAGGACACTTCAGCTCTGCGTAAAGTAATTTGAAATTGCAGAAAATATTAAATATTAGTAAAATTAATTTTACTTGGCTACATAATTTGAAATGCACTTTCTGCTGCATTTCTTTGTGTCCTTATTTTTATTATTGTTAACTACTTAAATGTCAATTAACATTACGTATTCTGGATTTAGAAGCTGATGTATATATTTAGTCTGTTCATTTAAAAGGTTTGTTGGAAATTTTTCAAAATTTTTGATACATGTGTACTTCCCGTATTTCAGATTTAAAAAACATTAGGATTTCGTATTTTCAGCGTTGAAAATTGTTTTAATTGTGGTAATGAAAATATTTCGGGGAGGAAACTGCCTTTGGGGGGTTTATAAAGAAAGGATAAAATTAGTAATACACATCTGCAACATGTGGGTGATGTGAAACTATAGATTGTTTTTAAAATTTGCCACATACTCCTAAGGTTACTAATGTTGCATCACAACATTTTTGTCTACTGATACCCATACTAACTTTCTTTGTTGCACTATTTTCCTGAAAGAACCAACTTCTTCTTAAACAGGCAAGAAGACATGAATCCAAAGACAAATCCTCTAAGAAACACAAGTCTGACGAACATAATGACAAAGAACACTCTTCTGATAAAGGAAGAGAGCGACTAAATTCATCTGAAAATGGTGAGGACAGACACAAACGCAAAGACAGAAAGTCATCAAGAGGCAGAAGTCACTCGAGGTCTAGGTCTCGTGAAAGGTAACTAGTTCTGGTGTTCATAAGTGCCTTCTAAAGAGCTCCCTAAATTGCATAAAGCTTCTCATTACCCGACAATACCCCCCAAAATCTTAATTAGAACATGGATTTTTTTCCCCTAACTTGACTATTCCTGGGCTCACTGATGTCTACTAAAAGAAATCTTTTGGGCTATCTTTTGCAGTAAAAAAAATTCTATTACTAAACTATGTTTATGTAATTTAAACAATATAACAATCTTTTTACATTGCTGATACAGGATTTATTTGCTCCTAAATTCTAATCTAGATGTTTCTCTCGTGGTATAAATGAAAATGCAAAGATTTTTGATATACTGGGTCATGGCTCCAATTTGTGGAATTTTGGGTTTTGCTTTAAGAAGCTAGTAACCTCTTTGGAGATTTCTGTGGGGAATATGTGGTAGATTCAGTCAAAAATTTTCAGTGGTAGATTTAACATGATTATGTTCTTAAATTTGAAAGTTAGAAATGGCCTTTTGTAGGGCAACAGGTTTTAAACTATTAAATATTAAATTGGGGTAGGGTGCTTTGCTTTTTTTGACATGTTGCAGTTTTACTATGTTTGCTAAGAGACATCAAGAACAAAGGTTAATTTTTTATAATTCTTTGAAACCTCAAACTACCTTTTCTGTACACATACATTACAGTGTAGTTTATTGTATCTTGACTGCAAACACTACAGATAACTAATTTGTAACATCTATAAATTGAAAAGACACACTACAATTTCAGGCGTCATCGTAGTAGAAGCAGGGAGCGGAAGAAGTCTCGATCCCGGAGCAGGGAGCGGAAGAAGTCAAGATCCAGAAGCAGAGAGAGGAAGAAATCACGATCCAGAAGCAGGGAAAGGAAACGGCGAATCCGATCTCGTTCCCGTTCAAGATCAAGACACAGACATAGGAGTAGAAGCAGGAGTAGGACAAGGAGTAGAAGTCGGTGGGTATTCACCATCTTGGTTAAATTCCAAGAGGCCCCTCGCAGGCTCAGTTTGCCTTCTCTCAATCTGAGAATATTTAAATTGTGGGTCAAAATTTATTTACAGAATAATCATATTCTGAGAAAGAACAGACCTAAATATTTATGTGGCATTCTTTCTGTGAAGTGCAGGTGTGAATAAAGTTATTTTAGTTGTTTGATACACTAAATTCATTGTGCTTGTGTTATAATCACAACAGCTTATCGCATCCCTACTCTGTGGTATATATTATGACGCAGTTCTTTCTGTTCTTTCTGTGTGTTAGCTCATCTGATCTGTTTTAACTGTTTGGTAGGCTAGACTCATCAGACTTGCCCAGAAGCCCAAAATAAAAGTTACTAAATGATAAAGCCCAGACCCGATCCCCAGTGTGTCTGAATGCAAAGTCAGTGTATGTGCTTAATCCACCACACTATATATACTATCTGAGACACCCAAAAAGATGAGTGTAGATTATGCTTTTAAAGAATTGTAAACCTAAAACTTACATAACGTTATTAACCTGTGTAACCCCAATAAATTAAATTTTCTTTTTTTAAGATGTGCTTAATTCAAACCTGTCTTGATTGAGAGGAGGCTTTAATTTGCTGAGAAAGGACAATAAGAAGGGGGGGGGTTAATATCCAGAGAATATGTCCTCATTTACATAAGAATATTAATAATAAGGAGGGGGGGAATTAATATCCAGAGAATATGTCCTCATTTACATAAGAATATTACAATGTGCTATTACAGTCACAGGTACTGTTACTAAAATGGAAAAGCTTTGCCGAAACCCGATTGGCTCAGTGGATAGAGCATCGGCCTGCAGAGTGAAAGGTCCCAGGTTCGATTACAGTCAAGGGCTTGTACCTTGGTTTCGACACATCCCCATTAGGGGGTGTGCAGGAGGCAGCTAATTGATGTTTCTCTCTCATCGATGTTTCTAACTTTCTGTCTCTATCCCTCTCCCTTCCTCTCTGTAAAAAGTCAATAAAATATATTTTAAAAATAAATAAAATGGAAAAGCTTTGTTAATTTTTTTTATTTAAGTCCGTCTACTAGATGGAAATATAGATAAAAGTGGACTTGAACTTATTACTTGGTTTATTACTTGTTTGATCAGTTTATCCATTTAGAATCAGTAGTTTCAGTTTGTAGTAGGTTACTCATTTGATCTTGAACAATTGTAAGATTTAGTGAATCTAAGGTATGTGGTAATTTGGTCATTAATTTTTTTAATTACCATTTGGGGAATTCAGATCATTAGAGTATTTCTAGTTTTGACTATTGATACTTTTTATTCTGATCAGTGCCTGTCTTTTATATGTCTAATTCTTTGTTTTAGTGATTCATGCTTTTTATTTTTTAAAACATCTGTAAATTCATTCATTGTAGGTTAAAAGGCTAGGAACATTTAACCTATCCATCTTACTATTATGCATTCTATATATTGACCTACACAGTATAAAATGACTACTGCACATAGCTAGTCTTTACAACATTGGATGTAACGGCAGCAAGATTGGAATTAAGCTAAATGTCCATTTATAACAGGGCTGGTTAAATGAACTTAGAAAACTAACCATACACACAAGGAACTTAGGATATCTGTGGAAGATATAGGACAGGCAAGGGAAAGTTGAAAATATATTTCCTGTGCAGTTTTATTTTTGTTGAACCATGTAAATATAATTGATTTTGATTCAGCAAAGTTATTACTGGGCCATACTGAGACGTAAAAATATTTATTACAGAGATAGAAAAAAGAGAATTGAAAAACCAAGAAGATTTAGCAGAAGTTTAAGTGGAACTCCTAGTCCACCTCCCTTCAGAGGCAGAAACACAGCAATGGATGCACAAGAAGCTTTAGCTAGGAGGTGCGTATATATTCTTTTTATTTGATGCATTTTTTCAAACCCTTTTCAACTTGAAGTAGATGCTCAATTGTGTGGACAAAATGAATGCTTTCAGTGAGAGAATAATGGAAATTGTTAAATATAGCTGTGAATGCTTTTGCACCTTTGTGATCTAGAGCTAAGTAGTTTAAATGTTTACTTACTCTCAATATTTATTTACTGCACAACTGTGAAAAGAATCTACAAGGGTTCTTCTTTTTCCCTTCATGATTAATGTTTCTCAACTCTAGACTCCTAAATATTTTCAGTTTAGCATTGAATTTAAAAAAAAAATCTTAAATAGGATTTTAGAACTTGGTTGAGTTTGCCTCAAACTGCTTTTGTGGGTTTTTTTGTTTTTCTTCTTCAAGAAAATCTCTGAAACAATAAGTAGAATTTCATCAAGGTTTTCTTATTATAAACCAATTAACTTGATATCGTAAATTTTACTCCTGAGAGCATAGGGAGACCACTGTAGTTTTCCATTTTCTAATGGTTCACAGATGTGATTGGGACCACACACAGCAGGACTGTCTGGCTGAAATCTGCAAAAAAAACCATCGATAGAGACACGAACTAAAGTAAAATCCAAGTCCTTGTTGGCAGATTTTCCTATATTCTGAAAACTATAGACTCTCTTGATTTTGACTTTTTTTCTTTATGAAATTGAGTTTGTATTTTTTTTCCATTATAAAAATACAGTTATCAAATGTAACCTGATGGGCTGCTGCCCTGTGAACCCAGCCTGGCAGAAACTCCAGCTGAGCAGCAGCAGCAGCAAAGGTGTGAGCTCACCCCTTCTTCATGCCATTCACTTTGGTGAATGGTATTCATTCCAGACTTGCAGTGGCCATTTTAAATGTGCAACCAGTAGTAGTCAAGCATATTTTCATTCAAAACTAAGATCAACAGAATTAGGAAATAACTTACCACAATATTTGAACTAATTTATGAAGAATGGTCCATGAACTCTGACCAGTTTTTGGTTTTTTTTGTTTGTTTGTTTTGTTTTTAAGTCATAAAATTTATTTACGACACATTTGTTTAGTTTTTGTATTTTATTAAAATTGAAATTTACTACCCTCTAAAAGATGGGTTTTTTGGTTTTTACTTAAAAAATAACCTACAACTTAACCAGTGTTTTTACTACTTGGTAATACCACATTCCTTGCCCATTGATAATAACACACTCAAAGGGAAAAGGGGTGGCATTTAACTTACAATTGGTAAATCAAGGAATTCTTCAAAGAAGAGGGTTTCTTTCAGGAACTCATTATGAAGATAATATTACTTAGGATTTTCTATATAGGACATAGGGTACTGACTTGGCAGCACATTTAGTGTGTGTATTCATTAGTGAATTTAATGTGAGCCAGAAATAGGTTTTTATTGGGGGGGGGGTAAATTTAAATTTCATGTTTCCAGTTCCTTTGCTAATGATAAATTCTTTCAGTTGCTAAAAGTCATTTCCTAATGCTGAGGTTTTCTCTGCCTTTTATTAGATTATAGAGGAGAGCAGTTTGGATTTGTTGCCTGTATTGGGAGGAGTTTGGGTTGTTTTGTTTGTATTAATTTGAAGGCTATATAATAAAGTATTTAAGTGCAAAAATCATTTTCTGCATGTAGGTTGTCTTTATTCTATATCATCCTCCCCCAAGAAGCATTTGGTAAATCTGAAAGCCTTACTTACTTTCTATTTAATATACTCTTAAGACTTACTCAGCTCAATGTTATTTGTAAGATATCATTTTGTCCTTATTTCTGTTACCAGCACTGAAAAAATGAATAATTTTTATTTTTAAATCATACTCTGTGGGAAATGTGTGTGAAAATTATTCCAGTTTTGGGCTATTTAGTAAAATTAAAAATGTTTAAAACCAGTTTTAAAATATTATTAATCTGTGACTGATAGCATCTTAACAGTGATTGCCTGGTTGCCCTTTTTTCCCCACACGCAGATATCAATTTGGGAAAGTGTTAAAATTCTAGAAGTGTTTTGTGTCTACTTGTGCACATTCAGAGAAGTACAAAGATAAATACTGGTTTTATATCATTTTAAGTTTCTTTACATGGTCTTTGACAGGTTGGAAAGGGCAAAGAAGTTACAAGAACAACGAGAAAAGGAAATGGTTGAAAAACAGAAACAACAAGAAATAGCTGCAGGTAATATTTTAACTGCCATTTGTGGAAATAATTTAGAGAACGTTTTAAACTTGTATTCTGGACTGACCGAAAAATGTAATTAAAAGTCTTTCTCTTTAGTATCTGTTAAATGTTATAATACTTGTTTTAATATTTTTTAAATGTTTGTGTAATGTCTGAAGTAATTTTGTAAACTAAAGAACTATACAAATAAAAGTTTTTTTTTTAATTTCACCTGATATGGTGAATCTTTTTTAAAAAATATATTTTGTTGATTTTTTACAGAGCTGAAGGGAGAGGGATAGAAAGCCAGAAACACCAATGAGAGAGAAATATCGATCAGCTGCCTCTTGCACGCCCCCTACTGGGGATGTGCCTGCAGCCAAGGTACATGCCCTTGACTGGAATCGAACCCGGGACCCTTCAGTCTGCAGTCCGATGCTCTATCCACTGAGCCAAACTGGTTTCGGCCAAATAAAAGTTTTTATAGTGTTTATGTGTTTGGGTACAAGCACCAAAGTTCATTTTCTTGAAATGAACTTTTTACTACTTGCAGAATTCTCTTCCTTTTCAAAAAGTAAGTGATGTCATAGTTTATATAGAGGGTCATAAAGAAATATATGTATATAGCAATTAATACACTCCATGAATGTTTGTGAATGTTTCCGCTCTGTAACCTAATGCCCAGTCATACTTCTTTCATCTTCCAGCAGCTGCAGCTACTGGGGGTTCTGTTCTCAATGTGGCTGCCCTGTTGGCATCGGGAACACAGGTAACTCCTCAGATAGCGATGGCAGCTCAGATGGCAGCCCTGCAGGCAAAAGCTCTGGCAGAGACCGGAATAGCGGTACCTAGCTATTATAACCCAGCAGCTGTGAATCCAATGAAATTTGCTGAACAAGAGAAAAAAAGGAAAATGCTTTGGCAAGGCAAGAAAGAAGGGGTAAGTTCTTCTAGTCTCCTCTTTTATCATTTATTCCTAATTAGCAATTGCTTAGGAAAACAAATACGAAACGGAAAAAAATAGTTTGGGTTTTTCTTCTGAGAATCTGATTAGAATAGTTTAATTTGCCATAGTTACTTATTACTTGGGTGGGGGGGGAATGCATGATTTAGGTTAGGCTTTCAAAGCAAGCTAATATTATATATAATATATATTTATGAGAGGCCCAGTACACGAAATTCATGATTGGGAGAGAGGTCACTCAGCCAAGTCTGTACCCGCCCCATTTCAGGACATCCCCCTAGTAATCCGGGACTGCTGGCTCCTAACCTCTCACCTATCTGCCTGCCTGGTTGCCCAACTGCCCTCCCCTGCCAGCCTGGTCACCCCTAAACACCTCGGCCCCTGCCACTGTAATTTTTTCTGGAAGGATATCCGGAAGATGTCTGGTCTAATTAGCATGTTACCCTTTTATTAGTATGGGTAAGATTTGTCATATTGTTCTCTACTCTTCATTATGTATTTAAAATACGCCAGAATATTTAAGCAAATAAAAATGATCAAGTTGCAGAAAAATGGAAGTTTTGAAATACAACCTGGTAGGCTTGAAAGCAACAAGATTTGTGTAAAAGGGCATAAGCTACAGTTGGCAACAAAATTTGTTGTTAGGATTGCTTGGTTAATATTCTTTGTTGGAAAGGCGCGGTTTGGGCAAAGGAGAGAAGGAAACCATCCCTGTAAAAGGGATTGTCTGATTGGGCTGTTGACACAGCAGAGAGGAGCAGGTATAGCAAAGTATTAGGCTGTCCCACAGGCAAGAATGTCTGTGTGTGTGGACACCAAAGGACACCTGTCACTCCTGAAACACAATTTGCTAACATAATTGCAGAGCTCAAAAGAATCACTATTTAAAACTATTATTTCTGACATATACAATATACATATAAATATACCTTCCCTCTTCTGAGCTTCCTCTGCCCTCCACTTAATATTTGGCTATGGCCTTTTCCTGTCAGTGAATTGGATGTACAGATACAATTTTTAATGGCTACGGTGTTATCCCTGACTGTTTGACATTACTGTGGTTTACTTCACTAACCCTTTATTATGGGGCAGGTTGTTTCCGGTTTTCCCTGGCGTCAACTACAGTAAACATAATTGCTTATTTGACTGTTTACATAGGTCACATTCACAGACATGGAATTCCTGGCCCAAAGCTAATTCACTTCAATTTTGATCCACATTTCCAAATTGACTTTCTAGATAGTGCTTCTGTTTGTTTAGTCCAGTGGTCGTCAAACTCATTAGTCAGCAGAGCCAAATATCAACAGTAGAACAATTTTTTGAGAGCCAAATTTTTTTTAACTTAAAATTACTCTAACGCCGCTTCAAAATAAACTCTCCCAGGCCAGGGTGTTTTGTGAAAGAGCCGCCACACTCAAGGGGCCGAAGAGCTGCATGTGGCTTTTGAGCCACAGTTTGCTGGCCAGGGTTTTAGTCCATTGGTTTTAAATCAGATTACAAATGGGGTAAGAGAAAATTGTTCAGTACGCCTTTGGCAAATTACAAGCTTGCTGAACTTGAACAACCCCTTCCAAGCATAGCTGTCTGTGTATTCAGGGCACTTTTGAAGGAAGGAAAGGGATGACGTGCCCCTACAGCTCTCCTGTGGGGACAGCTGGAAAAGCAAAGTTTCCCAAGGAGGTAGAAGCACAGCCAGGGGAGGGGTACGCCCGGTCACTCCCTGTGCTCCAGGGCTGGGCTGGGGTAGGGTAAGGTGGGGTGGGGCAGGGCAGCTGGGCCGTGCCCCCTCTGGCCGCATCCCTGCCAGCCCTGAGTACTAAGAGCCCCCGGCAATTTTCCCTGTCCCTTTCCCAAGGTAGGCAGGGACAGCAGATGGAGGGGAGACTACGCTATCACTACCAGTCCTGACTCCTGAATCCCACATGCTGTGTTACTGAGAAAGCTTAGGTGGGGACAGGCCACTGTGCACAGGACCAGGAGGATCCAGACTGGCGGGTGAAGTCCAGGGAGGCACAGGTGGCGTAGCTGAGGGCCCTGTGTGGGTGTGTCACTTAGGTCCATGCTCATGCACACACCCACGGAGCCTGCCATGAGCTCAAATGCATCCTGTCGCAGCACCAAGCAAATCTGAAAAAGTTTAAGTAGACTGACACCCCACTTACCTCCTCCTTCCTGCCTCCTGCCTCGCATCACACACGTGAGGCGCCCCAACTCCATGCACCTCCAGGTGACCTTTTGGTTTTGGATGTGAACCCACAGCCCCTCCTGCTGCCAGTTTGGTCGTTTAGGTCGTGACAGCCCCTAGCTTTTTATATATTAGGATTAAGGAAAAAGAGGCTCATATATAGCTTAGGGTTTGTTTGTTTGTTTTCTTTTTGTAAGATTTAGTATTTTATGGTGTACTTATTTTTCTTTGCTTCATTCTATAATAGAAATCTTAATCCTAAATAATAAAAGCCTTAATATGCTAAGTGTCCCACTGGTCAACCAATCAAAGCTTAATATGCTAATGGTATGCTAAGGCCCTCAACTGCTAGCTATCAAGTGCATTGACCACCAGGGGTCAGATGCTGCAACCAGTAGGTTAGCTTGCTGCTGGGATCTGGCCGATCTGGACAGGCCGGACACACCCTAGAGCCTTCCCATGGTCCCTCCCCAGCTACAATCCTGCACAGGTCCCTCGGCCTGGCCTGTGCCCTCATGCAATCCGGGACCCCTTGGGCGATGTCAGCTGGTTTGACCTGATCTGGCAGGTCAGGCCAAGGGACCCCACTGGTGCACAAATTTGTGTGCTGCACCTCTAGTTATAATTACAAACTCCATTGATAGAATATCATAAATGCTATTGTTTCTTTTCATACTATATTATGGAAAGATTTAATACCCTAGTAAAAGGTATTTAAATTTTGCATATTTTAAAAGTTCTCTGCTTCTTAATAGGACAAATCCCAGTCTGCTGAAATATGGGAAAAGTTGAATTTTGGAAACAAGGACCAAAACGTCAAATTTAGGAAACTAATGGGTATTAAGGTGAGTATATACACTTTCTATTAAAATCGTAGATATTTTTAGGATAACATTGATTCTCAACTTCAAAGTTATTTCAGTGATGTATCAACTCTGGGTACTTTTTTTATTTGTTTATGTTCTCCACATTAATTTCACAGAATTAACTAAACTATTGTTATCACTGGTTGACAACACAAATTATTTTACTTAAATTAACAGGTTTATTGATTATTACTGTGTATTTGTACCGTAGGTGAACTTTGAGATCATAAGCTTCTGTTTGTGAAAAGGAATTAATGGATTTGCTTAAAAGAAAAAAGCACTTCTCATTTTAAGGTTAATGCTACCTGGTGGAATAGGACCCTCTTGATATTTGAAATTTCAAAGAAGCTTTTTTTTTTTTTTTTTTTTGAACTGAGTTTTTGCTGAGTAAAGGGTAAATATGTACAGTGTTAGACTTCATGGAAAGTTTCCCAGTGTTCAGACATTGGTCATTATTAAGGAAATTAGTTTTTCATTAAAGGTATATTAAGCTGCACTGAGCTGGCTGTTTACATACTGTCTGGCTGCACATTCTTCATCATGCCCATCCACTACAGTACCTTGAAGGGACACATGTGCCGAATGAATGAATGAAGCTAAATTGAAGTCAAATTATGTATCCCAAAAATGTAATTTACCTGTGAGAGAAGTACCTTTTTTTTTCCTATTGAATTCATTTTAATAAAACTTTTCTGTTTGTTTAGAGTGAAGATGAAGCCGGATGTAGCTCAGTTGATGAAGAAAGTTATAAGACTTTGAAGCAACAGGAAGAAGTATTTAGGAATCTAGATGCTCAGTATGAAATGGCAAGGTCACAGACCCATACACAAAGAGGAATGGGATTGGGTTTTACATCATCAATGCGAGGAATGGATGCAGTTTGAAAAAGATCACTTAATGTTTGGAACTTTCTAAACTTCTGGTTCTGATGTCAGGTCCTTGTTCACCAAACAGCTAGCATTCTAGCTTGCATGGGTGTTTCATTGACTTTAATTTATTGAAAAATAACGATTTTTTGTAAATATCAGATCAGTGATACTGGTGTTAGTGTTGTAATTAGGTTAAACCCACTTCCATTAAACTTGACAGGACTATAGAAGGACAATATTTTTTAGTTCATGAATTCTACTTTCAAAATATATATAAAAACTGCAGGTGGGATAAAAATCTCATACATGGATTTTTTCGTGTCCGCTGTCTTGTGTACTTTTGTACTTAACCTTGTACAGTTATTTTCATCTCTTGAAACATGGAAGAAATGTTATGTAGATGTTCTTTAGAAGATCTAACCATTTGGTGCATACCAGCACAAATAAGCTGGGTGGTGATGAAAATAAAAATGGTTTTCTCAAAACTGGTGGTAATTTAAGTTACCTGGCATTATTTGAATTTATTTTATGGTTTCTATAGCATTTTGTAATTGCTATTAGAAAACTGGCTAAAAATTCTTTTTTTTTTTTTTTTTTTTTTTAATGTTTTGGGAAGTACCATAGTGAGCAAAAGTGTAAAGGAAGTTGGGAGTAAGTAAACTTATTAAAATACTGTTTTCCTACTATTATAAGGGACAGAATTGGTGTACAGTATTTGTTAAATATTCCATATGTCATTCAGGAAATAGATTAATACTTTAAAGGGATGTAAGCACTTTTATTTTAATAAAGTGCCTTATAACAAGTTCTTTGTATTCCCTTTGCTCATTATCCATTAGAAAGTAAAGTACTAAATATTTGGTGATGGGAGGGAACTACAGAACTTGTAATTCATTAGCTTTCCCTAGAAGAATCTTTTGAGGATGATTGCCACAATGTAACACAATAATGATGAGAATCGTTGATTGGCTGCCTCCTGCATGTCCTCTACTGGGGATCAAGCTGCTATCCAGGCATGTGCCCTTGGTGAGAATTGAACCCAGGACTCTCCAGACTCCAAGCTGGCACTGTCCACTGAACAAGACCAACCAGGGACAACCTTTTCTATTTATTTTTCAGAGAGGAAAGAGAGATGGTAACATCAATGATGAGAAAGAATCATTGATTGGCTGCCTCCTGCATGCCCCCTACTGGGCATCAAGCGCGCAACCCAGGCATGTGCCCTTGACGGTAATTGAACCCAGGACTTTTCAGCCTGCAGGTCCATGCTTGATCCATTGAGCCAAACAGTCTAGGGCTAGGGACAACCTTTATATTTAAAAACCAGAGTTACTATGTGATCAACTTGCTTATTAGGCATGTTTTTGTGATCAAGTGGTTGTATTATAAGATTTTTAATGGATTTTGATAAATGTTTAGATTAGTTTTCCCATAGTATAACAATTCTGGAGAAATGATTCCATGTTTCAGTGACAATGATTTTTCATTTTGGCATCACAGATAAACATTTTCCAGCTTTATGTATACCTTCATTAATCAATTTTCATTAAAAATTTCCCGGTGCCCTGACTGGTTTGGCTCAGTTAATGGAGCGTCGACCTGCAGGCTGAAGGGTCCCAGGTTCGACTCTAGTCAAGGACATGTACCTTGGTTGCAGGCACATCCCCAGTAGAGGGTGTGCAGGAAGCAGTTGATTGATGCTTCTAACTATCCCTCTCCCTCTGTAAAAAAATCAATAAAACATTAAAAAACATTTTTTTTAAATTTCCATGAACTTTTAAGGCATGGTGGATATACACTGAGTGGCCAGATTATCTCTGAACGCATAATAATCTGGCCACTCAGGCCCCTGCTCTGCTCCCCAGGGTCCGAGAACCCACGGGAGGCCGACTCGCCATCCTGGATACTCTTTCCGAAGCAAATGGCACTTTTGCCATAAACCTTTTGAAAAAGCTGGGTGAAGACAAATCGAAAAACGTGTTTTTCTCGCCCTTCAGCATCTCATCTGCCCTGGCCTTGGTCCTCATGGGGCAGGTGGAGACACCGCGGCCCAGATAGTCCAGGCACTTTATTTCAGAAAAAGTGGTGGCAGAAGTGAAGATGTCCACCAGGGCTTCCAGACGCTCCTCACCGAGGTTAACGGCGGGCACGCAGTACTTGCTTAGGACGGCCAACAGGCTCTTCGGAGAAAAGTCCTTTGATTTCAACTTATCTTTCAAAGATTCCTGCCTCAAATTCTACCAAGCAGAGATGGAAGAGCTTGACTTCTTCCAAGATGCAGAGGAGGCTAGAAAACATCAACACGTGGGTAGCTAAAAAGACAGAAGGTAAAATTACAGAGCTACTGGCCCCAGATTCAGTTAATCAAAATACTCCTCTGGTTCTTGTGAATGCCATCTACTTCAAAGGAACCTGGGAGAGCCACTTTAACAAGCACCAAACCCAGGAGAGACCATTTAAAGTCAGCAAGTATGAGCAGAAACCTGTGCAAATGATGTTTAAAAAATCTACCTTTAATATGACCTACGTCGGAGAAATAGTCACCAAAATTCTGGTGCTGCCCTACATTGGCAAAGAGCTGAACATGATCATCATGCTTCCCGATGAGAATGTCGACCTGGAAACCGTGGAAAAGCAGCTCACCTATGAGGAATTCATAGAAGGGACCGCACCAGATATGATGGATGAAGAAGAGGTGGAAATGTTCCTCCCTGGATTCAAACTGGAGGAGAATTACGACATGAAGGATGTCCTTAACTCTATGGGAATGACCGGTGCCTTTGAGCCAGACAGGGCGGACTAATCTGGAATGTCATCTGCGAGAGACCTGTCTCTGTCCAAGGTCATTCACAAGTCCTTTGTGGAGGTCAATGAGGAAGGCACGGAGGCTGCGGCTGCCACTGCCGGCGTCATGCTCCTTCCATGTGTTAGAATGACGCCACGTTCTATGCTGACCACCCCTTTCTTTTCTTTATCCAGCACTGCACAACCAACGGTATTCTGTTCTGTGGCCGCTTCTCCTCCCCTTAGGAAAATGGTCGACCCTGTCTATAGCCCTTTTCCTCTCTCCTGTCTCCTCTGACACTTCACAGTGTGCCTGAACCCAAAAATAAAGGGCCTAGTTTTGAAGTTCAAAAAAAATAATAATCTGGCCACTCAGTGTATACCCTCCTATATAATAAAAGACATATGCAAATTGTCCCCTCGACCAGGAATCCACCAGCAGGCAGGCTGGCCAACTGCCCATGTACCCTTCCACTGGCCAAGCTGGCTGGACCACACCCGTGCACCAATTCGTGCACCAGGCCTTATATACATACATGCGTGTGCGCCTGTACACGTATACTTGAGTGGCCAGATTATTATGCGTTCAGAGATCATCGTAATCTGGCCACATAGGACCTGCTTCCTGAATTTCTCTACAGCAGCAGTCGCAAACCAGTGGTCCACAGATCACTGGTCTGAGGTCCGGAAGGTTGGCAACCACTGCTCGACAGTATTTCAGGAGCTTGTCCTTCAATGAATGACATGGTCCATCCTGCACTCATCTAGTGCAGTGTTTGAAAAAAACTGGCAGCCAAGTTTAAACATGAAACTATTACATCTAAAATAACCAGTAGGTAATCAATATTTTTAGTTAAGATTTTAATGTATTTATTTTCATACTTAAGTGTTTTAAATCCAGTGTATATTTTCTTAACATCCTAATTGGGACCAGCCATATATAGCCACAGGCTACCATATCAACTGCAGATCTAGAGGGAGGAAGATCGGTAATTGTAAGTTGTATAATACAATTTTAAGAAGCAATTATTGGAGTCTGGGGTTGGGAGACCAGTTAACTGCTTCACACAGTTGGAAATAAGTTTATATGAGGGGCATATTCCATAGATTTGATTTCATTAAACCTTTGCTACTCCTTTTTTCCTGTATGTGACAGCTTTTACATTTCAAGGCCTGCGCTCCATGATGGCTTTACCCTTGTAAGCAACAGGATATGGTTGCTGTCCAGGAGATACTTGATAGAGAGGGAACCAGAGCAGTAGAACAACCGAGCAGGAGAGTAATTGGGTATGAGGCTAACTTGGAAGGTAGGCTAGGATTTCATAGCTGTGTATTGGTGTTGAGGAAAGTAAACCTCAAATGAGGTTTTATGGAGTGAATTTTAAGTTTAGAAAACTTAAATACCATTTAAGAAGTAGTTGGTGGGAGGAAATGGAAATCCAAGTTTTCTGTATCATTCCCAGTTAATCAAGGATTTCATAGGCTAAAATATTTAATTATATAAATTAATTTTAAATGTTTATTTTAGAGGAAGGGAGAGGGATAGAGAGAGAAAGATGGATGGGAGGAACAGTGATTGGCTGCCCCCTACTGGGAACCAGCCCAAAACCCAACAGGTGTTCTGACCCATATTCTAATTGGGAATCCAACCTTTGATCTCTTGGTTCATGGGTTGATGCCCAACAGCTGAGACACACCTACCTGCTGGAATAAAACTTACCGATTTTTAGAGAGCAAAAAGAGAAACGTTGATTTGTTCCATTTATTTATGCATTCATTGGTTGCTGCTTATATATGCCTTGACTATCGTTCTTGAATTGAGACATCTTTTACTTTAAGTGGATATAATTAACAGTAACAATGAGGGCTCTGTGGCCTCCTGGGAGATGGTGCCCTGAGAGATTTGGAAAATATAAATTAATTACCCTGACCTTCCAAAGCTGCATTTCCTAAAAAGACAGGACAGACTCTGTTAAAGATTGACCTTTGTCAAGAAATGATACTAGCCCAGGACATGACTACCTGCCATGAATTCCCTTTGGGAAGTTTTAATTTCAGCTCTGGCTGTTTTGGCTCAGTGGAAGGTTCAGAGTTAAGTTTCCCCATCAAGAGCATATACCTCAGTTTCTGATTCAATTCAGCCCTGGTCTGGGTGCATTGGGAAGCAATCAATAGATGTCTTTAACACATTGATGTTTCTCTTTTCCTACCCCTCCCCTCTCCCCTAATTCTGAGTCAGTCTCTTCCACTCTAAAAATTAATGGGAAAAATATCCTCACTCCCTGGGTGAGTCTTTTAAAATTATTTTAATTTCAGATCATTCTATGTTGTTTAGGCCTCAAAAGCCTCTCCTGAGCTTATCAGGTTTAGTGTGTGATCCCCTTTTTGAGCACAAGACATCTAAAATAGTTTATTTTATCCTCACCTGAGGATATGTTTGATTTTAGAGAGGAAGGTAGACAGAAGGACATCGATGTGAGAAATACCCATCAGTTGCTTCCCATCCACACCCTGGCCAGGGATAGACCCCACAACTTAGGTATATAGTGCCCTGAACCAGGCTCCAACCAACTTAACCACCTGGCCAGGACTATCTAGCTAGTTTTTCATGGAAAAGTTAAGCCCAATAAGTTGAAGTAACTATCCAAGATTACGAAGGTAGTGCGAGGCAAAACTGGGGTTCCAGTTGGCATGCACCCCAGAATGTGTTCTGACATTTCAGCCTTAGACCTATAACAAAGACAACCCATATTGTTTCAACACATTCTGATTTACTCTAGCTTTGTTAACGTTTAATAAGGAGCAATCCCAGTATGCAATGCAAACAATGATTTAACAGTTAGAAACTACATGTCCCAGCATGCCATGCTCTCCAGCAACCTCGGAAGTGGGTATGAGTGGCGCCATTGCATTTTGGTAGTTGCAGTCTCTCGGGACTGGCCCGCCCCTTGTGCAGCTTCCGGGGCCTGTGTTTAAAGAAAACCCTACTGGGTGGCTTAGCGCCCTAGAAAAAGGTGCCGCCCTATGACCTTTGCCCCCGGCCCGGGCGTCCAGCTCCTCGAATCTTTCCCACAACCCAAAATGGCGGCAGAGGTGGATTTTGGGGATTTAGAGCTTTTCGAGGCGTTTGACCACCCAGAGGAGTCGCTCCCAAAGCCCGTTCACACGCGCTTCAAGGACGGCGACGGCGACGAGGAGGACGAGAACGGGGTTGGCGACGCGGGGCCGCGGGAGCGCCTCCGGCAGTGCGAGGAGACCATCGAGCAGCTGCGCGCCGAGAATATCCTTCCCGCCCGCTGGGCCCGGCGCCCAGGCGTGTGGTGGGTGCCGTGCCCCCCGGGGCGCGGGCAAAAGTTCCGCGGGGGCCGGAACCCGGTGTACATTTGTCTCGCCCCCTACGGCGGGCTCCGAAGCGGGGGTTCGGGTGGCGTAAGCTGCCCGGGGGCCCGGGGGCCCGGGGGCCTCGGCGACCCGCATCCGGACTCAGGCGACCCGTCACCCAGGCTGGGGCCGTTTTTAGGATCCCTTGCCCTCGCCCTAGCCCTAACTAGCCCTTGCAACTGTTCGTCTGTAGACTTTTGGGGGTCATTCGCTTTCGGTTTTGTTTGCAGCCCCGTTCAAGTTACAGTTGTGTATTGGGAGATATCGGGTAATTAGACTTTGGCGTAGACCCGACTTGTTTTTTGTTTGTTTATTTTTGTGTGTGCGCGCCTGTGCAGAGCTAATGGCCCCAAGATGTAGAGTTTGGGGTCCTTGAGGAGTCGAGGGGTGCAAAGCGAGATGGTTAATGGCTTGAGTAAGATTGGGGATTCATTGTAAAGTTCTTCCACTTTGAAATAGCTTCCGAAGTGAAGGTGCATTGCAAACCTTTAGGGGAGATGCGCCAAATGTTTTCCTTTGGCTTTATTTACCATGACGACAGCCTTTCTAGCAAGATTTGTTAGTATGTTTATTTACAATCTTAGGGTTGTTTTTTGTTTGTTTTTTAAACTGTATATATATAATTTTGGTTCGGTTGCTTTTTTTTTTTTTTTTCCTTTTAGAATTTTAAAGATCCCTAAAAGCGGTTGGTAAATTACCTGTTAAGGTTTCGAAGTCTGATTTTTTTTCCCCCCGATGTCTTTTCCTTAAATATGTTACTATGAAAATTTTTAAAACACAAAAGTCGTTAACAGTTTGTTATGCCGCATTTCCTTTTTCGCCTTGGAGTATTTTCCTAAGTGAGTGACTGTTTAGCTTTGGAGGGGACACTTGTTTGAGTAACGTTTTCGGTCCAGCCAGTTAGTCTCCTCTGAACTACAGGGCCTGGTGTCTTTAATGGGAGGAATGAAACTGTATTTGAGTTTTCAGGTCCAAACGGCAAACCCTGCAACAAAACAGAAGCTCAGTAAGTGTGTCATCTTCAAAATAGTTGCGTGTCTTTTCCCCGTGTAACATTGTCACCAAGAGTGAGAGTTAGTAGTTGGATTTTATGACCTTTATGAATGTTTAATGAGGGCTTATACTCCTTAACACGTAATAACATCAAGAACTTAAAAGAAAATTGAACATTCTGACTCGACCAAGGTATGAGATTTTGTAATTACACCACTGTAAGTCTTTTTTTATCCTGATGTTGATCTCTAATCATAGCTTCTTTATAAAAAGGGTATTTAGGATTTTTGTATCATTTTTATTTGTTCAGCCTGCTCAAAAGAAATCAGAGCAATGATCCTTTTTTTTTTTAACTTATGGGGTAACACTTGAAATTCTCATAACTGCATTAAACTGACTTACTGAGTGAAACAATTCAGAGAATTTTGACTTAACGTTCAGTACAGGCACATTGTCAACCCAGCTGTCTATTCAACCAATATTTCTAGGAAATTAGAACTAAAATTACAGTACTAATCTAAAATATTAGTTAAAGTACAAATATTTTCAAGCTTTCAGAATTTTGGGTTGGCTGATGGAATTCAGAAGCCTTTCAGAACAACTTCCCGGTGCCCGACCTTAATTCGTCTGTGCGAGCACACTTTACGGATTTAAACTAATTTTGGGTTAGTTATTAACTATTGACTATAACTACAATTTCTCAAAAATCATAAATTTTTATATATTAAAATATACTTTAGATAAGCACATTTCTAATAGAGTTGATTATTTCAACATTAAGCATTTTAAAGTGGATTATAATCACCCGTGTTCAAATGACTGTGGTGTGGGTTATGCCAGTTTATAAAAAGTAAGCATTAGCATAATGAAAAGGGAATTTGTTTTTAGAGTTAGTGCCCTCCATAGTGTCTGATAAAGCATTCTGCAGACAACCAAGGAAGAAAAAGAAGTAAAATTATTTAGGAAAAAGTTGTACCCCAAGTCTCTTGGTTTGGAACCGTTGTGATCAGAAGTTTCTCTATTTATCCAATTAACATTGCATTTGTTTGTTTTTTACTTTATATTGAGAAATTTAAAGAACGTGAAAAGAATAATTAATACCCATTTTTGATCACTTACATTCCCATTGACTATTTTGTCATATTTTTTTCTAATCCCATGCACACATTTCACCCGAAATATTTTAGCATGTATCTTTTTAAAAAAATACTTTTTCTGCGCATTACCACACCACCATTATCACACCTCATAATTGTCATGACTTCCTTTATAACATTCCCATCCCAGTACCTACTCACATTTCCCCAGCCGAATGTCTTTATAGCTGATGGTTCAAGCTGGGCTCCAACCAGAGGCCATGCAGTTACATGGGGTTTTGGAAACAGGATGTATATTTTATAAACTGAAGTTTGCTCAAGTTATGACAACTTCATATTTTAAATTTATTTCTCTACTTGATGAGAACAATTCCAAATACAGAGGAATTGAGAAATATGAGGCAGGTGAGGAGGAGTCGGAGCTTGAGCTGGTCCCAGGTTTCCTATGTGATAGATTGCAGTTTTCCAGGTTGCTTTTTTGTCGTTTTGTTTTCCAGTATTTGAAAGTGAAAGCCAGAACAGTATGCTTTTTACATCTCGACTTGAGAATCTTGGATTTGAGATGTTTAGTGCAATGTGCTCTGCCCTCTGAAAATAACCTATCCATTTATTTATAAAGTGTGTGCTTTTCTTATATAGTTCTAAGGCAAATTCACTCTGATTCTTTTAGAAATATATTCTTGTAAACTGCTGGTTTACCCATTCCTTTCCTTCCCTCCTCTCCCCAATTTACAAAGAAACAGGCATCAGGTAAAGAAACGTTTTCATTGAAAACTGAAAGGTTAACTGTGGTTTTTAGTTTTTTGTGATGTATTTTAAAGACTTATGTAAGGGACACCTCTGTAAAAATTGTTAAAGTAGGTGAAGTGGTGACGCAGATTTTTCCTGAGAAAACTGTGTTACTGGTCTTACACGATTTATCTTGAGAATTATATAGGTCACGTGTTTATATGTACGTATGCAAGTTTTGCTTTAACTCCTCTAAGAATATGTTTTAACTTCTGTTTTAGTGGAATATTGGTGAACAACGCTAAGTTAGATGGACCTTTATTACAGATTCTTTTTATGAACAATGTTATTTCAAAGTAAGTAATTTTTCCTTTTCTAAATATAATGTGCTTATGAAACAATGTGTTCTATAAGAATGCTGTTTTCATTTGTACTTCCTTATTCTTTTCCTTAAAATGTATGGAATCCTGACGAAGAGCAAGGACATCAGAGTCATGTAAACGTGAATTTGAATCTGGTTTCTTTCTTTCTACATATCTGAACCTGGGCAGATCACTGGCCCTCTCTGTATACCAGTTTCCTCACTGGAAAACAGGATATTTATAGTGAGCACCTTCTAGGTAGCTAAATGAGCAGCTGTAAGAATCTAGTAGACTCTAATTTAACACTCCCACCGCAACAATAATGTTAGCCATTTATCTTCCCACATCAGGTAACAGTCTTCCCTGTTGGCTATCTTCAAAGCTTCCCCACATTATTTATTTTTATATATATATATATTTTTATTTATTTATTTAATATATTTTATTGATTTTAGAAGGAAAGGGAGCGAGAAGAAACATCAATGATAGCGAGAGTCACTGATCAGCTGGTTCGTAGATCAATGCTCAGCTGCTGAACCATACCGACCAGACCTGATAAATTTTTTAGGATCAAAAGTAGCTCTTGGCAGAAGATCTTTCCGAATGTTTGAGTCTATATGACCGCGTTCCTGCAGTGCTTGCTGGCACTTTGAAATGGCTTGAGGCCCTTCCTCAAAGATTGGTTCCAGCAGAAACCCGTTTGGCTCAGTGGATAGAGCGTAGGCCTGGGGAGTGATTCCGATCAAGGGCATGTACCTTGGCTGCGGGCACATCCCCAGTAGATGTGCAGGAGGCAGCTGATCGAAGTTTCTCTCTCATGGATATTTCTTTCTATCCCTCTTTCTTCCTCTCTGTAAAAAATCAATAATATATATATATATATTTAAAAAGATTGGTTCTAGACATTTCAGACAGTTGTGTGCCCCCTAGCATGTCCCTTAATCACATTCTCTTAGGTGCTGGGTAAATGAAGGAGGTAGAGGGAACCCTACACCCAGTGGTGCCTTGGGGCAGGTCTGTTAACTTCTTTGTCTCAGCAGAAGAACCTGCGGGTCTGAGGAAGGGGAAGCTGGGTGGGGAGTGTAGCAGCTCTAACACCCTTGTCACCTTCAGATTAGAATCGGCATCTACTCTAGCTTGCGGCAGCATAACTCCCGCACCACCCCCTGCAAAAATCTTAGAAGGTCCGAGCTGAAGAGATTGACAGATCTTCTGGTCTGAAGAGGAAGTTGGCTGCCCAACTGCAGCCTAAGCCGGGCTCCTTCCGGGCCTCCTGCCTGAGACTGAGGAAGTTTGATGAAGGTGGTTCTTGAACTGGAAAGCTGGAGAAAGGAGACCCCAGTAGTTTTTCTGGCATTGCATTTTTGTTTTGTTTTCCAAGTTTAACATTTATGCATTGTATTTCCGTATATGTGCACAGAGGTTCTCTGGGAGGAGGATGTGGAAGAACCGAATGCATAGGTTGCCTTTGCGCGGCAGAAATGGGTGGCTAACGGTGGGAAGGAGGCTTTTCATTGTGCAACCCTTTTGCTTTTGGATATGGAACAAGTATACTTGCGTGTGTTATGTATGTAGAAGTTAAACACATGAAACTTATTTCAAAGTCCATTTATTCTTAGCGCAGATAAGCCAAGCACTGTATTGGGTTATCATAATTGTTTTGTTACCGAGTCAATGATTGGATAAACCTGAAACACAAAGTAACAAAAATGACACTTGGCATAATCTTGACTTCAGTCTGTTCCTTGTTTTACTCTGTCTGAGTTTTGACCATTTTGTGCTCTTATGCAGGCAATATCATCAAGAAATAGAGGAATTTGTATCAAATTTAGTAAAAAGATTTGAGGAACAGCAGAAAAATGATGTGGAAAAGACTTCCTTTAATCTTTTGCCCCAGGTATTTCAAACTTAAGAGACTAGTAGGTTACGCTTTTCACTGCTAATTATTCTGCCACCAGGATCCTCTGAAATCAGAACCAAATGGTTAAGATTGTGTGTCCCCTCCGGTCTTTGGCCCGACCCGGGGGCTTCTTCCTTTCTCTGGCCCCCGGCAGCAGGGGCTTTCTTCTGGATCCTGCTCCTCTTCCCGTGGGAGTCAGATCCAGTCCTGACTGGAGGAAAAGCTGAAGGCTTCTCTTCCATTTTCTAACGTGGGCATGGGGAGGTGTGTAGAAAACTAAGTTTAGGCTCCTCCAAAATCTGTATTTCTTAGGTTTATAAAATACAGATTCTTTTTCCCTGAAAACAACATGTGCTGTTCTCCCCCCCCCACACACACACACCTGTTAAATAGCATGTCCAAATAAATTTGAGACATTTTACTGTGTGTGAATATTAGAGCATGAATGTATGTTTAAAAGATCAGAATTATGTCTAAAATTAGAAATTAAGTAGTCTCTCAAATAAGGATCTTTAGCTGTCTATCCTGTGAAGTTAGAGAACAGAATATTCTGATTAGTTAAATTTTAAAATCACCTTTAGTTTTCATGTATATACAATTTTTTAAATACAGATTTTTATTGTTTCAGAGAAGAAGGGAGAGGGAGAGCCAGATAGAAACATCAATGATAAGAGAATCATTGATCAGCTGCCTTCTTCACCCCCACTTCTGGGGATCGAGCCCACCATCTAGGCATGTGCCCTGGCCGCCTGGTTCACTCAGCCATTGGGCCACACAAGCCAGACTATAGACAGTTTTTGAAGATTCGGAAATGGGGAATACAGTTAACAATAAGAAAACACTAAATAATATTAATGTTTTGATTCAAGGTACACTTTAGAATTTTTTGGTGGCTTGAGGGTTAGTGAAGGTGATAGTAGTATTGACTAGTAATATAAAATATTTTAATCTAAACGAAAGTCTGCCTTATCAGTTCAAATGTTGAAAGTTCCATAATATTTATTAACGTGAAAGTCATAGTGTATGCTAATGCTTCAGAAGACAGTTTGTATAACTTTTTTAATTTTCCTACTTGTGAAATTTCTTTCATGAGCATGCCTACTTAGCTTCACATAACTCATCCTAATTATGACAGCAGTGAATTCAAATTTTTATATACCATAATGGTATGTGTTAGCAAATAAAGTGGGTGTGTCTAAATTGCTAATGTTTCCGTTTTGAAGTTGAAACTTGGTTACCATTTGTAATATATGTTTTTCTTTGTGTCAGCCATCCAGTGTTACGCTAGAAGAGGACCATAAAGTAGAAGAATCCTGTGCCATTAAAAATAACAAGGAAGCTTTTAGTGTAAGTTTGGACATTGTAGCTTTAGAATTCTGCAGATACATGTTTTCTGTCCTGTGTCAGGTGGATAGTCACATGTCATCAAATGACCACACATTCTTTCATTAAATTTCTTATGAACAGCCATGTGACTTCAACCTTTAAATACTATAGTTTGCTTTTTAATGACTATTTTATTGTGACCTGGGGCACAGTAAACATTGCCTGGAGGATTTGATTCATCCTGACCAGCCTCTATGTTTATTTTCAAAAACTTGGAGGAAGGTATAGGAAACATACTATTTAACTTACAAATGGTTGAAGCTGAGAAGGATACATAGTTAATATCACAGATGGCAGATATGAAATTGAAAACATTTTAAATAGAAGAAGCTTAACAGGGACGAACCTATGTTTAGGCCTTTTCAATACCTGTGCAGAATTGAGCAAAGTCAATGCAATCCACTGGTGTGATTTTTTTTTTTGCAACTTACAATTTTTTAAGATGACATAATCCTAGGTTCTATGAGAGAAAGACTAGTGTTTTGTTTTGTTGTTTTTTTTTAACATAGTTTATTGATTTTTTTTACAGAGAGAAAGGGACAGGGGTAGACAGTTAGAAACATCAGTGAGAGAGAAACACTGATCAGCTACCTCCTGCACACTACCCACTGGGGGTGTGTCCCCAACCAAAGTACATGCCCTTGACCAAAATTGAACCTGGGACCCTTGAGTCCTCAGGCCGACGCTCTACGCTGTATCCACTGAGCCAGACTAGTTCGGGTGAAAGACTAGTTTCCATGTTTATGAAGTACGGTGCCCCATTGATCAACCACAGCTTAAAAAACACGGGACTGCTGGGTAATGAAGAGCCCACACATCTCCTTGAAAAGATTCACAAGAGCTGAGACCAGTTTGGCTCAGTGGATAGAGCGTCGGCCTGCGGACTGAAGGGTCCTGGGTTCAATTCCCATCAAGGGCATGTACCTGGGCTGCGGGCAGATCTCCAGTGGGGGGTGTGCAAGAGGCAGCTGATCGATGTTTCTCTCTCATCGATGTTTCTGACTTTCTATCCCTCTCCCTTCCTCTCTGTAAAAAATCAATAAAATGTATTTTTTTTAAAAAGAAAAGATTTACAAGAGTGGTCACATCTCTGCAAGTGCAGTGAAGGCTGTTATTTGCAAAGGTGTCATTTTAGATCATCCTATGCAGTGCCAAGTGGCAGAACTAGGTCCAGTGACTGGATTGAGAACAAAGGCACATTTCAACTCAACGTTTAGTACGTAGGAATTTCTACCAGGCCTGTCAAAAACAAAGTGGTTTGTCTCATTTTTAAAGAAAGCAAATTCCATGGTGCTGGAATCAAAGATTGAGATGCTGTCGTGCACTTCAAAGAAAGATTTCTGAATTTGAAGCAGATTACTTTGCATTTCTCTTCTAAACAGATTCTGGGATCTAGTGGCACCTGCCTGGAAAATGAGAATTGTACAGATTTGTTCCTTTGATTATTTTATTTGTAATATATTTTTGTTGATTTCGGAGAGAGAGAGAGAGAAACATCAGTGATGAGAGTCATTGATGGTCTGCTGTGCCCCGCCAGCACGGCCAAGGGCTCGGCAGGCCTGAGGGAGGGTGAAGGATGAGGAACAGACAGAGAGAGTAAGCTGGTCTCTGAGGCCACAGAACAGAGCCAGGGGGCAAGCTGAGTTTTGTTTTATGGTCAGAGGTAAACAAGGTAGTGGTCACCGTAGTTACGATGTTCTTGTGAGTTTCACTTGTTTTGGCAGCACTGGCTGCACCTCCCACAGCCCATTAGCTCCCCAGGAAAGATCTAGGGAGGGACACAAGATCAAGCTTAATTACGCTGAGAGGGCTGTGCCCTGGAAGCTGGGGCTTGCTTGCGACTTGGCCAGCAGGTCAGTCCAAGGCTTAACCCTCTAACCGCTGCCTGCAGTCTGCCTCTTGCACGCCCCCTACCAGGGATCTAGCCCACAATCTGGAAATGCGCCCCGATGGGAACTGAGCCGTGACCTCCTGGTTCATAGGTTGATGCTCAACCCCTGAGCCGTGCTGGCCGGGCTGATTTTGTTCTTTAATAAATATTTACTGAATGCTCCTTTGTACTTTGGACTGTTGTGGGTTTCAGGGACATAGTAATAAAATATTTAAAAGGCAAAGTTCTTGCCTCCTTGAATGACATTACAGTGGGGAAAGCGGTGCTCAAGGAAAATGAAGCGGCTAAGACGTTAGTGCCTGAGGGGTATTGGTGAATACTTAGTGAGTCTCTCAGAACCCACACTGGAGTAATTTGAGGAAGTGAGCCTTACTGCAGTTTGAGAGAGGAGGGTTCCGGCAGGAAACCAGGAAACGGAAGGGGAAAGCCCCAGGGCAGAGCAAGCACACATTGCCTGCTATCCATAGCCAGTCCTGCCTGTTCTGAGCTCATATAGCTGCTCCTCCTAAGGATACTGTCATTCATCTCTTTTTCTGATGAGGAAACAGATATGGGAACTAAGGAACTTGCCAGTAGCCCCTAGGAAGTGGCGAAGTCCGGCTTTTAACCCACGCCTCTGGCTCCACAGCAGATGATCTGGGTCCTTACATTGCCTTCCAGGCCACAGTGAGGGTTTCGGATTTTACTCTGAGAGAGGAGAGCCATTGGAGGGTTTTAAGTAGAAATGGGATGTGGTATAACATGAATTTTTAAAAGAACTGGCTCTCGGTGGAAAAGCCCATAGCTGGTTGCATGTGGAGGCTGGAAACCAGTTAGGATGTCAATGCCCTCGTCGCAGGTGAGGTGATGTGATAGCTTAGTCCAAGCTGATGACGGTGGCGATAGTGGTTTCTAACCTGGAGATGCTTTGAAAGTAGAACTGATCAAATATTTTGATGAACTGGATGTAGAATGTGAGAATGAGGGTACTTGTAATGACTCCAGCTTTTGTCCTCAGCAACTGGAAGAACGGTGCTGCCTTTTCTGTGATGGGAAAGGCTGGAGGGAGGAGCAGTACAGAGAGTCTAGGGTTTTAGTGCGGTTTTAAAAAGGTGGGTTTGAGAAGCCTCTTACATGTCCAGTAAGAGCTGTCAAGTTGGCACTGGCATATACAAGGTTGGAGTCTAGGAGCAGTCAGGCGACATTGGGGGTTGTCAGCATTTAAATTATATTTCATACCACGGGTCTGGAATCACATAGAGGGGGACTAAAGGCTGGGCCTTACAGAATGTGAAGAGATGGTTTATAGGAGAATGTTCTTATTCTTAGAAGGCTCATACTGAATATGTAGGGGTGAAATATGAAAATTGGAAACTAGGAAGTTATTGTACTCATCTGAGGCAAGAAAAAATAATGGTTTACACTGTGATGATAGAGATGGTGTCTTTGTTTAAACAGCTCAGTAAAAAGTAAATCTGAAAAAACGTGTGTGTTGTGTGTATGAGAGAGAGGATGTGCATACTAAAATGTCAATTAACAATTGTTAAATCTAGGTGGAGGGTACATGTGTGTTCATGATAACATTTCTTCAACTTTTCTGTGTGAGAGTTTTCCCAAAAAATGGAGGGAAAAGAAAAGACTGGGAGGAAAGGAAATGGAATCAATAAATACAGACAACTTTTCTGAGGGTCTTGTAAGGGAAACAGAGGAATGGGGAATTGGAAGGAAAAGTGAGAGTTGTGGGCAAGTTTTTATTTTTTAAGTCTAGAGAGGGTACAGCTGATAGTAATGACCCAAAGAGGAAATGTTCAATAATCGTGGAGGCATAGGGAAATATAAACATGTAGCTTTTACTTACATATCAAAAGCTGGCTCCTTTAACTAGGGAGTTGATTATTTCTAATAACTTCATCCAAAATTGTGAAAACAATCATAGTTTTACATTATTCAATGTCTTCTTTTTCCTGCTTCAATAGCAATATTTTTTGACTTGTTTTCTGCAGGTTGTAGGAAGTGTGCTGTATTTTACTAATTTTTGCCTTGATAAATTGGGGCAACCGCTACTAAATGAAAACCCTCAGCTTACCGAAGGATGGGCAACCCCCAAGTATCCTACATAGTGAATGAAGACCTTTATTCATCTTGCCATTAAGTTCACCTTTTAAAAGTTTTACCAAATTTTGCAGACAATGATAACCATTCCTTAATAAAATTCACTAAAGGTACCAGCAAGTCTTCAGCCACATTGTTTCTCTAGAAGGGCAAGAAATACAAGTAAAGGCCAAAAGGTTTGTGTGGGGAGTTGTTTTTATTTTGTTTTCTGCTTTAAGAAAAAAAAAGTCATAAGCTCCTTTAGCTTAAAAAATTAATATTCTTTATTGCTGGCTTACTGTAAATAATGTACAGATTAAACTATAATTTTAATATAGAGACCTGTATTAAATGTTTAAGTTGATCTTCTGTTGATTAGAATTCATGGGTTCATGCCTAGTGTGTCTGGGTGGGGGGAAAGGTTTGAATTGTTGCTGTCGCTGTGATTGCTGCCTTAAAACCATCTGCCCCTTCCCATGGCCTAAGGAGTATGATCTGTTTGCCTTGATGCTTTTGGTAGGAACCACTGGCAAAACTCAGAGGTGATAGATCAATCAGGAGCACCCAGTTCTTGGTTAAAGTGCTGTTGAAATCACCAAGTACTGGAGCCGAAAGTGTACCCATTGCAGATTTTAGTAATCTGTGATCAATGCACTTTCTAGCCTCTGGTACACTTTGCTGTCATCTAGGATTTTATTGATTTACTTTTATAGTTTCACTTACATTGTGGAAATCTTTGTTTTTTGATCAAATAGGCCAAGGCCTCACTGTTTCAATTGTGGTTCCGAAGAACATCAAATGAAAGATTGCTCAATGGTAAAGTTTTTTCCCATGAAAAAAAATGTCTTTGAACCGGAGCTTTCTAATGTTTTCAACATATTTATGGCATTGTGCGATAGGAAGAAACGTCCTCTGTTAATTTCCTGTGGTCTTTGAATTTGAAAAATTTACTTAAATTCTAAGGCATTAGATTGTTTTAAAACTTGATTACAGTGCTCTGTATTGAAATGAATGGAAGATTATGAGTTAATTTTTAGACAATATATTTTTAAGACTTGATTGTTTAAGTAATAAAACATTAAAGTGACTGCTTCTCTTTCTGGTGTATTTTTCTAAAATATCCAGCCTCTTTTATATTTGTTCCTTACACACTAAAAACTGAAATAATCTGCTTGACCTAAGCAAACTGCTCATATTTATTTAATTTCTGAAATATTTCTAAAGTGCCTGATACCATTCTTTTCCGTTGCATTGCGATTCAGCCTCGGAATGCTGCTCGAATAAGCGAGAAGAGAAAAGAGTACCTGGATGCCTGTGGGGAAACCAACAGCCAGAACTTCCAGCAGCGGTACCACGCGGACGAGGTCGAAGAAAGGTTTGGAAGATTCAAGCCGGGAGTTATCAGGTACCTGTTGTCAGTTTCCCATAGAATGCCGTTTCTGTTTCCCCAGTATTTGAGACTTTGTGTATTTCGGGTAATTAACATGATGTAAGTTTTCTCTAGCAAGGCTCGAGATAATATACAGCAAGTCATTTGAAAATGTTCATTGAAATCTTAACTACAGAGTGTCGCCCCAAAATGTATACATACACTTTGAGTAATTATAAAGGTGGTGTTTATTAAAATACATTTCACTTTCAAAATGTAATAGAATGTACAGACGTTAAATGTATACATATTTTGGGGATACTTTGTATATATTTTATAGGCACCATGCCACGTGCTGTGTAATGTAAGAATTATTTTAAAACATTGGAATAGTGTGTGTTTTCATCCAAACAAAGTATCTCATCTTCCTTTTTTCTCTACTTAGTGAGGAGCTTCAGGACGCGCTTGGTGTGACAGACAAGAGCCTGCCACCTTTCATATATCGCATGCGCCAGCTAGGGTACCCACCGGGGTGGCTCAAGGAGGCTGAACTGGAGAACTCAGGTCTTGCGCTTTATGATGGAAAAGGTAATATCAGGTTAGATAAGTCACCTTCGGTGTCAGCTATTTTTTTTAATTAAGGAATCAATAAAATGTGATAGGAATGGCTGTCTTCTTTGGTGTGTGCTGAGTTAACAACAACAAAAATGATATTTTCTTTGTTTTGCAAAGAAGGAGCTGAAACCTCACTGAGAATTACCGAATGGTTATCTAGACCTGTTCAATGACTGCCTAGGCCAGAGTACCAACTCTTCAGCTAGTGCCCCTGAGTTCTTGCCTTTCTCAGTAATGGTAACAGATAGACCCCCCAATGCCAGGAGATCTATAAAAGGTAGAATATATAGGGCCTCTTATAATCTAGAATTCCTCTCTTAGATATCTACTCTAAAAATGTTCACACTTGTGCATAGGGGACATGGGCGTGTGTATATTTTTGCACTGAACATGATAGTAAAAAATTAAACAGCACGAAGGCCCTATAGGAGAAGGCTACATAAACCTCGGGTTGCTAATCCCTACAATATGTAGAGTGGAATAGACTGTATGAGCTGACGTGGCAAAATCTCTGTGCGACGCCAAGTGGAAAGCAAGTTTCTAGATTCCTCACACGCTGCGACGTCATCCATCTCATGCTGTGAAAAGAAATCCACGTGGAAGAAACAGCCCTGTGTTTTCTGCAAGGACTCATTTATGTAAAATATTTTTTAAAAGATCTTGACCAAGAATCATCTAGATTTCGGGTTTAGCCCCATAGATGCCTTCCCCAACCACCTCATTCACCTACTGTCCTCTAGTTTTTCTCACTGTGCCCTGTGTGTGCTTCAGGTCCTGTCACTGTTTATATTTATTTCTATTTTACTTGAGTGGTAGATGCTGTCCCAACTAGATAGTAAGGTTTCCAATTGCTAAAACCATATCCGTTGTATTTAGTGTATCCCTGCCTGGCACATGGTAGCTAGCAAGTAAATCTTTTTTTATAAAATGCAAATGTCTGAATCGATACACAGCAAACATAACAGTGCTTATCCATAACTGAGACAGGGAAAAGGATGGGATACAGATTTTAGTTTTATCTCTAATGCTCTAAATATTTTTAAATGAAAATGTTTCTATACATTAGGCAATTAAAAATAAAAATATTTTTAGAAAATTTACCTTGCCTTCCCCTTCTCAAATAATACCAAAGAGGTATTTAGCACAATCCTTTTAGTAAATCTTCAAGTCATGCTAATATTCAAACTCTTTTCTTTATTAGCTTATTTGTTTGGGTAGGGATTCTTTGGACAAAAGGTTGTGGATAATTCAGGGTCTCTTAAATCTCTTTATTTGTATTTTTTAAATATATATTATTGACTTTTAGAGGGACAAAGATAGAGACATAGAAACATCGATGACTGAGAAACGTCATCGATCAGCCGCCTCCTGCATGCCCCACGCGGGGATCAAGCCCGCAACCTGGGCATGTGCCTGAACCAGGAATCGAACCAGTGGCCTCTTGGTTCGACGCTCAGCTGCTGAGCTACACCAGCCAGGCTATTTTTTATTTTTTTAAATCCACCCGAGGATATTTTTTTATTGATATTAGAGAGAGAGGAAAGGAAATGGAGGGGAGAATAGAAACATCAGGAGTCCAGACCAGACCAGGGATCAGCCCTGAAACCCAGGCCTGTGCCCTGTCGAGGGGAACCGAACCAGCCACCTCTTCGTACACAGGACAGCACTCGGCCAACCGAGCCGCTCCGGCCCGGCGCTGAGTTTACTTTTAAGCAACCCAGAGAAGAACCAGATTTGCCAAGGTATTAAATATTTTATCAAAGTAACATGCACATTGTTGAACAATTCTGACCTAGTTAGTTGTTCAGGCGTACAGTGATTAAAGTCCTCGGAATAAAGCCCTTGCCATTAAGATAAGCACCCTCCAGGTCTGCTTTTGGTCTGGAGAGAGATTTATATTGGCATCTAACAATATTCACCCTTTTGCCGAAACTAGTTTGGCGTCAGCCTGTGGACTGAAGACTCGGGTTCGATTCCGGTCAAGGGCATGTACCTTGGTTGCGGGCACATCCCCAGTTGGGGGGTGGGGGTAGGAGGCAGCTGGTTGATGTTTCTCTCTCATCGATGTTTCTAACTATCCCTCTCCTTTCCTCTCTGTAAAAAAAACAATAAAATATATTTTTTAAAAATATTAACCCTTTTGATGGTCTCTAATAGATGCTGCTGATGGGGAAACAGAATCTGGAGAAGTACAACACAATCAAAATGTCACTTATGATCTCTCGAAATTGGTAAACTATCCAGGTTTTAATATATCTACTCCCAAAGGAATTCCAGATGTAAGTATTTTGTTTCTTTATTCTTGTGAGCTCTGTAATTATTCAAAATGTTAGCTTTATTTAGCAATTACTGTTACATAAAGAAGTAAATGTGTTTAACTTTTTAATTTTCTTTGTTGATTAGAATCTTAAGTGAAATCTTATACCTTAAAAAAAAGATGTGTGGGTTTTTTCCTTGTATTTTTCTGTTTAAAATTTTTTTTATTCTTTAAAGTACTACAAATAGCAGTACATACATCTTCACCTCTTCCCTCCCATTGTCTTCCCTCCAACCCCACCCCCACCCCCCAACACACATCCTCACCTGCCCCCCTGCCCCAGTGTCCTGTATCCACTGGCTATGCCTACATGCCCGCACACAAATCCTTCGGTTGATCTCCCATATGTGTGGGGTTTTTTCAAAGTAAAATTTTTCATCTTATATGAGAATGATTTCTACACTTACTCTTTTCCAACTCTTATGTTTCAAAATTCAACAATTAACTTGTGATGGTGATGGTAGCGCAGTACATTAATTTAAAAGTGCATGGGCTCAATTAAGCGCCGAGTTGCCGGGCATAAGCCTCAGAGCCTCTGAAAGTGGATCCAAGGCCCGGCCCCACGGGAATCCCCTTGGGGTCTCATGGGAAATGCACATTCTGAGTCCCTCCCTGAGACCTAATGCACTCAGTCCCTGGAATCTACAGGTCTGACAAGAGCCCAGAGTGATCCTTGGTGACAGTCACTGTTGCGTGTGCTACTGGTGATGACAGAGAAATGTGGGACCTTAAAGATGAGTCATCAGTTTTGAAAGGGAAAGAACAGAAGAAAGGAAACAGCACAAGTAAATGCGTCAGGAGGAATGAGCAGTCGGGAGAGGGGTGCAGCCAGCCAGGCGGGATAAGAGCCCCGGATGGTACTGCTTGTAACGTCTGCCTGTAGTAGGCGGGACATTTCGGGGCCAAGTGATTTTGTCAAGTAGCTCTTAGTAGTCGGTCCTGACTGTTCTGTGGGCAGAGTTAAGGTTTTTTCCCTTCGGTGCACCGTTATCTTCATTAATTCCCCCAAAAAGGAAAAGTCACATATGAAGCAGAAATGTAATTGGATACCTCCACTTTACCTCCTTTGAACAAAAATCTCAAAGCTTGGCGTTTCCTAGGTACACACACGCTCATTTCCTCCTTCTCGTCATTAGGAATGGAGGATGTTTGGCTCTATACCAATGCAGGCCTGTCAGCAGAAGGACGTGTTTGCCAGTTACCTTACTTCAAACTTCCAGGCGGTAAAGAGACTTCCAGAGTCTTCTATAAAAACGTATTGCATGTGTCTGTGGGATTCCGTAATGCATTAGCATCTTATTGCCTTGCTTGCTTTGATTAAAAGCTCTCGTTTTTTCTGGTGAATCAAAAGGAAAAGGTGGCTGCGTTCACCAGTTGCGAGGACTTGGTTCCAGATTGGTTTCTGCATCATGTTTAAGTGAAGGGATGGGTGGAGTTTCATCCTTTGCCTGCTGTAACTGTGGTCTGGTTCCTCCGTTAGCCGAGTGTGAGGTCTGGCTCCAAGAGGTCTTCTTCTCGGTCCAGCCCTTGTAGTCCAAAGAAGCAGAAGGGGAGCAGCTCAGGCTCCCCCGCGGACATGGAGCTGGATTCGGGTAGGTGTCCCCTCGTCTTGTGACTTTATTGAGAAGGTAGAACAAGTTCGCACGCTCCTGAGCCCCGCGAGAAAGAAGCGGCTCTTTATGGGCACCAGCTCAGTAGTACATCTGTTTTGTTCTTGGAGATCCGAGCATCTCCACTGTCCGTGGTAAGAGCTGGGCTGGAAGACACACTTGGTCTGAGGGATGCACGGGCCAGCGTGCTGGCTTCCTGCGCGAGGCAGACGGAGGTCTCTCATCACCGCACTCCGGCAGCCCTGCATCCGGCTGGCCCCTCGGGTGGGGCAGAGCTCGGAGACCCGCAGTGGCAGCTTGGTCCAAGCAAGTAGGCAGAGCCAAACCAAGCTTCCCCAGTTATTCTTCCCAACTGTGTTCTGTGGTTTTTTTGTTTTGTTTCTGGTGTTTATTGAATTTATTGAAGTGACAAACAGGAATGGCCTGAAATAACGTAGTGACTGTGACAGTCTGCGGGAAAGGGTGGACCCAGAGGCCAAAGACCTGCAGCAGGAGGAAAGGAGGACTCTGAGGTGACCAGCAGGGTTCAGCTTTGGAGTCTTTAACCAGATACTACTTGTGCTGCCATTAGCGAGAACAGCCAATAGGAGAAGGTCCATTTTAGAAAAGAGCCTTTGTTTTGCACAGGCTGGATCTGCTGTGTGCGGGGGACAGCCAGCTGGTGATGACCAGCGACCAGTTAGTATATGAACCCACCAATCAGGCAAATGGAGACACAGAATGAGAAATAAGCCCGAGGGTGGTCCTGCCTTGTCTGCCCACCTTAGTCCCCTGCCTTGCGCACACTCAGCAGTCCAGCCGGCCTGCCTTTCCAGCCAGGCATTCTGCATTCTTCGTGAATTCCATCTTCAGCTGCAGGAGACAGCTGGAAATTGCCCTGTACTCCATGCTGTTGTTCATAGTGTCTAGCTCTAAAATAAGGTAACGGCATGAAAACATTTGCCCAGGGGTTGGCTAATGTTCCTGGCACTAGAAGGTCCTGTCGCTTCCCCTGCAGGTGTCCCTGTTTTCGGGTGGCTGAGGATGAGATAAAGGTCACGTATGAGTATCCACAGGGGTTTTCCCTCAAGCCGGTTATTTTGGGCCATTGAATCTCTGACTATCCCCGAGTTCAGGCAATACCTGTTAGCACAGCCCAGTGCCCTGACAACTGAGTGTCTGACCTTTCTTATTGCAGAGGTGGAGGCCCTGCATGGATCTCCGAGGGGGACTGCTACTCAGTTTCTGCCACCATTGCCCCCTGGCACTCCTCCTCCACCGCCGGGAACCTCGCCCACCTTCATTCCTCCGCTCCCCAAGGGCACCCCGCCGCTGACTCCCGGTGACTCCCCGCAGACCAGGACGGCACCTGCGCCTACGGAGGAGGACACCCTGACTCTGGAAGAACTCGAAGAGCAGCAGAGGCGGCTATGGGCGGCCCTGGAGCAGGCCGAGAGCGCAAACAGCGACTCTGACATTCCTGTTGACACGCCTTTAACTGGAAATTCGGTCGCTTCTTCCCCTTGTCCAAACGAGCTAGAGCTTCCTGTCCCAGAGGGAAAACCAGCTGAAAATCAGGTGCCAGGTGAGCCTGAGCCCGAGGAACAGGACACGTGTGCGGAGAAAGCGGAGCTTGACCGTCCAGAGAGTCCAGAGGCCCAGGCAGCATTGCCCTGTCGGCCGGACAAGGAAGAGCCTGCCCGGGGGGGCTCCGAAGGGGCGCCTCTCGATGGTGGCAGTGTGGTGTCGAACTGTGACATCACGAACGGAGGCAGCCAGAAGCTCCTGCCCCCGGACACCAGTCCTTCCACAGCCACTAAAACGCACAGTCCTATCCCTGACATGAGCAAGTTCGCGACTGGAATAATGCCATTCGAGTTTGAGAATATGGCAGAATCCACTGGAATGTACCTCAGGATAAGGAGCTTGTTAAAGAACTCGCCTCGAAACCAGCAGAAAAACAAGAAGACTTCTGAGTAACTGCTTGACACCAAGACCTAGTTAATGGCCTCCACCTTTGTGTCCTGTCACTAGTACTAAGTGCTCAGATGAACCGTCTTCTGTTTGTCCCTCCCGTGTTTAAGAATCTGTCCGAGGCTTATTTGTGGCTTAAAGTCAGGCCTGTTTTAATGAATGGAAAGATCGGGCTCACTGGTTTACTGTATTTTATTCTCACTGCTAAAACCGTGGGGGAAATGTAAGTATAGGGGTTAGAAGTAGTTTAAGGTTTATACTATTTTTGGGTTGTGAGTGTGTCTGTCCAGAGTGATGGTTTTTATCGTCTTTTGTACATTGTTTTCCCTTTCTACATTTTGCTAATTATCTTGTATATAAGTTTAATAGATCGCTTTTTTAAAGAAAAAATTCTAACCATTTTAAATTCACATTTCAACTTCGACAACCAAATGAGAAGAATCAGGGACGAGCAGCTTTATCCCACTTGGGGTATTTTTGTAAGTGATTTACACACATCAATTTTAATGACCCTTTTATTTTTTTGTAACTTCATTCTTCATAATAGCTTGCAGTACAGGTCTGATTGATCTTTGTGTACAGAGGTTTAATAAATTAGTTTTCATATACATAATCTAAGACTTTGAATACAAAAAAAAATGATTCACAATTAAATTAGTAAATAAAACCCTGTAAATTTGGAAGCAAATTATGTGGTTGTAAAAATTAGTAGAACTATAAATGGAAGAAAAAGCAAAGGAAATACAAGAAATCGGCAAATAGAGGCAGCAGAATCTATTTTTTTTTATTAAATATATTTTATCGATTTTTACAGAGAGAAATGCAGAGGGATAGAAAGTTAGAAACATCAATGAGAGAGAATCATCAATCAACTGCCTCCTGCACACTCCCCACTGGGGATGTGCCCGGAACCAAGGTACATGCCCTTGACTGGTATCGAACCCGGGACCCTTCAGTCCGCAGGCCGATGCTCTATTTACTCACTGAGCCAAACTGATTTCAACAGATTCAGCAGAATCTTAATCATTTTGAAAATAATGGAGGGCAGCTAGCCTTTGTACCAAAAAAGTTTTTAAAAAATTCTGGACTTAAACCCCAGGAAAATTAATAGTTAAAAATACAAAGTATATATAAAAAATTGCTGTTAATTATCAGGTCTATAAGAGCTGAAACAATGGGTCCCCCCCTTTTTTTAATTTATTGATTTTGGAGCGAGAAATATTAAATTGTTGTTTCACTTATTTATATAGTCATTGGTTGTGTCTTGTATGTCCCCTAACTGGGGACCAAACTTGCAATCTTGGCACATGGAGACAAGACTCTAATCAACTGAGCTACCCTGACAGGATCTGAATCTGTTTCTTGTTGGAGGCGGGGGCGGGGGGCGGAGGGGGGGGTCTTTATGTACAATGCTATTACATCTTTATAGTCAAGTTCATGAAAATAAACATTTAAGTGATCTTGAACTATTAGTCTCAGGTAGTACAGGGTGGGGCAAAAGTAGATTTACAGTTTGTATGAAAAATAATTCAATAATTAATAAATAATAATACAAGAATAAACTCGCATATAATGCAAACCTACTTTTTTGCCTCACCTGCTCTTAGGCCAGCAGAGGGAGCAAAATAGAACCATTCTGGATTTAGTTTTCATTTTGAGAACTTCAGTCATCCAATTGTTCTATAAATAGTAAAAGGAAGGGAAATTATATATGAAAGGGGAAAATTTATTTTCAAGGCCCTCGCAGAACATGCTAGAAATTGAATAAAATGTTAAATACTTTGGGCTTTTCTCTCTCTGAGTTGAAATACATAAAAGTAACCTCTTTTATGATCTTTCTTAGTGTTTCCATCAGAGAGTATATTGTCACCACATTATGTATGTAACATAAGGGAACTTCAGGGGCATAGAGGTTAAAGGGCTCATCGTCATCCAAGCAACGGTGATTGAGAGGCCAGCCTTCAACCGCAGACTTGCCTGTTCCCTAAAGCAGCAGTCACCAACCTTTCGGACCTTGTTGACCAGCAGTGGCGCATGGACCACCGACTGGCCCCCGCGGCCCTAAAAAGTGGCTGTTGAAATGTCCCTTTAAAAATAAAGGTTTGCCCGGCCACCATGGCTCTGCTTGAGCATCAGCCTGTGAACCAGGAAGTCACAGTTCAATTCCCAGTCAGGGCATATGCCCCGGTTGTGGGCGCTGTCCCCAATAGGGGGCGTGCAGGAGGCAGCTGATCAATTATTCTCATCGATATTTCTAGCTCTCCTGCTCTCTTTCTCTATGAAATCAATAAAAATATATATTTTTTAAAGTTTTTATTTTAGCACTAACCCGTTTAGCTCAGTGGATAGAGCATTAGCCTGTGGACTGAAGGGTCCCAGGTTTGATTCCAGTCAAGGGCAAGTACCTCTGTTGCATGCACATCCCCCAGTGGGAGGTTTCCAGGAGGCAGCTGATGTTTCCCTCCCATTGATGTTTCTAACTATGCCTCTCCCTTCCTCTCTGTAAAAAATCAAAATCTATATATTTTTTAAAGTTTTTATTTTAGAAGGAAGGGAGAGAGAAACATCAATCAGCTACCTCCTGCACCACCACCACGCCCCGCCCCAAACAGAGGATCAAACCAGGGCATGTGTCCTGACCGGCAACTGAGCTACACCAGCCAGGCTGAATGTCCCTTTAAGTATTGCATTAGCAGAATCTTCTTCGAACACCAGAGATATCTAACAGTTATTTCTTAGCATATGCCACAGATGAAATGTTAAGGCATGTTTGTGATTTACGTAATCACCGTAGTAGGTATGTTTTGTTAACTTCATTTTTTAGAGGAAATGCCTAAGACACACGGCTGGTAAATAACCTGGAGAATCGATATCTAGTTCGCTCTGATCCCCACATCCATGCTTTCACCACCATTGTCCTGCCTCCTTGTCAAAAGCCCTCTAAAAGCCCTGGTTTCTCAAAAAATTGGCTTCTAATTCTTTTTTTTTTTTAATATATTTTATTGATTTTTTACAGAGCAGAAGGGAGAGGGATAGAAAGTCAGAAACATCGATGAGAAACATCAATCAGCTGCCTCTTGCACGCCCCCTACTGGGGATGTGCCCGCAGCCAAGGCACATGCCCTCGACCGGAATCGAACCCGGGACCCCTCAGTCCGCAGTCCGACGCTCCACCACTGAGCCAAACCAGTCTTGGCTGGCTTCTAATTCTTGATTTACTCAAATACGTATTGAGGCAGTGATAGAATCTGCTTTTTTTTTTCTCCCCCTCAAAATATACCTCTATTGATTTCAGAGAAGAAGAGTGAGGGAGAGAGAGAAACATCAACGATGAAAGGGAATGACTGATCAGCTGCCTCCTGCATGCCCCTTACTGGGGATCAAGCCCTAAACCCAGGCACATGTCCTTGGCTGGAACTGAACCTGGGACCCTTCAATACAAAGGCCGACACTATCCTCTGAGCCACACCAGCCAGGGCTAGATCTGCTTTAAGGAGCGTATACACGAGTGGGAGAAAAGGATGAATGGTTCCTTCTTAGTGCTGAGGTGGACTAAGTGGCCTGTGAGGAGGGTAAGGTACTGACTGGGTGGTTTTGGGGTGGTGGGAGAGGCACCTAGGGAGGACTGGCTTCAGATGCGCAGGGCCATGCATGGGTTTAAGTTCATTTGGAAGGTATTTGAAGACTCCTGGAAAGAGAGAGCCTTTGAGCTAATCCTTCAAGGGTAGGTTAGGAGGATTTCCATAGATAATGAGCATCAAAATGTACAGGAAATCACGTGATTAAAGCAAGCAGATACTTGCTGGGCCTGGAGTGGCTTGGTTGAGTGTCATACTGTGCACGGAAAGGTTGCCTGTTGGACTCCTGATCAGGCCATATACCTGGGTTTCGAGTTTAGTCCCATATGGAAATGTTTCACATAGATGCTTCTTTCCCCCTCCCTTCCTCTCTGTAAAATCAATTTTTATTTTTATTTTTATTTTTTAATATATTTTATTGATTTTTTTTACAGAGCAGAAGGGAGAGGGATAGAAAGTCAGAAACATCGATGAGAGAGAGACACCGATCAGCTGCCTCTTGCACGCCCCCTACTGGGGATGTGCCCGCAGCCAAGGTACATGCCCTTGACGGAATCGAACCCAGGACCCTTCAATCCGCAGTCCGACGCTCTAAAATCAATTTTTAAAAATCATTAAAAGCAAAAGCGAGCAGACTCTCAAGAATTGTAGGATGGTAGAAAAAAAAGACTTTAAAAGGTGGTTTATTCATTGATGTACGAATTCTTGATGCTTTACTCTAGGATTTGAATTTTATTAGGGAAAATGCTCTAAAAAATTTATCAGTGCAGGGACCTAATTGAAAACCTCCAAGAGGCCTTTTAAGGAAGAGAAACCCTGAAGCAGGATTCAGAATAAGTGGGGGAGAGGAGACATCTTATAGAAGGGGGCCCAGAAAAATGGGAAGCCGTTGCCTTCCGAAGATGCCCCATTTTTAAAACTTATTCTCTCGGCTGCATTTGAGTGGATGAGGAATGTTGGATGGAGGAGCAGGTGTTGTTTGGACTTGTCCATGCTGTGACAGGGCTCCAGGTGTGGTAGGTGAGGTCATAACCAAACACTTGTACTTCAGGATGGACTCGGCTGAAGGGTGGGGACCAGTTTCTAATCTCTGTTGGGCTGAAAGGAATGGGAGTTGTCATACACAGGCTGTTAAAACAAAGCCAGCTCTTTGTCACTCCTTGCACAGGTAAGTAGAAAGCCTTGCTAAAATACCAAATGACGGATTTCTTTTTTCGAAAGATTGCATTTCTTTAAGTGGTCAAAGATTCAGTCTACTTTCTACCAACAAGAAGCTCCCTCCTCGTTGGTTCTGTTCAAGTTCTCTGCTGGGATCATTTCTCCCTGCTGTCTCCTGCTGGGTAGATTGTCATTAGAAGGTAAAACAAACAAGGGTGTTGTCACAATTGTGAATACCCGCGTAGTTTGTGAGGCATGACCCTGTTCCCAGGAACCCATGTCCGCACAAGCTGTGTTTTTCTTCAGCATTTGGAATTCTTTTTTCCTTCACCTTAATATATTTGTTTGAATTAGTGGTATAAATTCATTTTTAAATGTTTAGCATTAAATGATGTTGTTAAAAGTAATAATAGTTTTCACTGGCAGAAACATGACAATACTCTTAATAAATCAGAAGTCTATGAACAAGCATGCTTTGTAAGTCTCCAGCAGGCTAGCTAGAATATTGGGATATCAAAAGTGACAGCTGTCCAAAAAGCAGGATTTTTATATATTTATTTTATTTATTTATTTTTGTCTCCAAAAGAAATAGCTGCACTGGGGCAGGGGCAGAGCACGAGGCTATCCGATTACATTACAGGGAAAGAAGTCCTTCCTTCAAGTGTTGTAGGGCACATCTTTGTGATTCACACTTGGATTTGGGTCTGTGGGTTTTACAATTTAGAAAACAGCCTCTCTGTAAAATTCACATCCCATCCCCTCGCATTAGCTGGGGTTAAATGTCCAGGCATTAGGTCCGCTTTTAGTGCATTTTCATTTGCAATTAATTTATACCCTTTTATAACCATTGAAAGGGTAAATTAAGATGCTTTATTTTTCTTTAAGATGCTTACTTTTTAAATTATAAGCAGAAGGAGTAACAAAGCCATGCATTTGAAGGAGAATAACCCATAGATAGGACATCCAAATTGTTACCCATCAAATTTCCTCAGCAGACCATTTTCTAAACCCAAAATGTTTATTTCTTCCCCAAAGTGGAAATTCTTGCTGTTGTTGCTGAATATAAAATGTAATATATATTTGTTTCATAAATGTAAACAAATTTAAGACCTTTATATATATAAAATCACAAGTTTCAGTTCCATTGTTCGTTGTTCAGTTTGGTATAACTTTTTCTGAGCAAATACTAAGAATTTTTTTAGTATTTTGTATATATAAGTCTTATAACTATGTGTTTTAATAAAAGTGAGATTATGCTACACTTTCCTTGTCAGTATTTGAAATCTATTTTTTAAATATATTTTTTATTGATTTTAGAGAGGAAAAGACAGAAACAGCAATGATATGAGAGAATCATTTGCTCAGCTACCTCCTGCAGGCCCCCCACTGGGGATTGAGCTTGCAACCTGGACATGTGCCCTGACTGGGAATCGAACCCTATCCTGCTGGTTCATAGGCTGATGCTCAACCACAGCCAGACTAGCCAGGCTGAAATCATATTTTATATATATATATATAATTTGTATTGATTTCAGAGAGGAAGGGAGAGAGAGAGAGAGAGAGAAACATGAATGAGAGAAAATCATTGACCGGTCCCCACCCCCACTGGGCATGGAGCCCAACCTGGGCATGTGCCCTGACCTCCTAGTTCATAGATCCTCAACCATTGAGCCGCATTGGACGAATCTTATTTTTGATGGCTGCATAGTAGCATACAGTATTTTACTGGATACTAGGGGCCCGGTGCATGAAATTCATTCATGGGTAGAATCCCTAGGCCTGGCCAGCAATCAGGGCTGATCTGTGGGGCAACCGATGGGGCAGTCAGGGCACCCGCTCACCCCCACCTTGGCCCGGCACCGCCACTCACCTGCTCCACTCTCCCCCGTGGTCCTGCTCTCATGGGGGCCCAATGGGCCGGCAGCACCTTCACTGCTGCCCACTGCCAGCACCACGTCACCCATGGCCGCCATGTTCTGCACCACTTCCTGGTGGTCAGTGTACATCTAACTCCCGGTTGGTCAAACTCCAGTCCGTGGGGGACAATTTGCATATTAGCCTTTTATTATATAGGGTTGTTTGCAATATTTTGTTAACAATGCTGAAGTGAACATTTTATTTTATTTTTTAATACATTTTTATTGATTTCAGAGAGGATGGGAGAGGGGAACATCAATGATTGCGGCATCGAACATTTCAAAAGGTAAATGTTTGAATATTTGTGCAAATGTTTATAGGATGTATTACTATATCATCAGATTGAATATGTGTTTATTGGCAATTGTTATTTCTTCTGTGGCTTGGTTTATATCCTTTGCTCATTGCTCTATTTGTTTACTTAAAGGAACTATTAAAATATATACCTTTTGTTAAGTATACTGTAAAATTACGTTTTTGATTTGTATATTTTTACTTATGATGCCTTTTGAGGTACAGATGTGTCAAATTGTTAGGAGTCAAATCTTTGAATCTTTTCCTTTATCATTTGGCCATTTTGATGTGATGATCTATTTTGCAAAATCATTTTTGTTTTGCAAATTCACCATCTGATTTTCCAATAATGTGGTTATTAATTAAAGCTAGTGTTGAAAAATTATTTCTGTGCTCGCTTGAGCAGCACATATACTAAAATTGGAACGATACAGAGATTAGCACGGCCCCTGCGCAAGGATGACACGCAAATTCGTGAAACATTATATAAAAAAAAGAAAAATTACTTCCCTCCCATGATTTAAATGTACTTTGTAAGACTATCCCCTTACAACTAAGTTTCTTTTCATGTAGATGATTTTACTAATTCCTGTCCAAATTTGGTTCACTATGCCCCTGTTTCACTATATTTTAGGTTTTCTTTCTGAATCTTTTATTAGATTTTTTAAAGTATGGAATAATTTTTTTAAACTATAGAAATAATTGGGCAAAAATGCCAAAAATATTTCATAGCCTAAGCAAAAGAAAGAACGTCATGTAGGAAAAAAGTTATGCCCAGTTGGTGTGGCTCAGGTTGAGCATCAACATGTGAGCCAGTAGATACGGTTCCATTCCTAGTCAGGGGCGTGCAGGGGCAGCCGATCAATGACTCTCTCTCATCATTGGTGTTTCCATCTCTCTCTCCCGCTTCCTTCCTCTCTGCAATCATTAATGTTTTTTAAAAGTTATAGTATTAATCTTTTTATTATATCTGTCGTAATGGGAAAGTCTGACATACCACATATTCTAAAAGTGCATTTTCTTTTTCTTTTTAAAAAATATTTTATTGGGGTTTTTTTTTTCTTTTTTTTTTTTTTTAATATATTTTATTGATTTTTTACAGAGCAGAAGGGAGAGGGATAGAAAGTCAGAAACATCAATGAGAGAGAGACATCGATCAGCTGCCTCTTGCACGCCCCCCACTGGGGATGTGCCCACAGCCAAGGTACATGCCCTTGACCAGAATCGAACCTGGGACCCTTCAGTCCGCAGTCCGATGCCCTATCCACTGAGCCAAACCGGTCCTGGCTTTTTTTTTTTTTAACAGAGAGGAAGGAGAGGGATAGAAAGTTGGAAACATCGATGAGAGAGAAACATTGATCAACTGCCTCCTGAACACCCCCCCCACTGAGGATGTGCCTGCAACCAAGGTACTTGCCCTTGACCAGAATCAAACTGGGACCCATCAGTCTGCAGGCCGACGCTCTATCTTAGCCAAACCAGCTAGGGCATAGACGTGTATTTTCTAAACAAAATTAACTATTAACAATCTGACTACATGTGGAGTTTTTGTAACACAAGGACTCACTGAAAATGCAACTGGTAGATCCTGACTCAGCTTTCTATGGTTCTAGACAAGCAAGATTGCTCTTCTGGAGGGGTGCCATCATTCCGGGGTGAACTGTTCATGTTTTCAGCCATCGTCATTGGCGAATGACACATGAAACTGGACTGAGAGAGGTGTGGGATTGGACCCAGGGCAAATTTCTCACAGGCTTCAAACAAATGTCCTTCTGTTCTTAATCACACTCTCTCCATTCCTATCTTGACTTTTGACTCTGAACCAATCACAGTTCTGCTTTTTGTATTGGTCCAATTTAAAGTTTTTATAGGCTAGTATACAGAATATTAGAGGCCCTTCTCTATGCAGGTGGTTGAAAGCTAATATGGTTGCATGATTCAGGGAATCAAAGGTCAGGACGGGACCTGTCAGTGCAGTTCAGTGGGTGAACATCGACCCACGAACCAGGAGGGTCAGGACACCTGCCGGGTTGTGGGCTCGGTCCCCAGTGTGGGGTGTGCAGGAGGCAGCCGATCAATGACTCTCTCATCACTGATGTTTCTCTCTCTCTCTCTCTCTCTCCTCTCTCTCTCTCTCTCTCTCTTTTCCTCTAAAATCAATAAAAAAATATATTTTTAAAAAAGATCAGGACAGACATAGCAGGCATGTAGTAGGAACAGAATGTATTGTCTAAATTTATATTTGAAAGAAATAGTTAAGTTTTTCTAAATTCTGCCCCAAAGGTCTATGGACTCAGAGTTAAGAATCTCACATTACAAAAAAAGAAAAAGAAAAAGAATCTCACATTACAGGTTCCTCTGATGGTCCTCTGATTAGGGCATCCGGAGCAGAGATAGCTCAGGCCTGCCTTGGGGCATTTGCTCTGTCTGTTTTCTTGCTTGAACCACTTTCCCCTTGAAATCCACTTACCCTCACCTCCTGCAGGTCTGTACTTAAACTTCAGTTTCTTAGTGACACTACCTTGACCACCTAATTTAAAAGTCGACACACACACACACACACACACACACACACACACACCAACCCAATGACTCCCAATCTCCCTTGATCTACACTTTTCCATAGCACTTCTACTATTACAGAGTTACTTTGTTTATTGTTTATTGTCTGCCTTCCCCTGCTGGAATTTAAGTTCCACAAGAGCAGTGATCGCTATCCACCGATAATAGTGCAAGTCGGGAAGACCAGCTCAGGTTCAGCGGTGGGGGAAGAAATTCCTCCTCTTTGGATGAGCTACAACATGTTGTGGCTGTTTTTCTTTTAAGTCTATTATTATGTTTCGAGCGATGTATTGTTAAGTCTCTGGTTCTTTTACAGCATTTTCATGCATCAATCTCTTACTGCAATCTGTGTAGTCTAGCAAGTATTTAAAATTGGTTTGAGCCAAGACCGGTTTGGCTCAGTGGATGAAGCATCGGACTGCGGACTGAAGGGTCCCAGGTTTGATTCCGGCAAGGGCATGTACCTTGGCTGCGGGCACAACCCCAGTAGGGGGCGTGCAAGAGGCAGCTGATCAATGTCTCTCTCTCATCGATGTTTCTGACTTTCTATCCCTCTCCCTTCTGCTCTGTAAAAAAATCAATAAAATATATTAAAAAAATAAAAAATAAAATTGGTTTGAAACTTATCTATTTTGGAAATATTTGAGATAAAAAATAGGTAACTTTCAGAATAGGAAAAAAAATAAGTGGAATAAAAGTGTTTAAAATCAGAAACTGCTGGGATAACTATGTCAAACAGTAATGTTAAACCAACCTAATTTTAATGCACTAAATTTTTAAAACACTCTACTCTTATCCATCTGGCCTATAATAACATTGCTTTTCCAAGGAATTGTTTGTCTTATGATTGGCCCAAAACACCACATTCAAGTTCAAAATCATATATGTTTTTGTCTCACATGATTGTTGATAACTAATAGACATCAATTTGATAAGATTCAAAGTTGAGCCCTGGCCAGTTTTGCTCAGTGGGTAGAGTGTCGGCCCTCGGACTGAAGGGTCCAGGGTTCAATTCCAGTCAAGGGCATGCTCAGTTGCAGGCTCAATCCCCAGCCCTGGTCAGGACACCTGCAGGAGGTGATCAATGATATGTCTCTCTCACATTAATGCTTCTCTCCCTCTGTCTTTCCCCCCCCTCCCATTGTCTCTCTCTTAAAAAAAAAAAAAGCAATGGAAAAATAGCCTCAGGTGAGGATTAACACACAAAAAATTAAAAGTTGACACACATTGAATCTTATCCATATGAATAAAGCAATAGACACAACTGACGTAGTCTACCTTGGAGCAGGACTCAGAACTATGTGGTATCTCCCGAAAGCAAATTTAAGTTCACAAATAGCATTAACCAGTAAGGTACATTTTCTGAAGAATCTGGAATAAAAGACAGGCAATATATAGTAAAACAATACAAATGCTCAGTAGTTTCTATTTTATTTTTTTAATATATTTTTACTGATTTCATAGAAGAAGGGAGAAGGAGAGAGAGATGAAAACATCAATGATGAGAAATAGTAATTGATTGGCTGCCTCCTGCATGCCCCATAGTGGGGAGCAAGCCCGCAACCCTGGTATGTGCCCTTGACCAGAATCGAACCTGGGACCCTTCAGTCCGCAGGCTGATGCTCTATCCACTGAGCCAAGCCAGGTAGGGATGTTTCTATTTCATTCATGAAGTTCCTTTTTTAACCAGTCTGTTAGCCCCCAAATATTTATTTTATTGTTCTAAGTAGTTCTATTTTGCTTCTTATCAAATACTAGAGGCCTGGTTCACAAAATTCCTGCACAGGAGGTGGGGGATGTCCCTCAGCCCAGCCTGTACCCTCTTTAATCTGGGACCCCTCGAGGGATGTCCAACTGCCCATTTAGGCCTGATCCTACCAAAGGGGCAGTCAGCATCCTCCTCACAATCCAGGACTGCTCGCTCCAAATTGCTCACCTGCCTGCCTCCCTAATTGCCCCTAACTGCTTCTGCCTGCCAGCCTGATCGCCCCCTAACCACTCCCCTGCCAGCCAAATTGATGTCTAACTGGCTCCCTTGCCAGCCTGTTTACCCCCAACTTCCCTCCTCTGCCGGCCTGGTCACCCTTAACTGCCCTCCCCTGCAGTCTTGATCGCGCCCAACTGCCCTCCCTTGCAGGCCTGATCCCTCTCATCTAAGCTCCCCTGCTGTCCTGATCACCTACAACTGCCCTTTCTTGCAGGCCTGGAACCTCCCAACACCCCTCCCCTGCTGGCCATCTTGTGTCCACATGGGGGCAGGATCTTTGACCACATGGGGGCAGCCCTCTTGTGTGTTGGAGTGATGGTCAATCCGCAAATTACTCTTTTATTAGATAGGATAGAGGCCTGGTGCATGAGTGGGGGCCAGCTGGTTTGCCCTGAAGAGTGTCCCAGATCAGGATGGGGGTTCCCTTGGGGTATGGGGCAGCCTGGGTGAGGGGCCTGTGGAGGTTTGCAGGCTGGCCACACATCCCAGCAACCCAAGTGGAGGCCCTGGGATCTGAGATTAATTTATGTTCTACAATAGAAACTTTGTAGCCTGGACCAGAGCCAAGCCTTCTGCTTGCTTGTGGGGACAGCCATTTCTGTTTGGGTTTATTTAAATTCTATAATTGAAACTTTGTATCCTAGTGTGGAGGCCTAGGCCCTAGGGCTGCAGAAGCTTGGCTTTCCCCCATTCCCAGGCAACCCTAGCCTCTGCTCTCTCCAGCTCCATGGCCGCTACCATTTCTGTTGGGATATATCTCCTATAATAGAAACTTTGTAGCATTGAGTGGAGGCCTAGGCCAGCAATGGGAGGCGGAAAGCTTGGCTTCCTCCATTGCTAGGGAAACCCAAGCCTCCCTCCTGCTCTCAGTGGCCACAGCCATCTTGGTTGGGATTTATTTGCTCCTGATTGGCTTGTGGGCGTGGCTTGATCAGAGGTATGGTCAATTTGCATATTACTCTTTTATTAGATAGGATTAGCCCCAGATAAATAGCTCTCTTCCTAGGAGAGGAATCCTGTCCTTTCAATTTTTCCGTTCTGCCACCTTGGTGGGCTTTTGTCTTTATGCTCATGACCTCAGGCTAACAACATGGCTGCTTCAACCCCAGCTCTCCTATCTGTGTCTGTGTCCATTTAGCAGGGAAGGAAAAGCCTTCCCAGAGCGTCTCTAAGCCAACGTTCCTAGGTCAGGTCTGAGTAAGTGAGCAGAAGTTATTGGCACATTGCTGTGTCAGGTATAATTTGGGTTTAAGTAAAAAGGGGGGCAAGGATCTTGAGTAGACAATCAGGAATGTCAGGCCCAGCCGAGCTCTCTATGGGCGGATGTCCTGGTTCTGCGGCCCAGTGATTGTTTTCTTGGCGTCTGCTCCTAACATATGCTCTTTCTTGGTTCAGTCCGGACTCAGTGCTTCCTCCTGCTGAGTCAGCCTTTCCTCCACTCACTGACACAGCAGCACCCCTGAGTCTCCACCCCATGCTGCTACTCTGGGTCCCAGAGCAGCCACACAGAGCTCTCAACTGCTTTCATGACACCCAATGTCCAAGGCCTAGAAACACAAACTGGATCTTCCTTATGATAACCTCCCCCCACCCCTCTCCCCTGTCATCTTCTTAACATTGTTGCCATGGGGCCATCATCCTGCCTAAGGGTTGTCTTCCAGACTCTTGAATGTGGAAAGGTTCTTGTTCTGGGAACCACCCTCTTCCCTGCCCCAGATCCCAACCAGTGGCTCTGCCTTCCTTACTTGCCTCTCTTCCTTTTGCCCTGTCAACTCCCAGGCCTGGAAGTATAACAACTCTTATTTCTTCTCTGCCGTATCCTCTTTTTTTCCATCTCCAATCTCCTGGTTAAGACCTTTATATTTTTATCTATCTATCTAGATATCTATCTGTCTACCTACCTACCTACCTACTATTTATTTATTGATTTCAGAGGAAGGAAGGGAGAAGGAGAGATAGAAACAGTGATGACAGAGAGTCATCAATAGGCTGCCTCCTGCATGTCCCCCACTGGGGATCAAGCCCACAACCTGGGCATGTGCCCCTGACCAGTAATTGAACCGCGACCTCCTGGTTCATAGGTCAACCCTCAACCACTGAGCCATGCCAGTCGGGTGCGTCTTAATGTTAGACAGGAGACTTCTGTACATTATAGCAGAAAATACAGCCTTCCAGGCTCTTGGTAGGACACATGGGAACTAAAGGAACTTTCTTTTTTTAAGGTATAATTTTTTTTATTCATTCACACTGGACAGTTATTGCTGTGTTGATAGTTGTCATTTAAAATATATATATATTTTTTATTGAATTCAAAGAGGAAGGGAAAGGGGGAGAATTAGAAACATCAATGGATGAGAGAGAATCATTGATTGGCTGCCTCCTACATGCCCCCCTACTGGGAATTGAGCCTGTAACCTGGGCATGTGCCCTTGACCGGAATCGAACCCAGGACCCTTCAGTCTGCAGGCCATTGCTTTATCCATTGAGCCAAATTGGCCAGACTTAAAGGAACTTTTAGTAACCCTTTCTCTCTTGACAATGCTGAAATTCAAAGCCCCCCTTTTTTTTTCTCTGCAGAATTCTGTTTCGGATTGCACAACTTTGGAAAAGGAACTCATGTATGCATAAAAATGGTTAAAATGGCACATTGTATTCTATGTATTTTTTTAACCATAATTTAAAAACATTAGTAATGTGACATACCCCAAATCATTGAATTTTACACTTTAATGGGTACAATAGGGAATGTGAATTACATCTCAATAAAGCTGTTACAAAGATCCTGTTTTGAATGTCAAAATCTGAATTCCTTATTTTTCTTTGTTGTTCTTGGGTAACAACTCAACTTCACTTTTGCTCCCATCTTCCAGTCACAGCAAATGGATTGTTTAGGGTCAAAGTCAGGTGTAAGGAAAGACAAGATTAGAAAAGACCATTAATTTTGGCTTAACATAAATACTTCCATTAAATATATCTATCTATATAAAAGCCCAAGCGACCGAACAAATTGACTGGTCACTACGACATGCACTGACCACCAGGGGGCAGGGGCTCAATATAGAAGTTGCCCCTGGTGGTCCATGTGCTTTCACAGCAGGGGTGCAGCTCAGCTGACCCCAGGGTGCGAGAAGTGGGGCGCAGGGCTGGTGAGGACAGCTGTGGCAGGCGAGCCCCTCCCGCTTTAGGGGCAGCACTCCTGTGCGAAGGCAGGTGCAGCAAGGCCGGGATGAGGGGAGCAGTGCAGCGTGGGCTCCCCGCTGGCTGCCTGCCACTTTGCACACTACCACACCCCTTGGGGGATGTCAGACTGCGGGTTTGGGATTTGCAAGAGGGAGCAGACCAGTGAGGGACCCACTGGTGCACGAATCTGTGCACTAGGCCTCTAGGACAGCAGTCGCCAACCTTTCAGACCTTACAGACCACCATTTTATATATTATGCACACTGTATGGCACATTGCTTTAATATATATATGTGTGTGTGTGTGTGTTTGTGTGTGTGTGTATATATATATATATATATGTTTTATTGATTTTTCCACAGAGAGGAAAGGAGAGGGATAGAAAGTCAGAAACATCGATGAGAGAGAAACATCAATCAGCTGCCTCCTGCACACCCCCCACTGGGGACATGCCCACAACCAAGGTCCATGCCCTTGACTGGAGTCAAACCTGGGACCCTTTAGTCCGTAGGCCGATGCTCTATCCACTGAGCCAAACCAGCTTCGGCAAAAATATATGTTGTTGTTAATATATTTTTATTGATTTCATAGAGGGAGAGGAAGAGAGAAACATCAATAATGAGAGAATCTCACCCCACACTGGAGATCAAGCCGGCAACCTGGGCATGTGCCCTGATGGGAATTGAACTGTGACCTCCTGGTTCATAAGTCAATGTTCAACCCCTGAGCCGTGCTGGCTGGGCCCAGCCTGCCTCTCTTACCCTCAGAACCCCCCTTCCCCTGGCCTGGCCTGGGCTGCCTCTGGAAGATGGTTATTCAGGGGTGTGTGTGTGTGTCTGGGGGGATGTATGTGGGTCTGGGGATGCTGTCCAGGGGGTAGTCACCCACTCCTTCAGGTTCTGAGGCTCAGATTTCATCTGCCCACCGCCCTCTCTCCCGGTCCGGCTCTGCAGGCACCTGTTCAGCAGAATAAGCAGAGCAGAAGAGAAACAGAAGCGGTCATAGCTGCACCCACCATTAGTTGCCTCACTCTATGTCATCTATGATTATTACCCGGGTTGCCTATTAGAGCTGAAAAGTGTTTAGATGGGGGCGGGGGTGTGCCTTTCAGAGGAGGATTATGGATACTGGATTTCAGGGGTTGCCACCACCACTTGGACCTCAGTGCTTGCAAACCATGGTGGCGCTGAATCAGGAAATAGTGGTTTGGGGATTTAAAATGTGAATGGCGGGGAGGGGCCCCCAGATGAGAATTTCGTGCCTTTCCCCTGTAGTTCCCTCCCCCTGCTCTATGCAGCAGCACCGTGCTTTGAATAAAGGTCATCAAAGGGGTCACCCTCCTGATTATTCTCTTCCACACGGCAGGAGGAGGAAGCCCGGCTCCCTTATCCGACACGAAGCGGCTGCACAATCCTGACAGCTGCAATCCCCTCCCAGGGGCTGCGAAGCTTCTGGGGTTGCCATGGTCCATGGGAGTGAAATGCCGGCCGCCCTCTGCTGCCCCTGCCTGGCGCGGGCTGTCGCTGTCAGCCCTCCAGCCTCTCTCCAAAGCCTTTAAAAGAGATCCCGAGGAGCAGGAGGGCTGGAGGAGGGACAGGACATTGACCAGGGCTTCAGTCCAAGCGGCAGGGGCGAATCAAAGAGGCCTTTCTCCAACTAACGGAGCAAGTGCTGGGCTCCTTTCAAAGGACTGCAGCCCTCGGTCTTTCCTGGCGCTTCGCAGGTCCCTCCCACCCCCCCGCCTCCCCGCCTCCCGGGAGTCCTCACCCCGATCTTTCCCCGGAGGCAGAGAGGGTGCTCCCTCCTCGGAGCCGGCTGAGCGCACCTGCTCCTCGATTCTTTCAAAGAATTTCTCCCCCGCGGGAGCAGGAGGGGGAGGCCGAGGCGCAAATGAATCGGCTGGGGTCCCGGCTGGACCCGGCACATTCTGGGGCTGAAATGCGGAACTGAAACACCGCGCAGCCCGAGCGCAGGCCCCTCGGGGTCCTTCGTTCCTTCCTCCGGACCCGGGGCCGGGGCCCGGGCTGGGGTCCCCGGGTCGGGTGCAGACAAAGCGGCGGGGTCCGCGGGGCCCGGGCTGGGGTCCCCGGGTCGGGGCGGGTGCAGACAAAGCGGCGGGGTCCGCGGGGCCCGGGCTGGGGTCCCCGGGTCGGGGCGGGAGCAGACAAAGCGGCGGGGTACGCGGGGCCGGGGCGCGGGGTCCGGGCTCGGGTCCGCGGGTCGGGGCGGGTGCAGACAAAGCGGCGGGGTACGCGGGGCCGGGGCGCGGGGCGACCGAGGGCGGGGCGCGCGGGGGAGGAGCCGCCCCGGCGTCTGGTGCAGGCGGCGCGCGTCCGCCCGGCCCCGCGGCGGCGCGTCACGCTCTCCCCGCCCCGCCCCGCCCCGCCCCCGGCGCCCCGCCCCGCCCCGCCCCGCGCCCACGAGAGGCGGGAGGCGGCGGCGGCTGCTGCTGCTGCGGCGGCGGCTGCTGAGGTGCAGGTGGCGGCGACTGGCGGCGAGAGAGGCGGCGGCCGGCGGTGAGTGGGGCCCTGTTCGTCCCCCGCCCCTCCTCCCCTCGCCCCGCCGGCGCTGCGGGGCCCGCGCCCGGCCGTCCCGCGCCTGTGAGGGTCCCGGGTCCGCGCGCCGAGCCGCCCTCGGGGGGCCCGGGAGCTCGAGGGTGGGGATGGCCCTGGAGGCCCGCGGTCCCCGGGGTGCCTCCCGGGAGAGCCGGCACCGAGGCCGGCCCCGTGGCGCCTGGTCCGCCCTCCTTCCTCCGCCGCCTCAAGATGGAGCTGGGACTCCGTGCCCCGCGCCGCCCCGGGGGGACCCTCTGCCCTGCGCTGGGCCCTGGGGGGTCAGGGCCGGGCCGGACCTGTTGCCCCCGGGGGGCGCCGCCGCCGGGGCGCCCGAGCCTCCCTCAGCCCGTGGCCCGGGTGCCCGCGAGCCGGGACGGAGGGCGCCGGCCGGCGGGAGAGCCCGGCCTGGCTGGGGGTGGCCTTTGCCCCCGTCAACCCCGTCACCCCCCAGCGGGACCGTGACCGGGGGAAGGCGGGTGAGAAGAGGGGACAGGGTTCCGGGACTGCCCCGAGCAGATGACACTCGTCCAGAGGTTATTTTAAACGCGGAGCTTTCCGTCCCCCCTCCCGGGCTTCGGACCGACCTCGGGGTTGAATTTGGGGGTAAATCCTGAGCTCGGCTGTTTCTCCACTTCGCGTGGCTCTTCCGCCTGCAGGGGCCGAGCGCCGCCCCGCACCCTGCACGGCCCCACCTCCGGGCTTGGAGAAATTACACGTTCAATCTGCAGCCCTTTGAGATGTCTGTTTTTAGCAAAACTTGGGCACCAATTACCGTATTTAAAGAAAGGAGGGTGGAGAAAATTCTGCAATTTTGTTTTTTTGGATTCAGCAGCCTTGCTTCCTGTTTAGGTTGGGTCAGTGTCTGGCCAGTGAGAGGTCAGTAAGGGGTCCTGTTGGCTGCTGTGACAGGTTATGATTCTGGTTGGTGTTACCCTTTTTAAAATTATTATTATTATTATTATTATTATTATTATTATTACTACTGTTACTTATAGTGTCCACAAGTCCAGACACCAAAGTATTTGACTTTGGCTTAAATTTTTTTTTCGATTACAGTTGACATTCGGGATCAGAGTGTTTGACTGGCTTTAATGATAACCTATTGCAAGAGTCCTCAGGTATATTGCTCCCAGCCTTGGGGCGTTTTACCATCTGAAAATAATAATTACGTTTATGGAGGGCTTGTGGTTAGGCTCTGGGCAAGTGTTTTGTATGTTTTATCTCAATCTAACCCAGTGAGGGTGCTCTATATCACTACCCCCATTTTAAAGAGGGGGCGTAGAAAGGTTAATTGCCTTGACCTGGTGCACACAGCTAGTAAGTAGCTAATAAGTGGTGGTGTTGGGATTTGACCCCAGGTGTTCCGACTCCAGGTGCTTAATAATTAAATTAGTATAGTGCGGTGGTCGGCAAACTCATTAGTCAACAGAGTCAAATATCAATACAGCGATTGAAATTTCTTTTGAGAGCCAAAATTTTTAAACTTACACTACTTCTAATGCCACTTCTTCAAAATAAACTCGTGCAGGCCGTGGTATTTTGTGGAAGAGCCGCACTCAAGGGGCCAAAGAGCCACATGTGGCTCAATAGGCACAGCATGCCAACCACTGGATAGTGACTCTCTAGCAAGGAGCCAGTCTACCCTTTGGTAACTCAAAGAAGTGGGTGATTGCTTGGCTAAAGGCTGGTGCTGAATTTTTAAGGATCAGAGAAAAAAGTGCATCTTAGGTTTCCCACTGGACCTGGTTCAAAGGAGTAAAAAAAAACAAAACCAGAAGACTAAAACTGGGTGGAAACCTGTAGGTATTCCGTCTGAAGATAAGGATCACAACCTTCTCTGCTGTTTTAACAATTGCTTAAGCTCCTACCTGCGCCCAAGCACAACATAAGCCCATCTGGTTTCTGTCCTTTTTTTTTTCTCATTAAACTTTGTTATTTTAATGGGTCTCAAAATTCTGTGACATTTTTGGTCATGTTGTTTCCATTTTAAAAAAGTACTGATTTTAAAAACTAATAACTTAAAAATTGCTACTCACACAAAAGAACCAAATGGTCCACGAAACATTCTTTCCTTCTGAAGGTTTTACGATGCATTGTAACCTTTAACCGGTCTTTTACTATTAAACTTAAATGGCCAATTGAGACAAACAGTTCTGAGACGTTCTTCCACCGCTGATTAAGACGGGTGGCAGGTTTGGGGAATATTCATTTAGCCTTCTGAGCTTTTGGGCAGACGTGGTGACTTGGCCAGCTCCAGCTGCCTCTTGCCCACCGCTTTGATGACACCCACAGCCACTGTCTGGCTCAGGTCACGAACAGCGAAACGGCCCAGAGGAGGGGAGTCAGAGACGCTCTCCACACACATGGGCTTGCCAGGAATCATATCAACAATGGCAGCATCACCAGATTTCAGAAACTTGGGGCCATCTTCCAGCTTTTTCCCAGAACGACGATCAAGCTTCTCCTTCAGCTCAGCAAATTTGCAAGCAATGTGAGCTGTGTGACAGGCCAGCACAGGTGCATGTCCAGCACTGATCTGGCCTGGGTGGTTCAGGATAATCACCTGAGCTGTGAAGCCAGCTGCTCCTATTGGTGGATCATTTTTGCTGTCACCAGCCACATTGCCACGGCGAACATCTTTGACAGATGTTATTTATTTATTTATTTATTTATTTAAGTATTACAAATAGTAGTACATATGTTTTCCTTTTCCCCCCCATTGTCCTCCCCCCAACCTCCCCTACCCCCCAGCATATGTCCTCACCTGCCCCCCGCCCCAGTGTCTTGTATCCATTGGTTATGCCTACATGCATGCACACAAGTCCTTCAGTTGATCTCTTACAGCCCCCGCCCCCTCCCTCCCCAGCCTTCCCCCCTGTAGTTTGACAGACAGACACGTTCTTGACATTGAAGCCACATTGTCCCCAGGAAGAGCTTCACTCAAAGCTTCATGGTGCATTTCAACCGACTTTACTTCAGTTGTAACCTTGACCGGAGCAAAGGTGTCCGCCATGCCGGGCTTCAGAACACGAGTCTCCACTCTGCCCTCAGGGGCAGTACCAATACCACCAATTTTGTCGGCATCCTGGAGGGGCAGACGCAGGGGCTTGTCAGTTGGACGAGTTGGTGGCAGGATGCCATCCAGAGCTTCAAGCAGTGTGGTTCCACTGGCATTGCCATCTTTACGGGTGACCTTCCATCCCTTGAACCAAGGCATATTGGCACTTGGCTCCAGCATGTTGTCACCATTCCAACCAGAAATTGGCATAAATGCTACTGTGTCAGGTTTGTAGCCAATTTTCTTAATGTAGGTGCTGACTTCTTTAACAGTTTCCTCGTATCTTTTCTGGCTGTAGGGTGGCTCAGTGGAATCCCTTTTGTTAACACCAACAATCAGCTGTTTCACACCCAGGGTGTAGGCCAGAAGGGCATGCTCCCGGGTCTGTCCATTCTTGGAAATGCCTGCTTCAAATTCACCAACACCAGCAGCAATAATCAGGACAGCACAGTCAGCCTGAGATGTGCCTGTAATCATGTTTGTGATGACGTCTCTGTGCCCTGGGGCATCAGTGATGGTCACATAATACTTGCTGGTCTTGAATTTCCACAGAGAGTTATCAATGGTGATACCTCGTTCCCGTTCGGCTTTCAGTTTATCCGAGACCCAGGCATACTTGAAGGAGCCCTTCCCCATCTCAGCAGCCTCCTTCTCAAATTTCTCGATAGTTCTTTTGTCGATCCCACCACATTTGTAGATCAGATGGCCAGTAGTGGTAGACTTGTCGGAATCTGCGTGTCCACTGACGAGGATGTTGATGTGAGTCTTTTCCTTTCCCATCTTGGGTTTGAGTTAATGGTTCTGTGTTCTGGCGGCAAACCTGTTGCGAAAAAGCTGGTTTCTGTTCTTTATAAGTTTAGAATTTGGTGTTCTTATTATAGTTTGTTTTTACCCAGTGTCTGATACTGAGTCTGTTGCATCCCACGTGACCCATAAATGCATGTGAACTTAACTTCAGTCATGTCTGACTCTTGCTTTTTAAGTGTTGTCTCTGTTGGCATTCTAAGCTTAGTGGATGGAGTGTAAGAGATGAATTGGTCCTCTTGTACTCCATACAAAGGTATCTTTGAATTCATCACGTTGGCTGCCTGAAGTTCTTCATTTGCAGATATAGCTCTGATCATGTGTGTGTGTGTGTGTGTGTGTGTGTGTGTGTGTGTGTGGTCCTTGCTCTGTATAAGGTCCTTGCCTCCATATATATTTCACTTCATAGTATCCTCTGCAGGATTCTGAAGAGTCCCATGTGTTCAGTAAATATTTGTTATTTAGTTAATTGAATATATGAAATCGTAAGTTTCAAGACTGGTTTTATAGAAGTCAAAGCTAAAGAGAAGAAGACATACCCAGAAGGTGGTATTGTAAAATCACAGAAAAATGGCTTAATGTCTATTAATATTAAAGGAAAATCTTGTCTGTGCAGTGTTAGCTAAAGTTAACTTCATACCTTCACTGCATATAGCGTCCCATTTTATCCAAACTACCAGCTTCTTTAATCCCTTCCTTGTACAAGAGAGATGGGAGGTAGAGTATCTTTTTCTCTATGATAAAAGAAGGGACAGTGTTATTCCTTGAAAGCCTGTTGTTCTCCTTTACAGTATTTTTGAAGTGTTGTGATATTCTCCCTAAAGGCAGCTTGAAGCGCACCTGTCTGTGCACTGTGATTAATCTCTTCCTCAGCAGATTTTTATTGAGCACCTACTGTGTGCCAGATGCCATTTTGGGAACTGGTGATACACAGTGAATAAAACAGAAATCCCTGTTCTCTTGAACTCCCCCTTCAAGCAGGGGAGGCAGACAGTAACCATATTAGTAAAATTTACAGTGGTGATACATGGGAAGAAAAAAAACAGGGAGGGGGAATATTAAGTTTTGGGGAGAAAAATTAGGGTAATAGAAGTTTTCGATAGGTTGGTCAGAGGAGACCTTGTTGAGAATGTGACTTTTGAGTGGAAATCTGTAGGAAGTGAGGAATGAAGATCCAAGAGGGAAGGCCATACTAAGAAGAGGGAACAGCAGGTGCAGAGGTCCTGAGGTGGAGGCTTGGGAGGGGGCATATAACATATATTGGTTGTAGTTCTAAATATGTATTTATTAATATAGTGAAAGGTACAGAATCATGCCATAATTTTGATGAAGGAAGAGTTAAAGATAGGAAAACTGAGGCTCAGAGAATTTTACTAACTAAAATGCCACCTAGCCAGTGACTACAGAGCTAGAAATTGAATTCGCGTTTGTTGTGCTAAGCAATGCACAGAATACGTTGGCAGTGGAATCTTCAGTACTTGATGTTCAGACTTGCTTTGGGTGTATACTTTCTCTCTCTGTGTGCAGGATCTTTGCTCAACCCCGGGAGGCCTTGTAACTGATATTTGCACACACAGCTTTTTCCTGGGATTGTGCTCCTGGCTACCAGGTCTTCCTTTCTCAGTCTCAAAAGTTTCTTGGTTCAAAATTTATGTTTGATATAAACCTTCATGTTGGTCTCCTAAATATTTTTTTAAATATAGTTTTATTGATTTCAGAGAGGAAGGGAGACGGAGAGAGAGAAACATCAGTGATGAGAGAGAATCAGTGATTGGCTGCCTCCTGCACGCTCCACACTGGGGATCGAGCCTGCAGCCCGGGCGTGTGCCCTTCACCAGAAATGAACCAGGGACCCTTCGGTCCACAGGCCAAGCTGGCTAGGGAGGTCTCCCAAATCTTAATTGGAAAGCAGTGGCAGGATCACCCTGGATATGATTTTTTTTAAAGATTTTTATTTAAGGAGGCTTTAAGTTGTTATAGTATCTTATATATATCCTAGTGTATGTTTCCCATGGAGATAGAACTCAAAGAATCCATATGCTTTAAATCAGCATTTGAGCTACAATGCACTTTTAAGGGAAACCATATTGACTGATGGTACTGCACAAGAATTTCAAGAGTGACCTCTTCAGATTCCAGTCGGGGCAACAGAAGAGGCCCTTCTTTTCTTTTGATAGGTTTGGCAGACGTAACCAACCTTGACTTTGGCTGGGACATCTGGGTTAATATCCTGGCCCTGGCACTAAGTACCAAGGAATCTTGGCCATAATTAGTAAAGAACTTTTTTTTTTTTCAGCCTCCATCTGGCAGTTCCAGAAGGACAGATTCCACTCACACTAACTCAATGGGTGGGTCCGTCTTTGGACTCTGTTATTGTGGTTCAGCAACAAAATCTTGCAAGTCTTCTTTGCAGAATATCAGGAAAGAGGAAGTAGTCCTGTTACAGGATCCCTGTTGGGAACCTTCTCTGGTATGTCTTTCCCTGGGGAAACAAACGCATTCTTATCCACCTCTTCTCAGGAATGTGAATGAGATTACAGAGAGACATGTTGCGGCCCTAATGTTTTATGGAAGCAGAAGGTCTAGTCTGCTTTCGACTTGAATTAAGCAGTTTTGATATTTGTATTCTCCTTCGCTCACTTACGTCTAAGTATAGCGTGGATTAGGTCCCAGTTTTAACTCTGCCCGTTTTTTACACTTAAAATTGCCAGGCCCTTGATTTGCTGTGTCTCCTCGGAAGTTAAAGGCCTAAGAACCAGATGTTTAGGGTGCATACCCCCGGAATCCGGGGTTTGGTGTATCAAGGACATATTCAAGGAAGGCAACTTTAATGTTTGTTTTCTGATTCTACAAATCCCTAGACAAGTAGTGCACTGAAATATTTGGCATATCTTTTTTCTCTTTCAGAAATGATAAGAGATAGTAGGGATCTTTTCCTAAATATCTTGTAATCAAATCTTTTGACCTCCTCCTGCATTCTCTCTCTAACTGATTTCCTCCATAGGATGAATGATTTCTTGCTTTGTTGTTGTTAATTCTTCCCTAGAGTTATTTTCCCCCACTAATTTCTGAGAAAAAGGGGAAGGGATGGAAAGATGGGGGAGGGGGAGTGCCGAGGCGGGAGAGACAGACATCAGGGCTGGGAATTGAACCTGCAACTTACATATGTGCCTATGACCGGGAATGGATACTCTAACCACTTAGCAACACCATCCAGGGCACTGTCACAGAATGATTTCTTATTAGAGATATTATGTTCTAATACCTAAGGCAGTAAGGAACCTATTTCAGTTTTTTCCCAGACTATAGAATAAATAAACTTTGCAGGCAAGGTAATTTTTTTTTTTTTACAGCCTCAGTGAAAGAAAACTTTTATCACTAAGTCTCATACATGGGTATGTCACATGAAGCCATGTTGATAATTTTTGTTGTAAGGCACACGTGGCTTGCTTAGGTTATTCCATTGAGACTCTAGTAGCAGAGTCAAATTTAGATTTTAGTTTTCTACTGAAGTTATTGTTTTTGAGGTTCTCAGGTTTATTTTTTCCTTGTGTTTTACAATTTAAGTGACCCTTACATTTTCATAACATATATAAGTTAAAATTGTGGGTTCAATGCATAAGGCATAAAACACACCACACAGAAAAATACAAATTATTCATAATTCTACTGTCTAGAAAAAATCATTTTAGTATTTTAGAATAGTTCCTCCCAAATGGTAAGCTTTTGTTCTTTTTTATGATCTATTAGCATTCCATTGCAGAATTTCCTTCCTTTTTAAGGCTGAATAATAATACTCCGTTGTGTGCATGTACCACATTTTGCTAATCCATTCATCCGTCAGTGCTTCCATGTTTTAGCTATTGTGAATAATCCTATCTAATAAAAGAGTAATACACAGATTGACCATCACTCCAACACACAAGAGGGTTGTCTCCATGTGGTCAAAGATCCTGCCCCCATATGGGCACAAAATTGCCACCACAAGATGGCCAGCAGGGAAGGGCAGTTGGGAGGGACTGGGCCTGCAAGGGAGGACAGTTGTGGGCGATTAGCCCAGCAGGGGAGAGAAGTTGGGGGGGATGAAGCCTACAGGGGAGGGCAGTTAGGGCAAACAGGCTGGCAGGGGAGCTGTTAGGCATCAATCAGACTGGTAAGGGAGTGGCTATGGTGTGATCAGGCTGGCAGGCAGAAGTGGTTAGGGGCAGGCAGGCAAACAGTTAGGAGCCAGCAGTCCTAGATTGTGAGAGGGATGTCTGACTGATCGGTTTAGGCCCGATCCCAGATTGGAGAAGGTGCAGGCTGGGCTGAGGGACACACACCCCCATGCATGAATTTCGTGCACTGGGCCTCTAGTGTTATTATGAACATGGGTGTATAGATATCATTTTGAGATACTGCTTTCAGTTCTTTTGGGCATATACCCAGAACTGGAGTTGTTGGATCATATGGTATTCTTTTTAATTTTCTGAGGAGCTGCTATGCTGTTTTTCCACAGTGACTGTATCATTTTATATTCCCACCAACAGTGTACAAGGGTTCCACTTTCTCAATACCCCCTGCCAACACTTACTTTCTTTGTTCTTTTTTATTTTAGTTTATTTTTTTAATTGCAGTTATCCTAATGGTTGTGAGCTGATATTCTTAGTGTAGTTTTTACTTACATTTTAAAAAAATGATTAATGATGTTGTGCATGTTTTCATGTGCTTATTGGGCATTTATATAGCTTTGGAAAAAATGCCCATTTAATTTTTTGTCCAGTTTGAATCTGGTTGTTTGTTTTGTTGTTGTTTATCCATTCTCTTTTATTTTGTAAAATACATATTTTATCGATTTCATAGAGAAAGGGAGAGAGAGAGAGGGATAGAAACATCAATAACGAGTGAGAATCATTGATTGGCTGCCTCCTGCATGCCCCCTCCTGGGGATTGAGCCCTGCAACCTGGGCATGTGCCCTTGACCGGAATAGAAACCGGGGCCCTTCAGTCCACAGGCTGACTCTCTATCCACTGAGCCGAACCGGCTAGGCCAGGGGCATGTTTTAAACAAACAGTTGTCACTGAAGAACTTGTAATTTATGAGAAGTTAAATATTCAGCATGGAAAAGCAACTCATGCTCCTCATGTCAGGACTTGTGCTTGCCAGATTTCAGGCCCTTTAGTAAGTTTGTCAGTTTCATTTTCCACAGCTTGCTGATAGAGGTGTGTGTGGGGTGTCTTTCTAAGGTAGAACCTGCTCCGTGTCTGTGTAGATTACAACAGCTAAAAAATAACCAACAATGGCCGAAACCGGTTTGGCTCAGTGGGTAGAGCGTCGGACTGCGGACTAAAGGGTCCCGGGTTCGATTCCGGCAAGGGCATGTATCTTGGCTGCGGGCACATCCCCAGTAGGGGGCGTGCAAGAGGCAGCTGATCGATGTCTCTCATCGATGTTTCTGACTTTCTATCCCTCTCCCTTCTGCTCTGTAAAAAATCAATAAAATATATTTAAAAAAAAAACAAAAACCAACAATGAAGTTGGGTGTAAAGCATGTGCCCCAACTGGGGCCTGGGATCAAGCCAGCAACCAAGACACCTGCCCTTCATCGGGATCGAACCCAGGACCCTTCTGTCCCAGGGCCGACACTATCCACTGAGCCAAACTGGCCGGGGCCAAATGAAACGGATTTCCAGTTCCCATCCACAGTGTGCCGGGTGGCTGTGTAGAAAACTGTCGTAGGGACTTGTGAGTAAATGTAGTAGAGTGTTATCTTCTCTTGAAATAGCCAAGTATCCTTCAGGAGGTGTTGTGAAAATAGAAAAGTGGGTATTTTTTCTGTTGGCTCTAAAGACCAATAATCCTCGGGTGCAGGGGCTTTGATAAATGTACATCACTGGGGGGGGGGGGAGGTACATCCCTGAGAGAGGGGGTGGGGGCGGGGCCTGGAGCAGCTCCTCAGTTTGCTCATTTGCAAAGTGAAAATAAGAATGCTTTTATAAAGAGAAAAGAACCAACACGGAAGTAAGAGATTCTTGTGTGAGTTTTCTTCGTGCCCCTCTCTTGCTCAGAACAAACAGTTGGTATGTGTTTGCTTTTAGTGTGGGCAGATGAGAAACTTTTGCTCATCGGCATACTTTATGTAGGTCAGGAGTCTTCCGTTTGGAGGTCGAGGTTTAAGTCCTAGGCCGTGTCAAGTAACTGCGACCCTAACAAGTGATTTCACCGTGCGTCTGTATCTATTTAATCAAACCTGCGACCCTTCATTACGTGGACTGGCTAGGGTATGATTTCACGTTTTAGAAGCGTTTTCCTCAGTGGTAAAATGAGGAAGTTGAACTAGATTGCCAAGGTCTCTTCTGAGGCTAAAATTCCATGATGCTATTTTAAGCACATTTGCTCCTTTTTACACATTAGTATAATTGACTGCTATCGACCTATTAAGTTCTGGGAGATGCTAACCAGGCTTAGTCAATTCATTCAGCCCCTTTTAAGATCCCTCTTAAGCTGGTGGTAGTAGAGTTACAAAGCCAACTAGGTTTTGTAGAAACTGGTGTAAATGAGGCAAATAGCTCTAATGATTCAGCTTTTCATGGCTCCTCCGTATCCATTTTTCAGTTCTTTTGCAGATGGAAAAACTTTAGGAGGATGCTCATATATATTTTTTAATTATTTATTGATTTCAGAGAGGAAGGGAGAGGGAAATAGAGATAGAAATGTCAATGATGAGAGAGAATCACTGATCGGCCACCCCCCGCACACCTCCCCTGGTGATCAGGCCTGCAATTCGGGCACATGCCCCTGACCAGGAATCGAACCTGGGACCCTTCAGTCTGTTCTATCCACTGAGCCAGACCAGCCAGGGCTGGTTTGCTTGTTTTTTTGCGTAGATCTAAGTAGCAGGAATAGGAAATAACTCTTCACTCAGGCTGGGCTGTAGATGATGTTCTGGGTGCAGGCAGTTTGCACCATGGCACAGAGTTCCAAAAACTTGTCTAAGGCTCCAGCTCACTTTGCCTTGACTGGGTTTCTGCCCCCTCCTCCTCCTTTTTAAAAGTGCTGTGGACTTTGAAACTCTGGGTACAGCTTGCATTCTATACTATGTCATACACACTCTAGATTTAAAAAATGTAATTTTTAAGCACCAAAGTAATTTTTCAAAGGGTTAGGTCTTATCTATTTATACCCTGTTCTGACTTCATTCAGCAAACATCCTAAACTTGAGTATTGACTTCCAGTTTTTATTTCTGAACCTTGGCAGCATGGCTCAGTGGTTGAGGGTCAGTCTGTGAACCAGGAGGTCACGGTTCAATTCCTGGGCAGGGCACATGCCCTGGTTGTGGGCTCCATCCCCCGGGTGGCGTGTGCAGGAGGCAGCCAATCAGTGATTCTCTCTCATGACTGATGTTTCTATCTCTCGCTCTCCTTCTCCTCTGAAATAAAAAAATATATGTTTATTTAAAAATTTTAACTTCTGACTTTGATAGAAAGATGTGGTAAAGCTTTCTTGGTACCTTATTGTCTGATATTCTCAAACCAGCCCTTTAGGTTGATAGGCCGATTTCAAAGATTGTTTCTGTAAGTTAGAAATTGGAAATACCACTTCTTGTAAACACCATTTGAATTTAAGGAGCCAATTAATTTTCTGCCCTTACTGGCTTGTGTCAGTCCTTTAGTGTCTAAAAGGGGCTTTTACGCTGTTCTTTGTAAACAGCGACTACACTCTGCTTATCTTTCACGTTCTGTACTTTATCCTTGCTGGAGAACGCGGTTTGTGTTTTTTTGTTCAGTTGATGTGAAAGCTGTTTGAGTCTGGCCTACTTAAGAACTTGTACCCTATATTGTGGATGCAATGAATACTTATAGATGTAGATATTTATCGGTGGAAATAGATCTTGGTGGTGCTTTAGACTAATGAGGTGACAGAAGGCTCAGGAGGAGCCAGGGCTCTGCTTCCTGGGGTCCCCCTGACATTTTTTGGAGGGCGTTTCAGTGAGTGCTTTCCTATGAGTCCAGAGTGATGACAGCTGTAGGACTTGGATAGATGTGAGCGAACGCTTGGCAGGTTCCCAGGGGTGGAAACCTTTGAGGAAATATCGGTGTTTATGTTATTCTTGACAATGGAATTAAAAAAGGATAGTTTGCATGGCTTTAATATTCAGTAAACCCTGGTTCAGTAATGCACCATTTGAAACGCACACAGACCTGAAATTAATAAGGAATGGCTCCGTGTAAGGGAGGACGGCGAGGGCCATGTTTTGAAGAATGGACACATGGCTCTTTGTAGTGTAAGTAAACCCAGTAAAACAAGGGAATAAACTTGATGGAGAGATGCGGAGCTGAAAGGATGGATTGACAAGTGGTGCCATAGTTCAGCTGGTTTGGTGTCTTTTTACATTTCACCTGTTCCTCGCAGGTCTTCTGTTCCCTTCCTGGAACTGACTTTATTATTTTGTGTCATGCTTTATCGTGGCTGGTGAAATGTGTCCATGCAGCGGTACAACAGTGTGAGTTATGGCCAGGCCTGTGGGTTAGCTGTAAGTTTATGGGAGGCCTGAGGATAGCTTGCAGGGACAGTGAGAAAGGCCTGGCAGCTCTCACTCCCCGGAGGGAGGGAGGGAGGCTGTTTCTTTAGCCAGGTGGTCCTGGGAGAACGCTGGTGCTTTTCGAGCTACACTGAAGATGCCTTGCCCTAGCACAGTGGTGGGCAAACTCATTAGTCAACAGAGCCAAATATCAACAGGACAACGATTGAAATTTCTTTTGAGAGCCAAATTTTTTTAACTTCTAACGCCACTTCTTCAAAATAGACTTGTCCAGGCTGTGGTCTTTTGTGGAAGAGCCACACTCAAGGGGCCAAAGAGCCCCATGTGGCTCATGAGCCGCAGTTTGCCGACCACTGCCCTAGCCGGTTTGGCTCAGTGGATAGAGCGTCGGCCTGCGGACTGAAGTGTCCAGGTTTGAGTCCTTGTCAAGGGCACATGCCTGGGTTGTGGGGTTGGTCAGGTGCAGGAGGCAGCCAATCAATGATTCCTTCTCATCATTCTTGTTTCTCTCTCTCTCTCCTTTTCCCTTCCTCTCTGAAATCAATTAAAAAAAAACACCACTATTTCCAGGTGCTCTGGCCTCCTGAACATTTTTGCTGCAGTCAGCTCTCTGGAAGATGGACTCTCTTTCTGTCTCTTTCCCACTCGGAAAATTGCTCTCGATCACTTTCTCTGTTCCAGTATGTTTATTTCTGACGGGGCCAGACCTTTTTCCCTGGGCCATCTTTTCATTATTCCCCAGTCTTGGAATGCACTGCTGGAGATGGCGGGATAAAGACATTTGGAATTTGCCCTTCTCCCGTCATAATCACCAGCCTTAGTAGACTCACCTCCCATGTGTAAGATTTTTAAAATGTGTGTGTGTGTGTGTGTGTGTGTGTGTGTGTGTGTATGTATTTGATTTCAGAGAGGAGGGGAGGAGAGAAAGAGATAGAAACATCAATGATGAGAGAGAATCATTGATCAGCTGCCTCCTGCACGCCCCCCCACTGGGGATGGAGCCCACAACCACGGCATGTGCCCCGACCCTCCTTGTTCATAGGTCGGTGCTCAACAACCACCGAGCCAAGCTGGCCAGGCCCATGTGTAAGACTTTCCTGTCACCCTGTAAACCAGGGATGGGGAATGTGCGGCCCATGTGTCGTGTAAGGCCCTCAAAATCATTTGGTCTGGCCCTGCAATGGCACTAGGGGTGAGTTATAACTATATGTTTGACCAAATATAGCAGGCTAATTTTTAAAAATATATTTTATTGATCTTTCAGAGAGGAAAGGAAAGGCACAGAGTGAGAAACATTGATGAGAGAGAAACATCGATTCAGCTGTCTCCTGCACACTCCCTACTGGGGATGTGCCCGCAACCAAGGCACACGCCCCTGAGGAATTGAATCCGGGACCCCCCAGTCCGCAGGCCGACGCTCTATCCACTGAGCCAAACAGGCCAGGGCAAGCAGGCTAATGTTTAAGGTGATAATTTTGTATGCCCCTCGAATGATGTTATAAATATCCACGTGGCCCTTGGCAGAACAAAGGTTCCCCACCCCTGCTCTAAACCAATCACCTAACTTGCTGCTGAAAACAAATGGCTCCATTCTCGGTGCTCTTCCCTTCTCCGTCTCGCTCTTCTCTCTAGTTAAGCTCACTCCTTACAACACTCATTTGGAGCAATGGTCCTTCTGTGGCCCATGCCCTAACCTGTGCTTGGCGACATCACATTTTCTCTGTGCTCAAGGGCAAGCTCCTGAGGCCAGAATGGATGATGAACATGACCTTAGGTGGCTGCATGTAGCTCTTGTCACCTTGACCACCACTCATGTGCCTGACAGATACTCTGTCCAGGAGGTGCTTCCCTCTCCGTCCCCCATGGAGTATTCTGTGTCTATTCAGACTGACCGGTTTCCCAGATGTTAAAATGTTCGGACAGTGTTCTTTCTTCCCTGGTCTTACATTTTATAGTCAAAGGCAATTCACCAAAGGTTTTTTTGGGAGGGGTGGTATCTGATTAGTAAGAAACGGAATAACGTAAAACAAAACAAAAACACACGAATAGCTGATACCCAAGTCATATCCTTTACCTCTCTCTCCTGCAGTGTTCCCTCCAGCCCCCAAGCCTGTCCTTCCACATGCTCTTATCTCGTGGGATGGGTTTCCTGCCATTGGAAAGACAGCAAATGCTATGCTGCTTCCGTAGACTTGTGCTCTCCCTCCCTTCTTGGCGCTTGATGTGCTGCTACCTGCTCTTATTGTCCTTACGTCTGCCAGTCTCTCCCAGGTTCCTTTCTTGTATCTGGAGACACACTTATTAAATGTTCATCTGTAACTCAATCTCCGCACTTTGCTTTGAATTTCGTGTGGGCGTATTTTCAAACTCCTGGCGTTGAGCTGTCAGTTTTCCTGGGCCTTGTGCTTCTTCAGACGGATCCCATCAAATAGCCCTCTTACCGTAAATGCTGGCTTTCCCTTTTTCTCTTCAGAGCAGTGAAGTTACTCCGTTTTATATGCGAGGGTTTTTGTGCTCTTTTCCTCCCTGGTGGGTTGTAATGATGTAGGGAAGACAAATGTCTACCCAGGGGACTTTGGGGTTTCTGATTGGTAAGTTTATCATCAGTGCCAACCCGAGAGCTACTTTCTTTAAAAAAATTTTTTAAAAATAAATTTTATTGATTTTTTTTTTTTATATAGAGAGGAATAGAGAGTTAGAAACATTGATGAGAGACACACATTGATCAGCTGCCTCCTGCACACTCCCTACTGGGTATGTGCCTGCAACTGAGGTACATGCCCTTGACCGGAATTGAACCTGCGACCCTTCAGTCTTCAGGCCGATGCTCTATCCACTGAGCCAAACCAGCTAGTGCTTAAGAGCTACTTTCTATGCTGCCTTAAACATGTACTCTAAACTTGCGCTGCCCAGCGCAGCTGGCCACCAGCCAGCTACGTGTGGCTGTGGAGCATGTGAAATGTGGCAAGTCCAAGTTGAGATGTGCTCCACGGTTAGAGTACACAAGGGATTTTAGTGACCAGGTACGAGAAAAAGAATGTGAAGTAGCTCATTAATAATTTTCACATTGATTACATTTTGAAGTGATATTTTGGATATATTAGATTAAATAAAATCTCATTCACTTCAGCTGTTACTAACGTTTTAAAGCCTGGTCAGTAGCAAGTCCGAGAGGACACATTGTCCTCGCACTGTATTTCCGTTATACCGCGCTCTTCTGTGCGAGCAGCGGCAGCGTCGGGAAAGGTGACGCTAGAATTTGGGGCTGACAGCTCTTGCAGACCACTCACTGGAGGCGGGGAGTGAGCATCTGCCTGTAGCTGCAGTGGCCTACTTTCGAAAGGAGACTCCGGGGTTTGGGAAACCTCTAATGCTGTCACGTTCATCAAATGCTTAGAGGGCGAGTTCCAGTTACTTGATGCTCTCATTTGAAATAGCAGTGGTGTATCATTTGACAGGTTCTTGTTCTGGTACTGAGTCAGTTCAGAACTTTTTAGAACTTTTGGATGCACAGAGAAATCTCACCCCTGACACGAGGGACTTAGTCACAGCACGGTATGAAACCGGGCGCGGGTGAGTGTGACTCACTGTTCAGTAATAGAAGGCTGCACGGTGGCTGGGGGGTCCGGAGGAGGTGGCGGGGCAGGGAGTGCAGTCAGGAGAGGCCCCGTGAGGAGATGCCGCTGCTTGTGTTCTGTTAGAGCCCGTTCCTGAGGCATTAAAGGGTATGGGCTTTGGGTCCGTTCGCCGACCTGGCATAATGCTGCACTTCTGGACAGTGAGCTCAGTTCAGTTAGGACAGTGGTTGGCAAACTGCGGCTCGCGAGCTACATGTGGCTCTTTGGCCCCTTGAGTGTGGCTCTTCCACAAAATAGCACGGCCTGGGTGAGCCTATTTTGAAGAAGTGGCGTTAGAAGAAGTTTAAAAAATTTGGCCCTCAAAAGAAATTTCAATCGTCGTCCTGTTGATATTTGGCTCTGTTGACTAATGAGTTTGCCGACCACTGACTAGGATAGGAGATGTGTTTAACTTGGTCCCCCTGCAGGCCTATTAGCTATCAATTAGGTTTGGATAGTCTTCAGTGAAGTTAAAACCTTTCGTGTTGTACTCAGAAATCAGGTGGAGAAAGCATGTGAAAATGCTCTTCAGGTTTCCTTCCTTCAGTCTTTTCCGTGTATGCCAAGATATGCATGTGAATGAAACTGAAAGGAGGGGGAAAATCCAGTCACTTTGCCTTTTTTCTGGTGGAAACGCAAGTCACTTTGGAAAGCTACCAGAATGTTGTGTAATGTTTTCAGTGGCTGAAGCAGACGCGCTCAGGTTTCATTGCTGTGTCTCCGTGTGTTGGGGGTGGGGGACAGCAAGTGACACAGCATACAACAGACACTTACATAACCATGACTTCAGGGGACAGGAGCAGGCTGTGAATGAGCCTCCCAAACTCAGGAATATGATATCAGAAGGCAGCCTGTGAATCAATCTATCTCAATCTCTCTCTCTCTCTCTCTCTCTCTCTCTCTCTCGGCTTGAAAAATCGGGTTCAGAAACCTCTCTCAAACCAGACTTCCGTTACTCTCAGAACGTCTTGCCCTTGCCCTCTGGCTATCAAGCTCGGGGACATGTAGCATGTTAGAATTAGCAGGGGGTTCAGACGCCTCAGAGTGCAGCTGTTTACAGGTAAGTCTCAGCCTGCCTGCTGCCGGACTTCCTGGGGCTCCCTCGCTGCAGCAACAGCTCTGTTGCTGGAGGCCCCTGCGAAACGCCTTCCTGGCAGAAGTGCACCGCCAATTCTTCGACTCTCCCTTGCCTCCCAACAGCATTTCCGGACGTAGTAAATAAAGGAGTCTGTCTGTTTTGCTGAGGGGACAGCGTGGCCTCCGAGGGGACTGAGATGGAGTGTGGAGACGTGATTTGCCTTGGATCGGGCAGGGGAGAGTGCCAGGTGCTGTGGCAGCTGGTCTTACCAGATCCCGTTCCTTCTGCAGGGAGGGCAGGGGATTCTGCTTACCGGCTGCCGGCTGCCGCGTTCACCGCCTCCCTTTCACTTTTGAATCCTTGTCCTTCCACTTGAGACTTGATTTGAAATCCAAAAGATGGCACACAAAAGGGTGGAGTTAGAAATGGAACTTATCTGATCAGTATCCTCAGGTTGTAGATGAGAATATCGAGGTCCGGGAAGGGGTCGTGTACTTGTCTGAGGTCATCCAGCTGGTACAGAATCCTCGGGTTCATTTCCTAGTCTAACTCTCTCTCTCATACATTTGTGTGTTTTGTAAGCCACACATTTTAAAAAAATGGTTAGAGTAAAAAAAAAACCTTAAAGAATTATGGGGAATGCTATTCCTTTTTTTTTTTTTTTTTTACCATAATTTACATGATGCTTATTTTGGGGAACTGCTATTTGAGGAACCTCTTATTTCTGTAAATTGCTTAAGCATTTTTTAGGTTATGAGGGGATGAGAAGGCAGTGTGGTTTGGATTTTACCAGGTTACCTTTTACGATAAAATTTTTGTGTGGAAGATGTTAACAGACAAAAGTAGAGGGAACAGTGCCATCACCTAACTTGAATAGTCATCACTCATCACTTGTCTTACTTAAGTTTAATTGGTTGTGGTACTTTTACTTATTACTCGTGTGATCGTTTTTTTTTTTTGCTACGAAGCATTTCTAGCTCAGCTGCTTATCCCAAAAGTTTCTTGGCGCAATTTACTTAGCCGAGATGACTGCAAAACTCCGAGCAAAGTTTTTATTATCTTTCTTTGACCATTGTGTTAGGTCAGATAAGCTAGCTGCTGTGACAAACCCCACTAATTTTAGTGACTTACAGGTGAAAGTTCATTTTCAGTTTCAGAAAAGTCCAGGGCGCATTTTCCCTGATGCAGGAATGGGGAGATGGGATTCAGGGGTCCAGGCGGCTTCCACGTTATGACCCCACCGCCTTCAATCCACGTGCTTGACATGGCCCCGCTTGTCTACATCCGGGCGGCCAAAGGGCCTGGAGCCCGGGGCATGGCACGTGGGAGGATTCTGTGGTGGGGGGCCTAGCAGTGACGCACATGTCACACGCTCCTCTCATCTCATTGGCTAGAACCCAGTCACGTGGCTACACTGAGCCGCAAAGGGAGCAGGGAAATGTGGCCTGGTAGAAAAGATGGGTTGGGGCACAGCTTACCTACTGCGCATGCTTACCTACTGCGCATGCGTATCCACGCCTCATCCTGGCCTTGTGCCGCCTTCATGTTCCTACCTAGAAAGCTGCCCCGGCCGGTGTGGCGCAGTTGGTGGGGCATCTTCCTGCGCCCGGGTCAGGGCACATGCCCAGGTTGTGGGATCGACCCCTGGTAAGGGGCGTGCAAGAGGCAGCCTGTGGACATTTCACTTTCACTGCGATGTTTGTCTCTTCCCCTTCTCTCTTTAAAAATCAATTAAAAAATGCAAAAATCTTGAAGAGAAAGAAAGAAAGCAAGCAAGCAGTCCAGTAGAGTCAGCTTCATTACCCCGGTTGAAGAAGCCATTTTATTGTGGCTCAAAAAAATCATTTTTTTTCCTGCTTATGAAATTATACATATTTATTAGATGAAATTTGAGACCCCCCCCAAAAAAAAACACAAAGATGATATAAAAACTAACAGTAATCCTAGCACCTGGCGATAATTATTATTAATTCTCTACTATATTTCCTTCTGATTTGAGGATTTTTATTACCTAGAAATATTAATGAAATTTCACTAATTCCTATTTTATGCTGGCTTGCAAATGTCACAGCTAGGGAGGAGGGGAAAACAACAATAATAACAATCTGGTGATTTTGCCTTTTCTCAGCAAAATGGACTATTGCAGAGCCAGGGTGAGGTTTGCACCTTTGGCATTTGTTAAATGAACTTCTTGCTTGCACATCCTAATCCTCACCCTTAGTGTACAGTAAACATTGAGGCTGGTAAAATTTGTGGTATATTAGAATGGCAAGGCAGAGATAAAATTTTAACGTTCTACTTCCTACTCAGTTTTCAGACCTCTTAAGTATAGCTTAATTTTCAAGGAGAAAGTACTAAGAAAAAGTGTTTCAAACTGAACCCAAATGAATACTTGCAAACGTGAACGATACAAAGACACATTCCTGGCAGCGAGCAGATGTGCTTTTCTCTGCTTACCTGCATTGCTTTCCAGGCCAGCGGTGGGGAAACGCTGCCGATCTGAGATGGGAGGATCATTTGTTGGGAGAGAAGGTACATTTCTTGAGTCAACAGCTCTAGATTCAGGGATACAGGGCTTTCTGGTTTTTCCTTAAAATGCTGCAGTTACAGCCCAGACCAGCGTCAGAATTCCTGTTTGTGAGGTCAGCACCATGACCTCACAGCCAGGGCTGCTCAAAATGTTTGCCCAGCTTCTGGCCGGGTGTGAGCTGAGGCCTGGCCCGATTCTCCAGACATCATGAGGTACTGCTTTGTCCCTTTTGCCAGATTTGTGTTGATTTTTCTGTGTCTTCCTGTAGATAAAAAGCAAAGACACTGATGTTAGGCCCTCCATAGTTTACTGAGAAAGAGTGTATAACGAAAATCACTGCTTTAAAGCAACCTCTGGCAGGACATTTAAAAACAGAAAACTCACCAGTAGCCCAGAGGTATTTTACTGTGTGAATGAGTATGTGGTTAACCATTTGCTGTGGCAATGGCATTGCTATTGCCAATAACCATGGCTCTATCTGCTATGATACTTGCTATCGGTTTTCCTGTTCCCTGAAAATAAACATAACATTTTTTGTTCAGTGCAAATTCATCTATAGCACTAGGCAAGGAAACATTTGAAATGATGAGACTTGGTTATCAGTGGTACCAATTATCTGTGACCCAGACACCTAAATTCTCCCCCTTTTGCTTTTAATATATATTGCTTTGTTCTTTGTACCAGTTTTAGTTGGAGTTGAAGGAAAAGGTGTTGGTTTATACAAATACCCAAAACCTAGTCTCTGAGGGTTAATACATATACTTTTCTTAAGGATTGTATATGCAGTTAATCAATTATCTACTCCCACCCTTTATTTAAGTAGATATTAGACCCCAGGGTGCTTGGATACTTTAAAATTTGATTCTGTGAGTTTAAGTTGGGAGACTATGTGTCCCGTTTTTTTTTTTTGTTTTGTTTTGTTACCTCTTTTTCTCCCTGGATATAGTATGGCAATATTAAAGAGACTCAATATCCCATTTTTTGAGCATTGTCCTCTGTGTTCCTATCCCGCCCCCTCTGTAACAGTCACGTGTCCTACTTTTCTTAAACTGTAAGACCTATAGTCTTAAAATATTTACTTTCTTTGAGAGGAACCCTTAATGGATTCAGTAGGTGTGCTCCCTTTCAAATGCATCTCTAACTGGGTTGTCTATGACACAGCTCTTTAGAAATGAGCCATCCTGTCCACAGAGGTTGTAGAAAGGAAATTCCTGGTTTAATAGTAACGCCTGGCCGAAACCGGTTCGGCCTGCGGACTAAAAGTTCCCGGGTTCGATTCCGGTTGGGCATGTGCCTTGGTTGTGGGCACATCCCCAGTGGGGGGTGTGCAGGAGGCGGCTGATCGATATTACTAGCCTTCTATCCCTCTCCCTTCCTCTCTGTAAAAAATCAATAAAATATATATTTTTAAAAATAGCAACACAGCCGAGACCGGTTTGGCTCAGTGGATAGAGCGTCGGACTGCGGACTGAAGGGTCCCGGGTTCGATTCTGGCAAGGGCATGTGCCTTGGCTGCGGGCACATCCCCAGTAGGGGGCGTGCAAGAGGCAGCTGATCGATGTCTCTCTCATCAATGTTTCTGACTTTCTATCCCTCTCCCTTCCGCTCTGTAAAAAAATCAATAAAATATATTTAAAAAAAAATAGCAACACATAGTTACAGGGATGGTATGTAACTGCTTCAGATCAGTTTTCATCATTAAAAATAATTCTGTGCTTTTAGCATTTTTTCTTATTCAGGAAGAATGGAGCTGAATCTTTAACGTTTGAATTTCTATTCCCTTTGCAAGATCTCTCTTATGGAAGGGTATAATTTCGTAAGTAGGATAAAATTAATGATTTTTTAAAGCCACAATAAAATGGTTTCAAGCAGGGTTGTTGACGGGGTGTGAACTGTAGTGAGTGGTAGCAGAGGGGGCTGGTCCCAGAGGATCTTGAATGGACACCGTTTGTCTCCTGGGTCAGCTGGAATGGGACCCTCTCCGTGCTTCGCATCAAGTGTTAGGTGCCCCTAGCTTCACCTCCAAACTTGGGGTTCATTCCTCAAGTCATGGGATTTTTTTTCTCCCCCTCCCTCAGGGTCCTGGTAACTAACCCATTGTGTTTTTGTTTTTGTTTTCTTTCACTGCAAGTGAGTTTTTTCCTTATCTGGATATTATTAATATTCTTTATGAGGCATACCTGAAGTGATTGCTTATTAAAAGGAATAAGTGCAGTAAGTATATGTATCGTGTCTTGAGAAGGCTATGGTCTTGAACTGTATCCCCAACCTCTGGAAAATATGTGTAGAACAGAAGACAGATTTTTATGTGCTTTCCTGTTCAAATGTGTAGTGAGAGGGGTTGTATCTGAGAGGAAAGTGGGGTGCTTGGATTCTTCGAAACAATAATAGCTTAACATTTGTGATGTTTACAATGGTCTAGCATTGTTCTGGTCACTTGAAATCTCCCTAGATGCTAGTATTTTCTAACATCTAACATGCTAGACCAGTGGTTGGCAAACTCAGTCAACAGAGCCAAATATCAACAGTACAACGATTGAAATTTCTTTTGAGAGCCAAGTTTTTTAAACTTCTTCTAATGCCACTTCTTCAAAATAGACTTGCCCAGGCTGTGGTATTTTGTGGAAGAGCCACACTCAAGGGGCCGAAGAGCCGCATGTGGCTCACGAGCCGCAGTTTTCTGACCACTGTGCTAGATACATGTGTACCAAACGTTGACTTCCTAGAGGGTAGGACACTTTTTTGGGTGATGGGGGAGCATTGGAGGAGAACAGTCCTCCTGCTTTCTGGAATCTTAAGTTTGAGTAAAGCTGATATTCTCTAGAAATATAGGAAGTATGTTTCTTTTTTTTTTGAACTGCCAAAAAGAATGGGTCATCTAAGGTTATTTGCTTCCCTGAAATAAATTATCTTGCCCCTTTAAATTTGTTATTTAGATCAGATCTCAGAGTTCAATCACAAATCAGGATATTATATATATAGTTCAAGATTTTTGCCTATTTTAGGCCTGGCTTTTTTTGTCTCTTAAAATAGACCCGTACGTTACACAGAAATAAACAACAATGTTCGCCTCCTGTTGATGTTTAGCAACAAAGCTTCCCTGTTTTTAGGTGGAACTAGAAACCTTTTCATGAGAAGGAAGACAGTCAGAGGGGCTGTGGAGCTGAGCCACCTGTGTCCTGGAATCCCTTCCCCTCACTCGTAGTCAGTATTTGGGAGTGGATTGCTCTTCCTGCTTCTCCCTTTTGAGAATGTGCAAGCAAAATAGTAGCTATTTTTGACTGTTAAAAGTGAGTCAAGTTCTAGAGATAAGTATTTTATAAGTGGTTCTTGGCTTGGAAAAAAATGTTAGAACTGTGGCATCAGTGGTGTACATACAGGATTCTGGAGTGGTGTTTATATTATACTAGAGGCCTGGTGCACAGATTTGTGCACCAGTGGGGTCCCTCGGCCTTGCCTGTGGGGATCGGGCCAAGACTGGCCTCTGGGTCCAGGGTGCGGGTGAAGCAGATTTGGGGCTGGGCAGTGCCCCAGCAGCAGACTAACCCACAGCTGATTCTGCAAGGAATCGGGCTCCTTCCTCTACTGGTCAGAATGTCAGCCCCCTGGTGGTCATTGTGTGTCATAGCTACTGGGTGAATGGTTGGTTGGATGGTCGCTTAGTTTTATATAGATATAGGTATAGGTATAGGGATAGAGATAGAGATAGAGATAGAGATAGAGATATATAGATAGAGATATAGATATAGATATAGATATAAATATAGATATAGATATAGACTAGAGGCCCAGTGCATGGATTTGTACACCAGTGGGGTCCCTTGGCCTGGCCTATGCCCTCTTGCAATTTAGGACCCCTCAGGGATGTCAGACTGCTGGTTTCAGCCCTATCCCCGCAGGCTGTGCCAAGGACCTCCGTGCACTGGGCCTCTAGTCTGCCTATAAGATCTTTGGTTAGTCTCTTCCCGCCCTCTCCCTTCCTCCCTTCCCTCTGAGATTCATTAGCTGTTCCATGTTTCCATGTCTGTGCATTGAGTGTCAGCCCCCTGGAGGTCAGTGCACATCATAGCTACCGGTTAAATGGTTGCTTAGGCCTTTATATATATAGATGTTGCCATCTTATAGTTTGGAAAACAAGATTATAATATAGTGACTGACTTATATGTGTGCTTTGTGAATTCTTGGTGCTTTGCACATGTAGGTCGTTTTAGTAATGCTGGTACTCGTATTTTTAATTGTGTATGGTCGCTTATAAGGACTATAGAAATCACACTCAAGTTCACATCTGCTTCTTAGTCAAATGAAAGAAAAATAACATGTTAATCTGAGATGCACCTTCATTTAAGAAAGGATAAGATTAGTAGCTAATTCATAGTATCATAAGGCTCAAATGGGATAATACATGTAAAAATCATTTCTAAATTATAATGTTGTGTGTGTTATGGTCCTTAATGTTGACAAGGGTGGGAAAGAAAGGTATTTTATTTTAGGTCCAAAACTCTTGATTCAGTGAGCATAGGCATAAAATTTTTAATTATGTTCACTTTGTTAGTGGGGCAGGAACACTTTTTTTTTTTAAATCCTCACCTGAAGATATTTTTCCATTGATTTTTTTTTTTTTTTAAGAGAGAGAGTGGAAACAAGAGGGTAAGACAGAGAGAAATATCGATGTGAGGGAAACACACCGATTGGTTGTCTCCTGCTTGAGCCCTGACCAGGGCCCAGGCTGGGGAGGATCCTGCAACCAGGGTACGTGCCCTTCAGTCTGCAGGCCGGCGCTCTGTCCACTGAGCCAAAAGGACCACCGTTTTTTCTTTTCCCTTTCGCACGTGTAATATATTGCTACCGTTAGCTACTTACCTTCAGGATAGTAAATTGCTTTAAATCCATTTCATTAGCATTTCGTGTTTTTTAGTATCTAGGATTTTCTAGGTTCCTAGGTTCCGTGCAGCGATGGTTTGTGACAGAGAAGAAAAAGTTGAGGCTGTCACAGCTGCTGTAATAGTGACTGTTATATCTACCTTTTTTCCTCCTATAGATTGTAAGCTCTTTGTGTGTTTTTCTCTTTGCAGATTTAACCCAGAGACCGACTTCCCTCTAGCAGCACTCACAGCTCTATCCATGGTCGGGGGAAGGTAGTGGCAACAGGCACGGGAAGCGCAGCTCTGCCGAACCGAGCACAATGAGTGGGCTCAAACCGAGCGGGCTCAAGGTCCCCACCAAGATCCTTAAGCCCGGCAGCACAGCCCTGAAGATGCCCACTGCTGGTAATGCTCATCTTTTCCTCAGAGCAGAGAGATGATAGCCCCATATGAAGGCTTCGGTGTGAAGGTTTTAAAAAGACTGTCTTATAAAACTTCGCATTCTTATTTTTTTTTATTGTTTTTTTTACAGAGAGGAAAGGAGAGGGATAGTTAGAAACACTGATGAGAGAGAAACGTCAATCAGCTGCCTCCTGCACACCCCCTACTGGGAATGTGCCTGCAACCGAGGTACATGCCCTTGACTGGATTCGAACCTGAGACCCTTCAGTCCGCAGGCCGACGCTTTATCCACTGAGCCAAACCGGTTAGGGCAAAACTTCACATTCTTGAAAAATATTTGAAAATGTTTTGATGAACAGAACAGCATTTTATGGCTGAAAGTCTGAATCAGGGAAGAGTTTCCCTTGTAGGTTATCTTTACTTGATTTAGTGTCAGGTGATAAAAGAGGGGTCAAATTAAGTGCCTTGGGTGTCTGATCCTTACAAATAGAAACTCTGCCGACTCTCTTAGTATAGTGTAAAGAGATGTTCGCATTGCTCTAGGCTGGCCAGACCCCTTTTGTCCCCAATCTTTGCACAATTGACACCTGTTCATCAAGTGTTGGGCCAGATGTCACCTTCTCCATGAGGCCTTCCCTGACTGCTCTGCCCAAAGGCGCTGTCTCCCCCCAGCACCTGAGCTACCTGAAGCGAGCTGTTGTGTCTCTCTGTGCACTGCCTGTTTCCTCATCTCTAGACCAAGCCCCATGAGGGCATGGATGGTGTTGTCTTGCTCAGTCCCCCCATGAAAAGCCATGCCTCGGACTTGTCCCAGAGTGGCAGGAGCTCACAAAACATGTGCAGCATGAATAAAGACATTTCCTCACCTCATCCTCAAGATAGATATTTAAAAAGCCCTCAAGATAGATATTACTTCCCCTTTACCGATGAAGAAATTGAGCTCAGAGGGGTTGTGTGACATCTTAAGATCACAGTGTGCCTAGGAAATGGTAGAGTGATGAAGAATGTGGGCTTTCTTTGCCAGTTCACACCAAATACTGATTAAATGCTTGCTGGGTGAGTGCATGAATGCGTTTCCAGTGTAAATATCACATTTCTGGCAAAATGTAACTTCTGTCGTTACCACAGAGTAGAGATTGCACAAGGCCGTCTTGCCTTAATGGGCCAGATGCTGCCTCTCTTGCCTTGCTGTGACCACCATGTTGGCCAGCAAAGGAATGGGTCCCTTTGGTCGTCTTGGAGTAATGGTGACAGGCACCATAGCACAAACCCCTCCTTCCCCCAAGCGAATGCCAGTCTCTCTAGTCAGATGGTCCGAGTCTCGTCAGCTGTCGCTGGCTACTCACATGTGGAAACGAGGCCCACCCCAGTGGATCTGAGTGGGCATTTGTTCATGATGTTCAGGGTTGGAGGTGGAGGAAAGAATGAAATCAGACCTGTATTGCGAACTTTGGAAAAGGGACTACTTAAAAAAATATATATTTTTTTGCCCTAGCTGGTTTGGTTCAATGGATAGAACGTCGGCATGCAGACTGAAGGGTCCCGGGTTCGATTCTGGTCAAGGGCACATGCCCGGGTTGCGGACTTGATCCCCCGTGGTGGATGTGCAAGAGGCAGCCAATCAATGATTTCCTGTCATCATTGATGTTTCTATCTCTCCCTTTCCCTTCCTGTCTGAAATCAATAAAAATATATACTTAAAAGCTTTTTTAAAATTGACTTCAGAGAGGAAGGAAGAGGGAGACATCAGTGATGAGAGAGAACCATTGGTCAGCTGCCTCTTGCACTCGCCCTTCCTGGGGATCAAGCCCGAAACCCAGGCATGCGCCTCGACCAGGAATCGAACCATGGCCGCCTTTTCACAGGTCGATGCTCAGCTATCGCGCCCCACCGGCTGGGCAAGGACTACATTTTTTTTCTTGTTTTAATTTCATCCGATCTTCATTGCACATAAGGATTAAGTGTCATCAGCTCACCGAGTTTCGACAGCACTGAACATGGTAGTGATGGAGCCAGTAGTTTTTGTCTCCTTGCTAAAAAAGACAGGAGGAAAGGAAGGAAAACGGCACTTTACCTTCCCTGGTGTATTTCCCGTTAGGTCTGCTGGGAGGTGGAACCAGTCTCTTCTGATCCTTTCATGTGTTTTCAGTTGCAGCTCCGGTAGAAAAAAAAGCATTATCCAGTGAAAAGGCATCAGGCACCCCTTCCTCTGAGACGCAAGAGGAATTTGTGGACGACTTCCGCGTTGGGGAGCGAGTTTGGGTGAATGGAAATAAGCCTGGGTTTATCCAGTTTCTGGGTGAAACTCAGTTCGCGCCAGGCCAGTGGGCCGGCATTGTTCTAGACGAACCCATAGGCAAGAACGATGGCTCGGTGGCAGGAGTCCGGTACTTCCAGTGTGAGCCTTTGAAGGGCATATTCACCCGGCCCTCCAAGTTGACGAGGAAGGTGCAGGCCGAAGATGAAGCCAGCGGCCTGCAGACGACTCACACGTCCAGGACGACCTCGCCTCTGCCCGCGTCTGCAGCCAGCATGCCGGCTTCCCCGGTCACCCCCTCACACATTCCTCAGAAGTCGTCCCAGCCTACAGCAAAGGAGCCTTCCGCCACAACTCCGATCAGCAACCTCACCAAAACTGCCAGCGAATCCATCTCCAACCTCTCAGAGGCCGGCTCCATCAAGAAAGGAGAGAGAGAACTCAAAATTGGAGACCGCGTACTGGTGAGTCCGGAAACCTTCCAGAGCTGTTGGACTGAGAGGCAGTCACTGCTGAGTGGTTAGAAACACAGGCTCAGTCTGTTCTGGCGGAGTGACCACTCGCTGACAGAGAAATGAACCAGCGTTTCTAGTGGTTCAGTCTCCGAGTAAACATGCTGCGAGTTAGAGCCTCGCCATGTAGTTTGAAAAGAGTTGCGAGTATAAGTTTGCAGTGATCAGTTCTGGTTTTATCTCCCAGTTTAGCCAAAAGAATGAGTTTATAACTCATAACTAGAGGCCCAGTGCACGAAATTTGTGCACGGGAAGGGGGAGGGTCTCTTAGCCCGGCCTGCACCTTCTTTAATCTGAGACCCCCTCGGGGGATTTCTGACTGCTGGTTTTGGCTAACTGCCTCTGCCTGCTGTCCTGATTGCTTCTACCTTGTCCCCCTGCTGTCCTGATAGACCCTAACTTGCTCCCTGCCAGTCTGATTGCCCCTAACTGCCTCTGCCTCGGCCCCCAGCCTAAGCTGCAGACTGGCCTCCCTCTGCGGAGGTGACCTGGCAGATCAGGGGAAGGTGCTGCCCCCATTGCCCTGCTGCTGTTGCCACTGCTGGCCTGAGCCTGGGCCCTTCGCCGCCATGCCTCAACCCTTTGCAGCTACTGTGGCTTTTTGTCCGGAAGGACGTCCATAAAACATCTGGTCTAATTAGCATATTACCCTTTTATTAGTATAGATATAGATAAGGTAATTTTATTTGACAAAGTAAATAAAAGTGGACTTCGATGTCTTTATAAGTTTTTAAAAAACATGTTTTTCTTGCTTTAATGATGCACAAGAAACTCTATTTCTCCACCAACTAAAGTAAAAAAAAAAAAAAAAATTTAAATCAAGTACTAGTCAAATAGAGTCCATAAGAGAAAACCTGCTGTACATCATCGGCTCTTGTCACATTACTTTCTGAAGAGGGTTTACTTACTATCACACATTATAGATGGGGAAGCTCAAAAAGGAGCCACCTTACATTTTGTTGCTCACAGAATGCCTGTGAGACATGCCCCGTGGCCACCTGTTGGGCTTCTCATAGCTTTCCAGACCCGGGGGGGGGGGGGGGGGTGTCACATGGCTTGATTGGGACTTGACGATGAATAGATTGGAGAGTTCAAAAAGGACTCACTCAGTAGGAATTTCCTGTTTGCAGACCCACTCATTAGCCCTCAGAATTGATCGCTGCTCTTCCTTCTCATAAACTTGGTGAGAAGTGTGTTTGCTTCCTGGTCAGGCACATGCCTGGCTTGTGGGTTTGGTCCCCAGTAAGGGATGAGCAGGAGGCAGCCGGTCAATGATTCTCTCCTCCGTGATGTTTCCCTCTCCCTCCCCCTTCTCTCTGAAATCAGTAAAAAACAGAACAACACACACACACACACAAGAAAATGAATTTTAGGTTTGGTGGGGGGGAAAAGGATAAGAAAACTGCCAGTTCTAGGAAGTAAACAAACATAGTGGCAGGGCATTCCCCCCCACCCCCAGTAAATGTATGTGGTGTTATTGCATCTAGAGAAGTGTTGCCAGTCTGTTTTGTAGTGATTTTTTTAATAAAGCTTCAGGTTTGAATGAAGCCCATGGTTTGCTTAGAGATGTTATTGCCCACAGCCCGGTAGATAGCTCTTGGGAAAACAGTCATCATGTCAGGGACTTAGACTCCCCCAAAGAATTCAGATTAGCTGGGGAGATTGCGTCGTCTTTAGCCAGTGTGCTAAGCTCTGCCCGCATGATGCTGGATGGACCTGCTCTGGGTGCCGTGTGGGAGCGGGAGGGAAACCGAGGCCGCTATGACAGAGGCGATCGCTTGTAGATTCCACGAATGCCGGAGAGTTAGGAGGGCAGATGTGCCAAATCTGGTGCCGGAGTCTCGTTGGCATGAGCAAGCTGGCTGCTAACATACAGTAGACTCTGTTAAAACAGTTTTTACAATACATTTTTATTGATTTTTAAAAAAATATATTAGAGTTTTTACAGACAGGAAGGAAGAGGGATAGAGAGTTAGAAACACCGCTGAGAGAGAAACACCCATCAGCTGTCTCCTGCCACAGGGATCAGGTCTGCGCCGGGCTGTGATTGGACCGGGAATTGAACTGTGACCTCCTGGTTGTCCACGTGTCAGTGCTCAACCACTGAGCCACACCAGCCAGGCAGAACGCTTCTAAACGTTTACAAAAAAGGATTACACAGAGTTGGGGGAAAACACGTGTCATCCCAAACTCATAAAGTTATATTCAGAAAAAAAAGTAGAAATAAATGCCTTTAGTATTAAAAAGCAAGACCAAAAATGAACAGTATATGTCTTAAACTAGGAAGGAGCCCTGTCCGTTGTTTCTCAGTGTAGAGCGGCCCGTGCACCAAAGGGTCCAGGGTTTGATTCCTGGTTAAGGGCACGTGCCTGAGGCGTGTGTGGGAGGCAGCCAATTGATGTGTCTCTCTCACATCCCTCTCCCTCTCCCTCTCTCTCTCTCTCTCTCTCTCTCTCTCTCTCTCTCCTTCCCTTTCACTCTCTTTACAAATCAATGGAAAAATGTCCTTGGGTAAGAATTAACAAGGAAAGAAGAAGAAATTAGGAAGGAAAGAACAATACGCCAAAAGGAAGTGGAGAAGGGAAGGAGGCCGGATGGAAATAAGGGCGCGCAGTGCTCCGTCGCTGGTGGGGGCGGCAGGAGATGGGGTGCTGGTCTGACGCTCATCTCCTCACTTTAACGCTCTCTCCTTCCAGGTCGGTGGCACGAAGGCCGGTGTAGTCCGGTTTCTCGGGGAGACGGATTTTGCCAAGGGGGAGTGGTGTGGCGTGGAGCTAGACGAGCCTCTGGGGAAGAATGACGGGGCTGTGGCCGGCACCAGGTTCGTTTGGAACGGGGCCCCATCTTGTCTCACTCGAGCACGAAGATGACGTGGGAACGGGGGTCCTGAAGAGCCGCCCGTGTTAGACACTCGTTGGTCCCCTTCTCCCTGCGTCTGGCAAGGCTTTGTGGAGCAGGTCACTGTCCTGCTGAACTCTGTGTGTCTGGTGACAGGAACATTCATTCCCTTTGCTTCAGTGCCAGTGAGCAGCTCTGCCTCTCGCATCACATTATTACTTACGAGTGTGTTTCCTAGAACATGGCCGAGGCTGTTCGGCAGCCGTCACCCGCGTGAACGCTGCCTGCTGTGGCCCCCCCCCCCCCCCCCCCCCGCACCCACCTCCCCACCAACCAGCCATGACTTAGGAGGCAGGAGCGCCTTCTCGTCACGGTTCCTCTAACGACGTTTCTGGGTGACTGTCCTTATTACTGTTCTCTCAGGTATTTTCAGTGTCAACCCAAATACGGCCTGTTTGCTCCCGTCCACAAAGTGACCAAGATCGGCTTCCCTTCCACCACGCCCGCCAAGGCCAAGGCCGCGGCCGTGAGGCGCGTGATGGCCACCACCACGCCCGCCGGCCTGAGGCGCAGCCCGTCCGCGTCCTCCCTCAACTCCCTGAGCTCGGTGGACTCCTCCGTGAGCAGCAAGCCCAGTCGCACCAGATTAGTAAGCCTCCCCCTCCTCACTGCCCGAGTCTGCCTCCCGGCGCGCCCGGCCGGCTCTGCTTCTAGAAATACTAAGTCGCCCCTGACCTTTGTGCTGAATGTTAGCGGTAGCTCGTGATTGCCCTTGCCAGAGTCACAGAATGAAACTCCAGCAAGAATACACGTTTTAAAATAGTTTCTAACAACCCCTTTCCGATTCCTGAGGCTTCTTGATGGAGCAGTTCTGGGTGAATCGAGCCACTACCAATGAGATGACCGGCTTTCTCACGCTGGAAAACTGGGGTGCGGGGTCCTTTTCTTTAAGGACGTAGGTCTCTTTCTTATTTCAGACAGCTTTAGGAGCTAAAGTATGTTGAGCGAAGCCATGTTCTTGGAATGTTGACATGAACACAGTCTAACCCCCTGGAAGCAGATCACGTGCGGGGTGTTCCTGGGCCGGAGGACACAGGAGGAAACTTGTAGAACCAGAAAGGATGCTCAGGAGAGCTATGTCTCGTTTTGTCTTCTCTCTCTCTGTCCTCCTCCCCCCTCCCCATTTAGACACTAAACGTAGAGTCGTCAGAATTAAAACAGCAGCGTCTCATTCTGGTGGGTAACGGGCTCTTCGTCGGGGTCACCGCAGTGTCTTTGGCGCCGGCCCCTGCCGTCCGCTCATCCACTCGGGGAGCGGCAGGCGCCGTTAAGGTTTGCAGCGGGCTCTCTGCCTGACGGCGGTGGACTGCAGGCGGGTGTGAGTGGTGTGGTCTCGGTTGCCTTCTCTCGGGTGATGTCGGGCAGGGAGAGGCAAGGCCGAGGGATCGGGCCTTGAAGTGGGGGTTGTGCTGCTCTGCCCGCCAGCCCCGGTGCACTTCCTCCTCATCAGTTCGGTAAAAACCCGCTTGGACTGTGCCATTTTGCATTTGAAGAGTTTACAAATGGACTTTATGGAAAAGGTCGCCAGGAGCAACGAAGTGGAGGTGAAAAACCTCAGTGCCCGCAGCACCTTGCTCCAGGGGCCCGCCTGCGCCCGTGTGGACGTCCGTCTGCTCTGTCAGCCCTGGGCGATTCCACAGAGGTGTCAGGGCCGGGTTGGGAATTCTTGAGTCATTTCTGTGACGTTGTAATCGGAAGTCCATTTCCTTGGGAAACAGCGGAGTTCTCCTGGCTCCCCTCGGCCTCCTCTCTCGACCGATTCTTACCATTCAGGGAAAGACGTCAACAAAAGAAAACGGAGTCCTCTCGCCTTGCAAAACAGCGTATTTTTAAAAACATTTTTAGGTAGGGTAGCTATGGTTTCTAATTCGAAAATCACGATAGAAGAATAAGCCAAGAATATAGAAAATTTGAAATGTAACCTCCTAGAAATGTATCCCAGCAACATAATCCTACTCCTCACGCATATAAAAAAGTCTGAAGGCTTTCCTGCAAAGTGACCGGGAATGTGGGGCACGGAGATGCCCAGCTTCCTGGGCTCACAGCCCCTTTAGTGTCTCAGTCATTTTTTCGTGGTGGACCTAAGTCAGGAGAAGTAGCTGACAGTTCTTTCTATTAAGTAATTAGGTTTAAATAACCTAGTATTTATGCCTCAGGAGTTGGTAGCTGTTTAAAAAATGGTGCCTATTAGTTAAAAGGACAGTTACTTTAAATTCGTTCCTGAATAACCGTAACTCATCACCACCAGGTTGTACACTGCTGTTGGGCACCTGTCAAATCTTGGAATCTCCCTGAGCACCGTCTCCCTCACTTTCGGTGCCACACTGATTTTTGTTGGCATAGTCCTGGCTTTCTGTCAAGGCCGTAGCCCAGACCAGCTTCGGAAAGACACGACGTCATCCAAAGGAATGTGTGTGACCACCCGAGGCGTGAAGAAACAAAATGGGGTCACTGTGGTCAAGAGGCTAAATCACTGAAATCGCGTCGGCCGAGGCACGAGGAAACAGTTCACCAATCAGCCTAGGACAGTGGTCGGCAAACTGGCTCACGAGCCACAGGCGGCTCGAGAACTGCAGTTTGCCGACCGCTGGTCTGGGAACTTACACTTCTTAGGAAAGAATGGTCACGTGTCCAGAACCCCCGATGCCCATTAGCCGGACCGCGGGACGTCCGGACGATGGCCCTGTCAGACCCACCCAGAGGCTGAGGATGCAGAACGGATCCTTCTCAAGAATGTGCACTAAGAACTCTTAGATTTTTACTTCTTCTTCAGAGGGACACTCTGGGTATTTTCTACCTGTGTTTCCAGCAATGGGAACATATAATTCAGCCACACATGTAATGAAGCTGGAAAGTCAAGGTCAAGTGGTAAAAGAGGGAACAGGAGGTGAAAAATAGGTGTAAGTCAAGCAGTTTCACTAAATAGAAGCCGCAAAGAACCGCTCGGGATTGATTGGCTCCCTGCCTCTCCCTGTCATCAAATTGCCTCACTAGGAGGGGATGGCAGGTCCCCGTCCTCAGACTGAGGAAGAGAAGAGCATTCAAGCTGCAGGGGAGCCCCATCTGCAGAAGGTGAAGGCAGGGCTGCCGTGGCCCGCAGCCTGGCGGCCGCTGCGGGAGCAGCCCTGCGCGCACGCCAAGCGCCCAGGAGCGAGGCCCTTTCTCGACCGCCGGCCTCTGAAGCTGGACTTGGAAGAGTAGCGCTCGACTTGCCCAATTGTCTGTTAACGCAGTAGGAGGTGCTTTGCTCTGTGCTCTTATGTGACGTTAGCCTCGCGATGGAGGATTCGGGCATGTGGGGCAGGTGACCCTGCTGATCTAGACACTCCTTTCCTAGTCACTCTCTCCGACTTCTCACTGCCACCCCCTGCATGTCCCCTCTCCCCCGTCCTCCTTCCCTCCCCTACTTCTCTTTGTCCATAAATCTCTCTCTCCCCCTTTTCATCTCATGGGTTTTTTTTCTTTCTTCCTCTATGTGTGTCCTTGCCCAGACATACGCGCACACGCACGCACGCTCACCCCCTCCCTCATACCTGAAGGCACATCATGGTCCTCTTCGTCTTGTCCTTGTGAATCTCAGTGGGGGTGGGCGTTCAGCTCCTCAAGGCTGTGTTGCTGGGCGAGGTCGCCGCTGCCTTTCACTCTGAGACAAAGATGATGAAAGTCCCGGCAGTGGTCCAACTATTTAATCAGTGGGCGGGAGGCTCACGATGCAGAAGGGGATCTGTTGGTCTCAACTTCAAGTCTAAAGATCAAAAGCTTGCCCCAAATGTCGTAACCAGAAGACAGCTATCAGTGAAGCTTAGGTCGGGCTGGAGTGGAGAGAAACGTGTTCCATGGGTTCTGTGGGATGTTTCTAGATTCCCCACGTAAGGCCCTGCGGCTGAGCTCGGGGTACCTTTGACTCGAGCCACTCATCCTTCCAGGCCTCCTGGTTGGTCCACGGCCTCTTGGCCCTGGCGCGTTCTTTGTGGAGTTTACAGACAGGAGGCCTCGCATGCTGCCTCGTTTTCTCGGTGAAGAGCCTTTCTGGGCTGGGGCGGCGCTTTTCCCTTTGCTGAGGAGGCACCCGCCCTGCATGCATCGCTCCCTGCATGCGTCGCTCCCTGCCCGCACCCCTCGGGCGTCACCGCCCTTCACCTCTTTCACTTTCCTTTGCAGTTGACCGAGACCTCCTCCCGGTACGCCCGGAAGATCTCCGGCACCACCGCCCTCCAGGAGGCCCTGAAAGAGAAGCAGCAGCACATTGAGCAGCTGCTGGCCGAACGGGATCTGGAGAGGGCGGAGGTGGCCAAGGCCACGAGCCACGTGGGGGAAATAGAGCAGGAGCTAGCCCTGGCCCGGGACGGACACGACCAGGTGAAGTCTGGCGCTGGCCTTGCGGTGGTGGCAGGTTCTAAGCTGACGGAGAGATGGTGGCAGGCTCTGAACTGAGGGAGGAGGCCCAACTACCTTGCTGGTGCCGGGGGCACGTCTTGGGTGTAGTCCTGGGAGCGCTAGAAATGTCTTTGCTGGGCTTGTTTGAAAGCTGTGAGCCGGAGCCCCAGTTTGCATCATCATAAAGACGGGGTTTTGCTCCGAAGGGCACCGTAGCCTCTTGGTCTTTCCGTCCAGGTCTTTCGGCCTGTGTGTGCTCGGTGAGCTGGCTTAATTGGACTTGCCCTGTGATTGCAACTCCCGTTCTGTAGGTGAGCCTCCGCGTGGGTGTTGGCTTCCGTAGGTGGGAGTTGTTGTAACGGTGCCCTCTGCGGCCACCACGGTGTGGATTCCATCCTCGTCCTCCGGGAATGCGGCCGACAGTAACCTGTTAGAAATCATAGAATGCATTCTGACGTGGAAGGTTTTGGAGGAACGCTCAGCCCACGATAGTGCCCCTTAGCCCGTAGGTCTTTGGAGGTGGCCCTGGGCCCATCTGGGTCAGAGGGAGGCCGCTCACTGACACCTTTGCCTCCCCAGCATGTCCTGGAGCTGGAGGCCAAGATGGACCAGCTGCGAGCCATGGTGGAGGCCGCCGACAGGGAGAAAGTGGAACTGCTCAACCAGCTGGAGGAGGAAAAGAGGTGACCCTACACTGTCCCCTGGGGCACGTGGGCCTTTTCCTTTTAACCTTCCTTCCCATTAGCAGCCGGGTGGGTGTCAACCCATAGAGCCAAAGGAAGGTCCGGGTTCGGTGGAAATAGAAGTCTTTGTTCTGTGAGAGGAGGGTTTGCTTTGATTTGACTTCCCGTGAGTCATTTGTCGTCATCCAGACATGGCCTGATTAACTGGACAATCATTTGAGGAGCACCTACTGTGTGCCCAGCATCCTCTTCTTTTTAAAAATATATTTTATTGACTTTTTTTTACAGAGAGGAAGGGGGGCAGAGAGAGTTAGAAACATCACTGAGAGAGAAACATCCATCAGCTGCCTCCTGCACTCGCCCCACTAGGCATGTGCCCGCAGCCAAGGTACATGCCTTTGACCAGCGTAGAACCTGGGACCCTGCAGTCCGCAGGCCGACGCTCTGTCCATTGAGCCAAACTGGTTAGAGCCCAAGCATCCTCTTGAGCGCATCCTTAGTTGTGCGGTGGCGTTTACTCAGACCCAGCCCCCTGTGGAGTCGTTCCTGGGGAGGGGTGCAGGGCCCAGCTCCCTGGGATTTATCCAGGTAGCTGATGAAACCCTATTGTGTCTGATGGGTGATACAAGGTCCCTGTCCTCAAGAAACTCGGTACCTTATTAGGAAAACAAGGCTTACACGTGAGGCATCTAGGGAATTTTCCAGGTCAGGACGAAATCAGGTGCTAAACTGAGAGAGAACGCACGTTTGGGTATGATGGAAGGGTTTTGAGGCTGTTAAAAAACAAAATCTCTACAAAACACGTCTTCATGGAAACCACGTGAACATCTCTGGTTATGAGATGTTAGTCCTCAGTGGTTACACTTCCACCTTCTGCCGTTTCTTTCTTTTTTTTTTTTTTAATATATTTTATTGATTTTTTACGGAGCGGAAGGGAGAGGGACAGAAAGTCAGAAACATCGATGAGAGAGAGACATCGATCAGCTGCCTCTTGCACACCCCCTACCGGGGATGTGCCCGCAGCCAAGGTACATGCCCTTGCCGGAATCGAACCCGGGACCCTTCAGTCCGCAGTCCGACGCTCTATCCACTGAGCCAAACCGGTCTCGGCCCTTCTGCCGTTTCTGACGGCAGACACGGCGTGGTGAGGGGACAGCCCAGGGAAACCGCTTTCTCATTGGACAGAGAAACACTGTCCATAGGCCACTCTCCTCGCCTCCTGGGTATGGGAGCAAGTAAAGGAGCGGCAGTGACAGGCCCTTCCGGACTGTTGGCTCCTTGTGACCCCTGCCCTGGCTCTGGCGCCTGCGGGGCGGAACTGTCCTCCCAGCTCGGCCTTTCCCCGTGCGGCGGGCCTTGTGTTGATCACATCCATTCTGGTGCTTGTGACCCAGAACCTGTTGATGATTCTCAGTTCTTACGCCTGCCCTCTGGAACCCGGGCCTGGGTGAAGCTCCGGCGCTGCCCGAGGAGGAGGAGGAGGAGGAGGAGGAGGAGGAGGAGGAGGGGAGGGGGAGGGGGGTTCGGGGGCACGCACGGGGGGCCTACAGATGCGTTGATTTTCCCCGCCTCCGCGGCATTTCTCTCAAGCCGGTGCGGAGTTCACCAGGGTGTGACTGTAGAGAGTGAAGGGACTCTCCAGACAGTTAGGGGTCCAGTGTTGTTGTTTTTTGTGGAGTGTAAGAGCGGAAGGCGGTGAAGATAACTTTGTTTTCTTTTTAATTTTGTGTTCCCGGTTTAAGCATTCCGTGGTGATTTACACCTGGTTTGCAAGCGAAGGAGCTCTTGAATGCATTGGCCCCCCCAGAGTTCCACTGGGGGAGCAAAGACACTTACAGTGTAAAACAGCCCGCCCTCTGTTAAGGTGCACACTTGTTCCTCAGTTATTTTCTTTCTTTTTTTAATATATTTTATTGATTTTTTACAGAGAGGAAGGGAAAGAGATAGTTAGAAACATCAATGAGAGAGAAACATCCACTAGCTAGCTAGCTGCCTCCTGCACACTCCCCATTGGGGATGTGCCTGCAACCAAAGTATGTGCCCTTGACTGGCATCGAACCTGGGACCCTTCAGTCCGCAGGCTGACGCTCTGTCCACTGAGCCAGACCGGTTTCAGCCTCAGTTATTTTCTCAAGGCCTTTGTTTCTCTCTCGTTCCACAGGAAGGTGGAGGATCTTCAGTTCCGGGTGGAGGAAGAATCAATTACTAAAGGCGACCTTGAGGTAACCCCCCCGAGCTGTCTAAAGCGTTTGTGGGGCCCCATGTTCAAACATGTGGACGAAGTCGCTGTGCCAGCCGTTGTGGCCGGAACGGGCAGCAGAGGGATGGCAGGAGCCCGCCTCGGGCCAGCGGGGCTGTGGGCGTGGCTGCCCGAGGTGACGGGCGGCCTCTGAGCCTGGGACTGAGCCATCCCGCCTCCTGTGGCCCAGTCAAGTTTTCACTGCTCTTTCCTTGTGCTTTGAAATTAAAAACCTCGAATTGGAGTTCATCCAGTCATACATCTGGCAGTGTGTCCCAAGTGAGACCCTCCATGTCTCGCTGAGGACCAGAGGCAGCAATCCTTGGGAGGAGCACTTTTTGCTTCCTCATAACAGTCTGAAACAGCCTTGCTTCTCAGCCGAGCAGGACAGACCTTTTGTAACCCCGAAAAAGGGATAAACACATGTTTTAGTAGTCGAACTTTTTACAGAAGAAATTACCAGAAAAAACAAGAGCAATTTATATTTTAGCTTCTTTTACTTCCATGCACCTTTTAAATTAATAGGAATTTTCCTTTACAATCAGGTTTCTCATAAGTTATTCATATTAGTTTTTTTCAAATTTAGACACCAGAGTTCAATGGCCTTGATGCTGTTCAAACCACTGCTAGATATATGACAGGTATAAATTATTAAAATTTTCAAAATCTGCAGATTTTTGGTAGTTTAATCTGTAATATTTTAGTAAAAACTGCACGTTTCTGTGCAGCTCTCAAAATATACATGTGTGCTACCATTACAGTTTTAGAGTTTGTTGACTGCCCACACTATGCTTACATTTCAAGGGACTTCCAAATAGGAACTCTGATTTCTTTGGAAATAAATGTATCCTTATAGTTAACAAAAAGTAAGGGAAACATTTTCTAGTTTTAGTTTCATAAAGCCCAGTATTTAATGGATTATTAGTAATAGTAAGTCTTCATTCATTTCACATATTGTACAATTACATTTCTTTAGTTTACTTTTGTGTTATTCTCATTCATTTAAAAACACCCTAAAGTTTCATTAGAAGTTTCATATCATCATCCAATTCATTTGAAATATAGTCTGTGGTGTTTGGGAGAAGGACAAATGAAAATATTTAAATCAGTCTTAGGCTAGTCTCTAGTCTGTCCGATAAACTTACTCGAAATTAAAGTAATTTTGAAACCCTAACATTGAAACTTTAGTTGAATCTCTCTTTTGTTGTTGTTTGATTTTTTATTTTTTTACTGATAGCAAAAGAGCCAGATTTCTGAAGATCCTGAGAATGTAAGAGGGCCCTTAACTGTGTGGATATTTTCCTTGTTAACACAGATTGATTACAGATTAAAATGCTTATTGATATACTCAACTACTAACTGCATAATCTGGCCTTGAGACATTGACATTACTATTTCTGTGCATGTGGCTTTTCAAAGCAGTTACATTTATATTCTGAAGAAATTGGATGTAATGACCAAGTTCTATAAATCCATTTGTTTAATGCATAGGCGTGCATGTATAAGAAAATTTGTCAAAAACAAGCAAAATTAAGTATGTCTGGGGTCCTGGCCTTCACATACTTACTTCATCATGTCTTCTAATTTTAATAGAATTATTCCAAAAAAGATGAAGCATAAAACATATTAGGTAAAGGAGTTATAGAAATCCTAGGGAAAGTTTTTCCAAATGGTCTAATTTTATTCCCAGGAGAGGTAAAAAGGAATTGTGAATCCAAGACTGATTGCCTGGGGTGTGCGCACCCCCTGCTGGCCAGAGCCTGTCCTTGCAGCTGACTAGAAATACAAACTTGGTATTCGTCACTGTCTTTTCCCCCAGTGTTTGAACCGAGAGGCTAGAATTCTTCAGTGAAGGGACTGAGTGTTTTAAAGTTAATATTTTTGAAGTGAGGTCTTTAGGGTAGCAGTTCTACTAGGCATGTAGGTGTTTTTCTTTTCCTTCCTCCTCCTGTCTAAGATTAAACACCCAATTCAAATCTTACCAAAGTGACCTCGAAAGCCTGGCTTCCTGGTGCCCCTTGCCGGCTCTAATGCCAACTGAAAGAAACCCCAAAACTTCCCACGGTGACTTACCACCACAAGAGAACAAAATGAAGGCAAAGACCGTGTCTTCCACCGCCTCCTGGCAGAAAGAACACGCGGCTCAGACTGCAGTTTTACGACAGTCTCCGTTCGGCAGGCTCCCTTTCTGTGAAGCTCCTTCAGTGATCTGGGTCTCCTCTCTCCTCCACACGGGCTCCCGCTGCGCCCAGTGTCCGTCTGCATGGGGTCTCCCTCCCGCCTCTCTGTGCGCTTCTTGCAGAGCCGCTGCTTGCCCTCTCCGCCTGTCCCGGGACTGCCCTCTGGGACACGTGTCTTCCTCTGAGAAGAGTCAGCGAACAAGGAGGCTTGTCCTGTTGGGTGTAGCGTTGTGGCGGCGTGCCGTGGCGTGGCCGTGGATCTCTAGTCCCCATGCTCGTGGCTGGTCAGAGACCGTGTTGCAGCCTCAGGTCACTGGCAGCACCCCGCCAGCAGGGAGGTCTCGCTGCAGTCACCCGGAAGGGGAGAGGAGCACACTCGGCGGATAGGGGCATTTTAATCTCGAATTGGTGACCTTTCACCCCCAGGACACTGAACTCGGTGTCCAGAGGTGGAGAAAAGGTTTTGTTGCCTTTTGCTATTTGGATTTCAGCGCTTGAGGCTGCGACCACAGCCAGGTAGTCCTGGGTCCGATTCTTTTCTTGCGGAAGCAGTAAATAGAACTGTTTCTGACTGAGGCACTCTGGAGGAGGGGACTCTCCAGACAGTTAGGGGTCCAGTGTTGTTGTTTTTTGTGGAGTGTAAGAGCGGAAGGCGGTGAAAATGACTTTGTTTTCTTTTTAATTTTGTGTTCATGGTTTAAGCATTCCGTGGTGATTTACACCTGGTTTGCAAGCAAAGGAGCTCTTGAATGCATTGCCCCCCCCCCCCAGAGGTAGCCAAGATGTTTATGTGTAAAACATCCCACCCTCTTTAAGCCCTGCACTACTTTTTGCTTCTTTATTTAGGGTTTGTTGTTGTTTTCTCATTTCCTGTAATGGTTCAGACTGATAGATCTGACCGGTTGGACCCACAAAATAGTTACATTACTACCGAAACCAGAACAGCTCTGTCAGTGGGCGATGCTGGACCTCGCAGGTAGAGAGGTGAGCGGGGAAGAGGTGTATTCAGACCGACGCCAGAATGATTCGATGAAGAGTCTGTTGCACTTAAACCTGCTGGAAAGAAGTCCCCTCGACTTGGCCTGGATGAGTGAGGGAGGACGGAGAAGCTCAGCGGTTTTTTGAAGCATGGCAGGACCTCACCAGCTCTTGCATGGAGTTCAAACACGCTTTTGTGTTGAGGCACCATTTCTTACCTCTGAGATAAGAGCTACATCTAGGGATCAAGAGAAAGAGTCCAGTGTTGGCCAAACTTTTCAGCTTTTCTCCTGCTCTGAGCTTCAGGGATGGAAGCTGTGGAGCAGAACTGTTACTGGAATTTTCTTTTTGTAAATCTGATCCCCCCCCCCCCCCCCCCCGCCCCGCACCGTGACAGCTTTCAGGAAAGCCAGTGCTGGAAAGAAATTGGAGCTTTCGTGGCTCTTTCCTGTGCGAGGTGAGGATGTTGCTGAGAATCTCACCAGAGGCCCCGGTGTGATCTCCTTCGCTCTCGTTTCTAGATTCCCTCTGCGAGGTGTCACACTTGACCCTTGTTCATGTCAAACTTGTGCCAAAGTGCAAGGTTCTGCTCTAGGGATTTACTGACCACCCATCAGGCCCGCTACATTGCCTTCCCCGTGGTCAGAGCGGTCATCTTGAGGGTCAGTTACATATCGGTTCATGCCAAATAGCCGTCGTGGGGAGGAGGGAAGAGTGGTGGCTTAGAGGAATATTAACTGTTCTAATTTGTGCTGACAAACCTCACTTATCAACATAACTTGTATTTGGCTGCATGCACCTGACGTTTTTCATTCCGCCTCACACTTTTTCCATTTTCCTTTCTCCATAGCCTAGCCCATGTCCCCCGCCCACCGCATCCTTCGTTTGGTAGTTTTCATCCTCACCCCCCACCTCCTCATCTCACTTCCATCCCCTTCCCATCTCCATCTTCCATCTGTGCTCAGCCTCTGGCAGAAGGTACTGGTGGCTCAGCCTGCATGCCGCTGCCCCTCTCGTGCTGGCATGTCACAGTGGCACTGTCGTGTTCTCTTCCTCTTCCTTTTCACTAACAGACGCAGACCAAACTGGAGCATGCCCGCATTAAGGAGCTTGAACAGAGCCTGCTCTTTGAAAAGACCAAAGCTGACAAACTTCAGAGGGAGTTAGAAGACACTAGGGTAATGGTTTTCACTGTTTAACGAAGCGGACCGGTGTATGTGAATGCTGGACACCTCGGGCGACACGCCTTGCCAATGGCCTAATGCCTTGACCCAGTGGTTCGACCTGAGTTTGGTCTTGATACTGTTGGTGAGCTTAGATGGATAAGTAGGCGCAGGAGTCTTATGTCAAATCTTTGGTCAGAGGTAAAAAGATTCGTCCCTTTGTTTCACTCAGCCAAAACCAAGATCAGAAACTCTACAACCGTACACACGTGTATACGTGGCTGCATTTGCAGTTCTTTGTATTCCTACCTCGAAATTCATTTCTCCAGCTCGCCATAAGCAGTCAGTTATCCTCTCACTGTCCTAGTCCCTGGGTTTTCTAGATACTTTTTTGTTTTTCAGTTTAGCTCTCTTTTCCTGCCTCCTTCCATGGCCTCTTGGGGGAAGGGAACAGAAACACTGATTCTTTTAAGTGAGAGTTAAGGACTTTTACCCCACTTTTTTCCCCCTTGATATTTGCTTTCTCTTTGCATTTCTCTCCTTTCTGTCACCTCGATGGTTAAAATGCCAGCTGTTGGGAAGGAAAGCTGTGTTGGGAAACAGAATGGCTTCTTACCACCCAGAGCCTCCTTGCAGCCATTGTGCTTGTCATGTTTTTGCTTATATATTTTATGAACGTGCCTACACGGTGCTCACGTCATGCCGGGCGCTATGCTGAGTACTTACAAGTATTAACTCAGTCTCACCACAACCCCCGGTAATTTATCCCCATTTTACAGGTGACGCCAAGGCAGAGAGATTAAGTAATTTGCCTCAGGTCACGCAGCTAATAGGCGGAGCCAAGATTTGTATCTAAGCCATCTGGCCTCATTTGGCCTCAGAGTCTGTGCCCTTAATAACCACAGAGTCTGACTATTATGGGAATAGTTTTGTGAGGAAACACTTAAGAGATAGCATGAGTTATTTATATAGAAGAAGATGTGAGTTTGTGCGCGCACGCATATGAATTTGACTGTCAATGGCTAACATGCCCAGATCTTTAAAATTTCAAAAATTACTCTCTCCGATCAACCACATTGATTATAAAACCTGATTTTTTTTTCTTTTGAATCATTAGTATTTTTAGAAATGTCCCTTGTTAACAAATCGACTGATCTAAAAATCTACATAATTGAGTGATTTTTCTTCTCTAAATCATGTTTTACTTTTTTAAGAAGAAAGAAAATGTTCTCCATCAGCTCAGCACTAAAGCTACCTCCTGTGTGGGGGGTGAGAGAAATGCCCTGGGAGTTGGTTTCTCCATTGCTCACGAGCAGAGACTGGGCCTGGGAAGTAGAAGGGACTGAGGATAGAGGCTGGGCTCCCGTGGGGCTGGCTGTGGAAGGAAGAATAGTTTTTCACTCCCCAACTCCTCTCCCAAACTGCTTTGTCAGCAAACACCTTGGATGCTTTTTTTTTTCGTGGCTGTGTATAAGAAGACATCCATTCACTGCATGGATTATTCACACATTTCCGATTCAAGCTGTCATTTCTCTAAGTTAAAAAAAAATTTTTTTTAATTGACTTGAGTGGAAGACAGAGACAGAGAGAAAGAGGAAGGAAGAATGAGAAACGTCAATTTGTTGTTCCACTTATTGGTGCATTCATTGGTTGATTCTTTTACGTGCCCTGACCCGGGGATCGAACCCGCATCTTGGTGTATCGGGACGTTGCTCTAACCAACTGAGCTACTTGGCCAGGGCTCCGGCCGTCATTTTTCTGTAACACGTTGTGTCCTCTGTCGATCCTCACTTTTGGTTTGTCCAGTGTGAAGTCAGCCAGTGCCCATACGTGTTCCATATCGCCTGGACTCCTTTTAGGAAGCGCTTTGGAATTCCTAAAAGCCAGTCAGCCCAGCTCATAGACTGTGTGGCCGGGGCTGTAGAGATCTTAGCAAGAATAAGCAATGACACCTGACTTTTCTGCCCTCAAATTAACAGGAGAGGCAGACCCATAGGTAGTTTTGCCTGAGGGCAGGCTTTGGGAAATTAAAAAAAAAAAATAGACGTGCTATGAAAATGCTACATAAAGTACAACCACACTATTTATTATTTTCACTTATTTTCTCCACGTGGCATTTCCTCAGTTGGACTGTTTTGTCCTGCCTAATTAAGAACTATTGCCCTATTGGGTTCATTTGTCCTGGACCTTGTCGCAGTGGGGCCTGTTGATGTTTTGTACCTTACTTTGTGATAGCAAACTCTGGAACTACCCTACTGCACACCCCAGAGAAGATGTTACTGAATTAACATCTGGAATCTGAATGGGCTGTGGCCCCGAAACACAATTATAGATAGCTCTGAAGTGTTTAATGACTCATTATGCAGTTTTGGAGACCCGAGTACTTTCTTTCCCTGTCTTTCCGAGGGCATTTTAGTCTTTCCTGACATCACAGCCTGTATGTGCGCAGAGGAGAGAGTCAGCACAGCCATTCCTTTCTGGCCCTGTCCAAGCAGTGAGGGGGAGCAGTCTGACCCAGGAAGCTGGTGTGTTCAATCATTCATGCTCCCTCCTACCTCCCAGGTTAGCCAGATACCTTTTATCGGTGAGGCTACAGCTTCCCACACATTTTGTAGACTGATCTGACTGCCTAACAGGGGGCAGAGGGATATAATTTCCTAAGAAAGAAAGACCACAGGTTATGTGTTTTTCTTAGTCCTGGGGTGTGCGTTTAAAAGAAGCAGGTCCCTGGGTCCCTCCCAGAGCTGAAATAGAATCAAAATATGTGGGAGTGACTGGGCACCTGCAATGCAGACACGTGCACACCGGAGCCCGAGAACCACTGGGTTAAGGGAACGAGGTATGCGCCTCAGAATGCGACAGAATTAAAAAGTCCAACAGGGGTGCTTTGTAGGACTCTTTTATATGTTTGCAGGTAAGTCGTCATTCTTTCTTTGTCACTTTTTTAAAAAAGGTTAGTAAATTAATTCATCATCCAGTTGAGGCTTTTATTCTACAGTTGCTGTGCTATTTGTTGAAACATTGGATAGGTAATTTTACATCTCTGACACCCATGCTGTTCAATAGGAGTGTAATATGAGCCACATATGTGTGTGTATGTGTGTGTGTGTGTGTATATATATATACACACACACACACACATACAGTTGGATTTTTCTGGTGCTCACATTAACATACTTTTAAAAAATAACAGGTGAAGTTAATAATATATTTTATTTAAACTAACATATCCAAAATATCATTTTATCATGCAGTCAATATAAAATCATCAAGATATTTTATGTTTTTTTCCTCCAAGTCTTCAAAATCTGATGCATATTTTATGCTGACGGCCATGTCCCCTCAGACGAGCCCATTTCAAGTGCTCTGTAGCCGTAGATGGCTCATGGCTGCTCTACTGGACAGCACCGTTCTTTAAAATCACCTCCTTCAGATCAGTGAGCACTGATACATCCTGAGTGGAGCCGAGAGAGAGAAAAAATGGCCGAATAGGGAGGATTCTGTCTACCAGCCTGCAGACACATTTGAGAACTTTGAGAGTTACTGTTCCTGTTACCTTCTTATCAATTTCATGCTGGTCATCCTGTCCTTCCTTGCTTTAAGCCTCTGTGGAGGAAAAGGAAGTATTTTTGGAGTTAAACTCAATATAAGTTTTAGATTCCTTTAGCATGTCAAGATGGTAGAAGTGTGACAAAGATTATAGTTTCGGATTGGAGCTGCCAGAAGTGGGCTGAAGCGACGAGCGTAGTTAAGACAGACTATCAGGTAGGCATTGTGGGGGTAGTTTGCTGCCTTGGGATGGGATGGGTTCATTTAAGATCTTCCAAGTTAAAGAAAATCGTCAATGATTTGTTATTTAAATGATCTCTTTTTCTTTGGACTGCTGTTACTAGGTGGCCACAGTGTCAGAAAAGTCTCGTATAATGGAGCTAGAGAAAGACCTAGCGTTGAGAGGACAGGAAGTAGCCGAGCTTCGAAGAAGGCTCGAGTCCAATAAACCTGCCGGGGATGTTGACACGTCACTCTCCCTTTTGCAAGAGATAAGCTCTTTGCAGGAGAAGCTAGAAGCCGCCCACGCTGACCACCAAAGAGAAATGGCCTCCCTGAAAGAGCGTTCGGGAGCCCAGGAGGAAACGCACCAGAAGGAGGCGAGGGCTCTGCAGGCTGCTGCAGAGAAGCTCTCCAAGGAGAACGAGTCGCTGAAGAGCAAGCTCGACCACGCCAACAAGGAGAACGCGGACGTGATCGCCCTGTGGAAGTCCAAGCTGGAGACTGCCATCGCCTCCCACCAGCAGGCCATGGAGGAGCTGAAGGCTTCCTTCAGCAAGGGGGTGGGGACCGAGACGGCCAAGGTAGAGAAAATGCGACTAGATGACCAGCACGAAATAGAAATCTTCCAGAATCAGCAAGACTCTGATCGGTCTGCTCACACTCAGGAGATAGAAGCCGTCAGGGCAAAGCTGATGGAGGTCATTAAGGAGAAAGAGAACAGCCTGGAAGCCATCCAGTCGAAACTGGACAAGGCCGAAGACCAGCATCTGGTAGAAATGGAAGACGCCCTGAGCAAGCTGCAGGAAGCCGAGCTAAAGGTAAAGGAGCTAGAGGCGCTGCAGGCCCAATGCAGCGAGCAAACCAAGGTTATCGATAGTTTTACGGCACAGCTCACTGCGGCCAAGGAGAAGCTGCTGGATGTGGACGCCCTTCGGAAAGCCAATTCCGAAGGTAAATTGGAGATCGAGAAACTTAGACAGCAGTTTGAGGCAGCTGAGCAACAGATTAAACATTTAGAGGTTGAGAGGAATGCTGCAAGTGACAAGGTTTGTATTGACATCCTTCATCCTTTTTTTTTCCACTTGCTTTACTTATTTCTTCATTTTATGGTTTTTTGTGTGTTGTTTTCGTTTGTTTTTGTGTTGAAGTTAACTCATCTTCCAAATTCTTGATTTAAGTAAGACAAATTGCTTGGTGCTAACCAGTTTCCCAGTTAGAATGTAGTATGTTTTGATAATCTTAAGTATGGTTTCATCTGAGGAAATTGGAGAAAATAATGGCTCAGTTCCGTGAATTTGTTCTGGTTTCCAGGGTGTTTCTTTACCTCCATGCTTTTCTGTTATCCTCGCATTCAAGCTTAGTGTCAGTCTAGAATCTCTTTTTCAAATAGAGAACTCCCTCATTTGACAGCGCTAAGATAAATGAATGCATGAATTCGGTAGAGACTTACATGATCATCTCCTTTCCTAGCGACATAGTTGCCTTGTCTGTGAGGTCATATATGAAAACAAAATGTGAGCTCCGAGCGGTACTTGGCTGTAATTATATGAACACTAGTGGCCCGGTGCACGAAATTCATGCACATTAAAAGGATATTAATTAGAGGAAATACTTTAATATTTTTAATAATAATTTGCCCTTTCTCTATAATAAACATGTGACAGATAAAGGTAATGAGTACAATGTATATGAAAATAATAATTTCATTAATAAATAAATAAAATTATATAACAATAACAAAACTTATGATATAAAAACAACATTGATGCAAATAATGACTGATAAAGTGATTAAACTTATTCTAATATCTCCCTGTATACCACATTAACAGTGAAAACACTTTTAGAGTGCTTGACTAATTTCCCTTGGGATAAAGTATTTACAACTTTAACTTTAACATCACATGCTCTTTGAACTCGAAAGAAAGCAACATAATAACTGACCATGTGTGAAAACGGGTTCAGGTAGGAATATTCCTACTCTGTCTAGAGTTTGTCCTTGTGATTTATTAATAGTCATTGCAAATGCTGGCATCACGGGAAACTGTAGTCGAATTAATTTAAATGGATACCAGTGTCAGATGGGGACAAATCAGTTCTTGGAATCAGAACAACCTCTCCCTCTGCAGGTCCTCTTAATACTTCAGCTTCGATAATGTTAGGTAGTAATCTTTTGAGAATAAATCTGGTACCATTACAAAGACCCCATTTACTATTAAGATTTCTCAATAGCATGATGATTGTACCCACTTTCAATTTTAATTTATGACATGGCATTCCTGAAGGAGTAATACTATTAAGAAATTCGATGGTAAAATTTTCCTTTTCAGCATCATCTGTTGAGTCAATGCAATCATCACTCAAATAGGAGTTAAAATCTCCATCAAATATATCCAAAATGTCTTCATTTAATTTTTGAACATGCTCATTTTTTGGACAAAGAATTGCACATTTAGATATATTTTTAATATTATCTATAGAGGATATACTATTTCCAAAGGTGGCTTCAATAATAGATCCATTACAAATCATTTCATGGAGAATTTCAATAATATCCATTCCTAAATGAAAACCACTAGTCAAGTTTGCCATCTCCAAAAAAAATTTTTTTTAAAAATATATTTTATTGATTTTTTTACAGAGCAGAAGGGAGAGGGATAGAAAGTCAGAAACATCGATGATGAGAGAGACATCGATCAGCTGCCTCTTGCACGCCCCCTACTGGGGATGTGCCTGCAGCCAAGGTACATGCCCTTGCCGGAATCAAACCCGGGACCCTTCAGTCCGCAGTCCAACGCTCTATCCACTGAGCCAAACCGGTCTCGGCCCAAAAATTTTTTTTTAATATTTTCTTTTAAAATTTTTTTCTTTGCTTTTAGAAAAAACAAGCCCTTGTGTCAAGGGCTGACTTTCAGTAGATCTCAGTGAGGGAGTTACTCTGCTACGTAGGAAACACCGACCCAGAAGCAGGTCATAGAATGGTTTAGCGCCAGGTTCCCCACGAATGTGCTTTGCATGAAGGGCATGGGGGCAGCCCCTTTCCGGCCACACCCCATCTCCCAGGACAAAGGGCTCTCCGCACCGGACCCCGGTCCCAGCACACATGCCGCCACCACCGCGGCGAAGCATTAGGGCGCGGCCCCAGCTCGGCGGGGATGGCAGGGGACCGGCTATCCAAGGCCAACCAAGGCTGCCACAGCGCACTGCCGTATCGTTCCACCTGGGCGGGATTCTGACTTAGAGGCACTCAGTCATCATCCCACAGATGGTAGCTTCGCCCCATTGGCTCCTCAGCCTGCCATCTCCAAGTTTTATTAACCATCCTATCCAATAAAAGAGTAACATGCAAATTGACCGTACCTCCACTATGCTACCAGCCAATCAGGAGCAGGGGGTGGTGCTGAGGGGCGGGGTCAAGCGGCACAAGGGCTGGGTCCCAGGGGTGGAGACAAAGCAGCGGCGGTGGCGAGTGCCCGGGCGCTGAGCGTAGGTCATGAAAGCGGGGGGGGCGGGGCGGGTCCCCACCAGGCGCTGTGAGCGGAAGTGGCGGTGAGCACCCAGCCCCTGGGCCCGGGTGGCCACAGGCAGCTGGAGTGAGCTGAGCAGGGCGATGGCTGGGTGCCCCTTGAGGCTTTAGGCCTTGGGCAGGCTGGGGGTGAGCCGTCAGTTGGACATCCCCTAAGGCTCCCAGTATGTGAGAGGAGGCAGTTGGGCTGAGGGACCACCCACCCCCAGTGCACAAAGAAAGATTGAGCCCCCCTTTCCTTAATTATTTCAGCAATAATCCTCCCAATAATCAACCCCATCACCAGCCAAGCAGTTGAGTCTCCGATAGTATATGAATTAAAGTCGGACATTAAATGTTATGCTATGACTTCTGTCCTTATACAGAGTATCAGTTTGCCTACAGAGTGGCTTCCTGGCTTGCTGCCAGCCTGTGCATGGTCCATGCTTATGAGTTCAGAATCTATGACAATGTGAATAATTCAGATGTTTACAATAAAAACAGATGAATACATGAACTCACTAATGTTAATGTTAAAATTCATGGAAAAAATAGTCCTTTGAATCTTTGGTGGTTAGAAATTAAAGATCTCTAAATCATGTGCAATAAACAGAAAATAAAGTTACACTGAATGGCAAAAAGAAAAAGAAAAAAATACATTAGGGGCCAGGAAATGTTCAAAGACCTGGGAACCATCCCCAGATCAGGAAGAGAAGTCACAGCATGTATATTATTGCTACAAAAATACTGTATTTTCTACTACTTACAACATAAATAATGTAATGTGCTAGATGCCTTCCTATCTCATGAAGTATGTATTCTCATAGGTAATATATGTTATAGTTATGGCAATATGTCGTAACTTATCTATATTAATGATAGGGTAATATACTAATTAGACCATGAGACATCCCAGATGTCCTTCCGGACAAAGCCATGGTGGTGGGGCTGGGGCTGAGGCAGAGGTGGTTAACGGTTGATCAGGCCAGGAGGGGAGGGCAGTTGGGGGTGATCAGGCTGGCAGGAGGGTGCAGTTGGGGGCAAGCAGGCCGGCAGGCAGGTGAGCAGTTAGGAGCCAGTAGTCCCAGATTGCGAAGGGGTTGTCTGACTGCCAGTTTAGGCTCTATCCCACAGGGGTCCCAGATTAGAGAGGATGCAGGCCAAGCTAACGGATACCCCCTTCACCCCCACCCTGCTTACGAATTTCGTGCACCAGGCCACTAGTTCTCTATAAGCACAATCCTCTGATCTCATATTTGTTTTGAGACAACTTTCTGAAACATCTCCAAACATCACAGTACTTCAGACTCTCTCCTGCAGTGGGTCTGACACCAGAACTACATTTCCCATCATTCCTGGTACTCCCCATACCCTGCACGAACCAAGAGCACTGTGAACTTTCTCCACTTGGTGGTAGCCACCGGGGTCTCCACACACCCCAGAGACTGGCAGCCATCCCCCCCAACTCCCATCATGGGGGCTGGGGGGCATGAAGGAACCCCTGGGCCTCACACAGTGGCAGCCACCAGGGTATTCGTATGCTCCATCATAGGCGCTGGGCTAGGGGCGTGGTCCCAAACTGCCTCTTGGCTCACAGCCCTGCCTCGCACCTGGCTCTGATTACCCAAGGTGCCCCGGGTGCTCATTTGCATGTGATTCAGTCACCATAACTGTTAGGAGGGCCGGCTCTTAAGTACCGTGCAGGCAGAGCTTATAGCATGGTGGTTGCTTTCACAGCACTGTGTCCATGCCCCTGCTGGCCTCGCCCCTGTGTGCTGGCCATGTCCACTGGCCATGACCCCTGCTTGCTGGCCACGCCCTCTGCTCCTGATTGGCTGGTAGCATAGTGGAGGTACGGTCAATTTGCATGTTGCTCTTTTATTAGATAGGATGCCGTGATGAATAACGCTCATGGCAGAATTCGGGTTGAGAGCCTGGAGCCCTTTGCAGTGCCTCTTAGGTCTCATTGAAGAGTTTCTGTGCCACAAGCAGAGCACTTTCTGTTCCTCTCTCGGGGGAAAGATGGGAGGAGGGTGCTTTTGGCCAAAAAGCACAGTAAGTTAGGTGAAACACCCGCCAGCTTCCTTTCTGACAGTGAGCCTTGTTCAACAATGTCGTCTTCACTCTATGGCTTGTTCCAGGAGCTAATGCTCTTCCTGGTCCTCCTGCTGCTCCGCAAGGCACCGGCACCGATGCCAAGTGTCCTGAGCTTTTTGCAGGAAAAGCAGCTTTGTCGGCAAAGAAGGAAGAGTTGTGGGGTTAAATGGGGAGGGAGGACAAATGGCAAAAATTGCTAAGTAACCTTCGTTCAAGATGTTAAACTATAGGAAATTTTTCTCAAATCTCACTCGATTCCAAAATTCCAATCAAAATACAAAAATCAGTTAGTGGGGAATATGCAGCTAATGGTTGTTGAACTTTTTAAAAAAAATCGGGATTTAATGAAAGCCCATTTCTGATGACTGTGATCTAGTGCATTTTTAAAAAAATATATTTTATTGATTTTTTTACAGTGAGGAAGGGAGAGGGATAGGAAATCAGAAACATCGATGAGAGAGAAACATCCATCAGCTGCCTCTTGCACAACCCCTACTGGTGATGTGCCTACAGCCGAGGTACATGCCCTTGACCGGAATCAAACCTGGGACCTTTCAGTCCGCAGGCCGACGTTCTATCCACTGAGCCAAACCAGTTTTGGCGGTCTAGTGCATTTTTATAATTTCATTTTTTATGTTAGATGTTGGAATATTTTAGGCATATAAAAAATACAGAAAATGATAACCCAGATCACAAGTACACATCTTTTCTATCGTAAGGCTTTTAAAGTCCAGGAAATGAAATTGCTCAACTGACTCATTCAGAAAGTAAGCATCCATACTTTCTGCTTTAAATCATGTTAATATTCCAAATATAGGCATAAAAAAAACACTCAAGTACCTTAAAATAGCCATTCCATAATCATATCTAGGACTGACTGTGAAGTCATTTGTTTCTTAGAGTAAAAAAACAAAAAAAACAAAAAAAGGGTTTCTTACCTTTATCCCTTTCAGTTGTGGTTGGTTGTGTTTGTTTCTCATAAATTTTTTGTGTTTTATTTTTATTTTTGTTTCTCATTTCATTTTTATCCATTTGCTTCCGCACCACGTCACTGTGTATGGTAGGCTAGTGGCATTGCCAAAGAGCTGCAGGGGAAAGAGCTCACTCTCAGCAAACTTGAGGAGCACGTGAGGAAAGTCAGTCACGTGAAAGAGGCTTTGGAGAAAGAACTTCAGATGCTGGTGAGTACCTGTTGGGAGACTGAGTCTTGGCCCATCGCATTGTTCCTGTTTACAAACCAAAATCTCCATAAAGGAAAAGCATTGCACCTAGTTCTTTCTCTTTCAAAGCATTGATTTAAATCGAGTGTATTAGTCCTCGGCTGCTAAATACCTCGAGGGGAATCTGATCACACCCAAACTAGCAATAAAGGTAGGTATTACAGTCAGTCGTCCTCCCTCATCGGGGGGAGATGCTTTCCAACACCCCTGTGGGTGCCTGAAACTGCGAGGGTACCGAACCTTGTATGTACTTTGTTTTCTCCTGTGCCTTACAGATCTTTGGTAAAGTCTAATTTTTCAGTTGGGCACAGGAAGGAATTAACAACACAAATAAAATAGAACAGCGATAACAATATACTGTAATGAAAGGCATGTGGTCACGCGTTTCGGGGGCCCCTTGCTGAAGTCCTCGCACAGGCTCAGTGCTTCCTGGCACAAAACATTGCCATTAGTGGAGACATGTTTTCTTCTTGTCCACCCACAAATTATTTTTATTGGTTTCAGAGAGGAAGGAAGAGGGAGAGAGAGAGGAACATCATTGATGAGAGAGAACCATTGATCAGCTGCCTCCTGCATGCTCCCTACCGGGATTCAAGCCCCCAGCCCGGGCATCTGCCCTGACCAGGAATTGAACTGTGACTTCCTGGCTCAGCGGTTCACATCCCACCACAGAGCCACGTCGGCTGGGCCACCCACAGATTTAACGCCTTTTTCGTCAAGCACTTGCCACGCACTGTGGCCCTAACTTTTGGAGTTTGAGGTGCAACAGCAAGACTAACAGGAATTTCTTTTCCTTCGCAACGTCACAGTGAAGATTCCCACCTCATCATTTTTTTAAAAAATAAGTTGAGGACTTTCACCTATCACTGGCAGGGGTGGGGAACATCCAGCCCGTGGGCCATCTATGGCCCAGGAAATCACTTGGTCTGGCCCTGCCAAGGCATTAGGAAGGAGTTAATTCAAGGTTTGACCAAATATCGCAGGCTAGTTTTTAAGGTGATAATTTTGTCTGGTGCGTGAATGGTGTTATGAATAACCCTATGGCCCTGGGCAGAAATAAGGTTCCCCACCGTGAAAAGGAAGCACTTGATGCTGATCTTGGCCTATCTGAATCGCCAGCACCACTGCTCCAGTAAGAGTGACTTGTAATAAGCATTGCGATACCTCGATAGTCGATTCGATAACCAGGGGCTACCCGGGGACGAAGGGGCAGCGGAGGGATGAAGGCACATCTGGGCAGGACAGGGCCGGATGGCACAAGATTTCATCACACTACTCAGCACATGATTTAAAACAGTTTGGACTATTTATCAAATTGTTTATTTCTGGATTCCACATGTAATACGTTCAGACCTTGGTTGGCGGTGGAACTGATGGAAAGTGAAATCTCGAATAAGGGCCCTTCTGTTCCTCCAAAAATAATCTGTCCTTGGCTCTGGTGATTGTTGCTTTGGTGTACTATCGAGTGCTTGGTTTATTAGACACAGGGACCTTCCTAGTTATGCACTCGGCACCTTTGGTTTCATGTGTGATGAGGCCAGGCGCTTTGCCTTCTCCATTTGCCTGGTGACAGCCAGCCATCCAGGACCCCTGGACCCTCCGTTAGCAAGGCAGGTCCTAACTCCGCAGATTCACACAACTCTCTCTTACAACTCGGCTTATTCACATCAGGAAATTCCTTTTTCTCTCCTATGTCCTCCTCGGTCCCTGATCCCAAATGGTATGATATTTTTTTCTTTCTTTTTAAAAAAATATTTTTATTGATTTCAGAGAGGAAGGGAGAGGGAGATAGAGATAGAAACATCAGTGATGAGAGAGAATCATCGACCGGCTGCCTCCTGCACACCCCCTACTAGGGATCGAGCCCGCAACCCGAGCACCTGCCCCTGATTGGAATCAAACCTGGGACCCTCCAGGCCTCAGGCCAGTGCTCTATCTACTGAGCCAAAGCAGCTAGGGTGGTATGATATTTTTTTTTTCTTAGCTTTTCTCAACTGTTCTTCCGACCTTGCCTCTTGCATCGAGAACATGAGCTTAATAAAGGTTGATCACCATAAGCAGTGCCAGTGATTCCCACGCATTGGTGGGAAAGGAAAGTTGTAGGCTTATGGAGGAATTAGGTAAGGAAAGCATGTACTACACTGTGCACACACATGCATACATTTAAATATGTGTGCACACACTCACACATATCCAGATGCATGTGTATGCCCAGGCGGGCACTCATGCACATGCAAACCTCATTCACGCGTGCTTATACGTGCACAGCGTGCATACGGTAGTAATTGATTCCTCCGTGTTTTAAGTGTAAGTTAGTTTTAATGGAACAAAACCAGCCACAAAAATTAGGTAGCATAGTTATAACTGAAACAGTTTTCATAATTTGAAATCCCTATTCTGAATACCCAATTCTTTTTTCTTTAGAAAGAAAAGTTTGCTGGTGCTTCAGAGGAGGCGGTCTCTGTCCAGAGGAGTATGCAAGGTGTGTGTTTCTTTTTTCTTTATTAAATATATTTTTGTTGCTTTGGGAGAGGAAGGGAGAGAGATGTAGAGACATCAGTGAAGAGAGAAAATCATTGATTGTCTGTCTCCTGCACACCCCACACTGGGAATCTAGCCCACAGCCCCGGGCATTGAACCATGACCTCCTGGTTCATAGGTTAACGCTCAGCCACGGAGCCACGCCGGCCGGGCTGCAAAGTATGTGTTCCCAGTGTGTGAGCAGAGTGGGTCAGAGGGCAGGTCGCATTAGAGAGCGGCCTGCTCTTACAGTGGAGCTGGCCCTGCAGCGCCCAGAGTCCACGCTGCCCTGGTCCGACTGCACCGGCCTCCAGGCCCCTGCAGTGCCCGGGAATCCTGCATTCCATTGGCTCCCGAAAGCCTCAAATGCCCAGTAATTTTAAAAATTTTTATTGATTTTAGAGAGAGAGGAAGGGAGGGAGGAAGGAAGGGAAGGAAGGAGGGGGAGAGAGAAAAAAAACCTATGGGTTGCCTCCCACACTCCACTCCCCCCCCCCACCTCTTACCCCCACCGGGGTTCATCAAACCCACAGCCTGAGTATGTGCCCTTACCAGCAATTAAACCCTCCACCTTTTGCTGTATGGGATGGTGTTCCAACCCATTGAGCCACACCAGCCAGGGCATTATTTTCTTCTTTTGACTTAAAGTTTGTTTCATATTAAAATGTAAGTGTACTTGAGGAAAGTATTATCTTGCCTAAGCTTTAGTCCCTGATAGCTCTGTTGAGTTTTAAGTGGAAGGATGCCTCATGCCTGCCTTATCTACAGATTTGTGGAGGCAAAAGAGATGAATGCTTATATTCTTTTTAAAAATATATATTTTATTGATTTTTTACAGAGAGGAAGGGAGAGGGATAGAAAGTCAGAAACATCGATCAGCTGCCTCTTGCACACCCCCTACTGGGGATGTGCCCGCAACCAAAGTACATGCCCTTGCCTAGAATCGAACCCAGGACCTTTCAGTCCGAAGGCCGATGCTCTATCCACTGAGCCAAACTGGCTTCAGTGAATGTTTATATTCTTGAGGTTCATTATACAGTGTTTATTTGCAATGGGACTTTTTAGTATTCACGTGACTTTAAATCTCACGCATATGATTTGCCTAGCTCTAGATGGCTTGTTAAATATGAAATATATTAAACTTTTCACTTTATCCTAAATAGAAACTATAGATAAATTACACCAAAAAGAGGAGGAGTTTAATGCGCTATCTTCTGAATTGGAGAAGTTGAGAGAAAATCTAACAGGTAAGAAGGTGTCTCTCGTTACTAAACTTTAAGTATAGTAGGCTTCCTAGGGTTTGAGATAATTGCAGGATGTTAGAATAACATATCTACTCAGGCTTAATGTCTTCACTCGTTGTGGTGATGGAATGGGATAAGATTCTTGCTGAGGTCCTTCAGCAAACCCTCTTGGCCCTGTTTTCAAACGAGCCAGTGTCCAACCACATCACTCGGCTCCCACTGCTGTCCTTGACCCAAGCCAGCCACCTTGCATCTGAGCTACTCCAAGAGTTGGCCTCCTGCCTGCTGCTGCCCTTGTTCCCTCTCTCTGTCCTCAGCACAGCAGCCAGAGTGACCCTTCAGCATTAAGTCAGCCCCCAGCTCCTGCCACTCCTCTGCTCAGGATCCCACTGGCTCCATCTCACTCAGGACCAGAGGCTGTGGTCTCACCACCACAGGCTCTGCTTTCTCCCGACCTCACCTTGTCCTCGTTTCTCTTTGTCCTTTCCACTCCAGCCACCTTGGCCTCCTGGGGACACCTGCCTGTCAAGCATGGTCTTGCCTCAGGGCCTTTGCACTCGCTCCCCACTCTGCCCGCAGCCTCTTGCTTCACTTTCTTCCTGTCTTGGCTGAACTATCCCGTCTCAGAGAGGCCCTGTCGGAGATTTGACCCCCCACCCCAACTTCTTTCTTACTCCTTTCGCTGCTTGTATTTTCTTCTTCTTCTTACCACTCAGCACCATCTATTATAGTATTTTCTTTATTGATCTTGTTTACTGCTAGTCTTCTTTGCTAGAATATAATTTTCACAGGGATTGCTCTATGCAAATATCCTCAGAAGCCAGGCTTGGTGTACAGGATACCAGGCAGTCGATTTTTGTTCATTATAACAGCAGCGCTATTTTTTTCCTATGTCCATTCAGGCATGGAGACAAAGTTTAGAGAGAGAGATGAAAGAGAAGAGCAGTTGATAAAGGCAAAGGAAAAACTGGAAAACGACATTGCAGAAATAATGAAAATGTCTGGAGATAACTCTTCTCAGTTGACAAAAATGAACGACGAGTTGCGTCAGAAAGAAAGGTACGCGTGAATGCTGAGAGAGTGCCTGCTCTAGGTTAGGCTCTGAGGCGGGGCCTCTCAGTGGGGGGTAGCCCAGATCTTCAGGTTTGTTCTGTTTTCTTTCTGTCTTCTTTCTCTCATCACCTCAGTGTATACTTGAGTCTACCACTTGACCTCTAAGGCAGTGGTCGGCAAACTGCAGCTCGCGAGCCACATGCGGCTCTTTGGCCCCTTGAGTGTGGCTGTCCCACAAAACACCACGTGCGGGCACGCACGTACAATGCGATAGAAACTTCGTGGCCCATGCGTAGAAGACGGTGTTCGTCTCTCAGAAGAAATTTCAATTGTTGTACTGTTGATATTTGGTTCTGTGGACTAATGAGTTTGCCAACCACTGGTCTAAGGAATACAGTATTGTAGACCTTCCATTGACTTGTTGGGAAAAGGTAGTAGTTTATCAACGGCAGTAACATCTTTTACAGGCAGTTAAAAAATATTTTTAAAATAGGTTTTTATTGATTTGTGAGGCAGAGAGAGCTAGGAAGAGGGAGAGAGAGATAGAAACATCAATGATGAGAGAGAATCATTAATTGGCTGCTCCTGCACGCCCTCCCTTTCCCCCTCCCTCCTTCCCCCCGTCCCCTTCTCAGGGATGGAATCTGTAACCTGGACATATGCCCCGACCAGGAATCGAACCATGACCTCCTGGTTCAAGGTCGGTGCTCAACCACTGAGCCACACCTGCTGGTTATTTATTGTCATTTTTATGTTTTATGTTCTCAAGCATCCCTAGAGTGAGTTTTTTAAAATCTAGTCTGCTAAAACTTTGACACTTTGTAAATGCTCGGTACGTTTACTTTTCACTCATTTTTCCCTGTAGATCTTTGGATATAAAATAATCCTAACAACTATAGTAGATGCCACTCTAAAGAATGTATTTACAGCTGTGAGAGTTGTTAAAATTAGTCTTTGGGACAAATCAAGCTTTTTGGTTGTTGCTTATTTCAGATGTTAATAAATTACTCAATACTTATAATCATTAATGCAGTTATGATTAATAGTATCTTTCTAGTGGAACTCTAGAACTGAAAGCATTCTTTTGAAAAGATTTGACACGGTGTATTGAAACTTCTCTTAGAAATGTGGAAGAATTACAGCTAAAACTTACAAAGGCCAATGAAAATGTGAGCTGTCTGCAGAAAAGTATTGGGGATGTAACTCTCAAAGCTGAGCAGAGCCAGCAAGAAGCAACTAAGAAGCATGAGGAAGAAAAGAAAGACTTGCTGAAAAAACTGCTGGACCTGGTAAGGAGGGGACACACGGGGCTGTGTGCCGGCGAGGAAGGTGAGGGGCCGTTCAGTTGTGGTGAGGTGACGCATTCCTTCTCTGGGGGCTCCCGCAGGAAAAGAAGATGGAAGCGAGCCACAGCCAGTGTCAAGATCTGAAAGCCAGGTACGAGGAAGCCAGCTCCGAGACCAAGGCGCAGCACGAGGAGGCCCTGCAGAAGCTGCAGACGCTGCTGCGGGGCGCGGAGGAGAGGCTGGCGGCCACCCAGGAGCAGAACAGGGACTTGAAGCAGGAGGTGGAGGAACTGAAAAAACGAGCGGAGGAAGCTAGAGTAAGTGGCAGAGGGAGTAAGTTGCGTTTGTTTGCTTGGGTTCTGCTTCGGGCCGGAAGGGCACTCACTCAGCAAATGGCAGCTTGACAAACATTCGCCTTGCCGGTGCATGGCCCGATGGCGAATCACATTTCCTGCCGGCGGCTGTCCTCGTCCGGGGCAGGCCAGGCCATCGCTGCAGGTCTTCCCCCTGAACATACCGTGCATGGCCTCCGCCTCCTCTGCTGTCACATAGCGCTCCATGTGGCCTGAGAAAAGACTCTTTGTTGTGGGAAAGCTTGTTCTTCTAAGCTGGGCCGTCTTGCAGCCACCTTGCGCTTGGGGCTAGGAGAGACCTGTTGCAGAAAAGCCAGGGGTAGAGGCCAGGTGCAGAGGGGAGCAGGGAATGGAGCCTGGTTCGAGGAACAGCTCCCAGAGGAGAGTGTAGAGGGTCGGACTCTGGAGAGGAAGGCACAGCAAGCTTATTGACAAGGAAGCTGGATTCAGGGCCCTCAAGGAAGCATCTGTTGTTAAACAGTAGAATTTGATGTATTGCATTTTGTTTTGTAGTCAGGATTATATCTGTGCCCTAGTAGATTTTTTTGACTTTGATAACTTAATTTTCAACCTTCTACTAGTTTATATATATATATTGATTTTAGAGAAGGGAAGAGAGCGATAGAAACATCAATGATGAGAGAGAATCATCGATCAGCTGCCTCCTGCATATCCCCTACTGGAGATCAAGCCTGCAACCCAGGCATGTGCCCTTGACTGAAACCGAACCCGGGACCCTTCAGTTCGCAGGCCGATGCTCAGTCCACTAGTCGGCAAACTCATTAGTCAACAGAGCCAAATATCAACAGTACAATGATTGGAATTTCTTTTGAGAGCCAAATTTTTTAAGCTTAAACTTTATAGGTAGGTACATTATTATTAACTTAATTGGGGTACTCCTAAGCTGTCCTTTGCTAAAAACTCAAGGGGCCAAAGAGCCACATGTGGCTCGCGAGCCGCAGTTTGCCAACCACTGAACTAGGGCTTTCTACTAGTTTTTAACTTCTTCTTACTGCTATTTAACTTACTGAAAGAAAAGTAAATACTTGTCTTTATTTTGAATGTTCCAGAGAAATGTTTATAGAGGAGGAGTTTGCCAGAAGGAAATTCTACAAAGAGCATCTGGAGGTCTTGAAACATATTGAATTTAAAACTTGTACATTAAGTGGATCGTGACACAATACATGTTGTGTCTAAGATGTCTCAGTTTTCTCCCTCCTGCATGCTGGCCACCAGGGCTTTCTCTCCTCCCCGTGAAATCCCTCAAGTTTTATGAGTCATTCGCTTGACACCGGGTGTAAGATCTCCTGTGTTTGTGGTTCCTTCGATCTGGACAGACTCCAGTTTTTTTCGTGGTTCCCTTAAAAATGTTGCAGCCTGACCTGACCACAGCATGCTGGTAGTTTGTGTAAAGTCTCATTAACCTTGCTTGCCGGCTGGGTTTTTGTTTGTTTGTTTGTTTGTTTGTAAGCGTCATTTGGTCACATGCTGGGATTGCTCCCCCTCCAAAGTGTCTGGGTATTCAGTTTCTGTGGCTTTCGGTGTTTGTTGGCAACACTGGCTCTTTCTGAGAATCTGATGAAATCTTAAGATGTTGTTCCTGGGAAAGTTTATATATACAACCAGCAAGCTTTCTGTGATGTTCCAGGAGGTGCGTGGAGCCTGTGAGGTCTCTGCTTCCCAAGTTGTAAGAGCCTTGGATCTGTGGCTGTGCTGCCCAGGACAGTAGCCACTAGCCACATGTGGCCATTCAAATGTATTTACATATATATGTAGTCACATATGTGTTTGTATGTGTATGTGTGTGTGTGTGTATCCTATATAATAAAAGAGAAACATGCACATTTGACCGTATCTTCACTCCTGATTGGCTATGCTACCAGCCAATCAGAAGCGGGTGCAGGGCCAAGTGACACGAGCACAGGGCCCCTGGGGTGGAGATGAAATGGTGGCGGCGAGTGCCCAGCCCCCGGTGCCGGGCGGTCGCAGGCAGCCTGGGCTGAGCTGAGCAGGGCGATGGCTGGGTGCCCAGTGGGGGTGAGCCATCCGTTGGACATCCCCTGTGGGCCCCCAGTATGTGAGAAGGGGCATGTTGGGTTGAGGGACCACCCACCCCCAGTGCATGAATTTCGTGCACCGGGCCCCTAGTATATATATAATTGCATTTATTGGGTTGACATTGGTTCTTAAGATTACATAGGTTTCAAATGCACATTCTGTGGTAATTGATCTGTGTGTTGCATTGTGTGCCCACCACCCAGAGTCTCATCGTCTTCCACCACTATACATTTGGCCCCTCACCCTTTACTGCTCCCTGCCCCTCTTCCCTCCGGGCACCACCATACTGTTGTTTGTGTCAGTTTTTTATCCCACATACAACTGAAATCACGCGGTTCATAGCTTTTTCTTTCTGAGTCATTTTGCTTTGCATGATAAGTCAGATTTCAGTGCGATTGGCTGTTTAGTCACACTCACCGCTCAAGTGCTCACACATGTGGCCAGTGGCTAGCATACAGGGCAGTGCAGATGGAGAACATTTACCCATTGCTCAAAGTTCTGGACAGCGCTGGGATAGACACTGTGGTCAGTTTATGTATTCTGTATGCATTTGTTTAAAACCCCTTGTTTTCATTGCCAGAGCTTAGCGCATTATTCTGTATTTTTAATGTTGTATATAATATTGGGAATATTTCCGTGTCACGCCAGCGACTCCCCTTTAGGAGGTAAGGGCCTGCTGTGAGTTTAAAAGCAGCGGATTTTTTTTCCCTTGCCCTTACCCCCTCCCCCACTTTTATTTTTTGAAAACATGCTCACTTTTTATAGTTTGTTGGATTGTATTTTTAAAGATTCTTTTGTGCATCCTTTCTACATAGACATTGTTGGATAATCAGAATGGCAGGGAATAATCTTATGCCCTGATGTCAAAAACCACACTACTGTTTTTTTTTTTCTTTTTAATTTATATATTTTTATTTATTTCAGAGAGGAAGGGAGAGGGAGAGATAGAAACGTCAGTAACGAGAGAGAATCACTGATTGGGTGCCTCCTGCACGCCTCACATTGGGGATTGAGCCCGAAACCTGGGCTTGTGCCCGTGACCGGGAATCAAACTGTGACCTCCCGGTTCATAGATTGACACTCAGCCCCGGAGCCATGCCGGCCACACGACTGTTTTCACCCTTAAGAAGCTGTCAAGAATAAACTCAAAAACCCTCAAAGATAAGAGAGCCGACCCCACTCAGTAGTATCTTATTACGGGCTCTGTCCTTCGGGGCTCTTTCCCTCGTTATTCAGATATTTATTATAAAAAAAATTTTTAACTTTTATGATTTAGGCTACGTTAAGTTACCTGGGCTTGCATGTGTCTGCTTGATTTCACCGTATTTCCCTTCTTCCCACCTTTTGTTTCTGTAGTCGCTAACTTGTTTGTTAACATCAGCCCAAAGAGAAACTAAGCTCATGTCAGAAGAGCTGAGGGGTCTGAGGTCAGAGAAGCAGCTTCTGGCGCAGGAGGGCAGTGCCTCAAAGGCAGAGAAGGGCGTGCTGCTGTCCAAGCTCGCAGAGGCCGAGGCCAGAGCGGCGCTCCTCCGGGAAGACCAGCGGAGGCTGCGGTCGGTGAACGAAGCCCTGAGTTCCGAAAAGCAGAAGCTCTTAGGGGAAAAGCGGCATCTGCAGGAGCAGCTGCAGAGCGACGCCCTGGCTGCCGAGCAGGACAGCCTGCTGCGGGAGGTCAGTGCCGCGAGGGAAGAGCTCTCGAAGGTGCGCGCGGAAAACGGCTCCCTGCAGGCCTCCGGGGCCGCCCTGCAGGCCCTCGTGGAGGAGCTGCAGCACAGCAAAGAGAGCCTGACGGCCGCGTGCCAGAGGGACCGGGAAGAAAAAGGCCACCTGGAGGAGCGCGTCGAGAAGCTGGTGAGCGAGAACCTGGCCGTGGCCAGAGACAAAGATGAGATCATCCAGAAGCTGCAGAGCTCTTACGAGGAGCTGGTCCGGGACCAGAAGGCCCTGGTGCAGGAGATGAACGATCTCGCGGCGGAGAAGAAGTCGGCGCTGGAGAAGCAGTCGGGCCTCGAGAACATATGCGTGGCCCTGAAGGTGGAAATGGACGAGCTCCTGCAGAGCAGCCGGGACCTGCAGCTGGAGAAGGGCGCGCTGCTCCAGGACCAGGACAAGCTGAGCGCCAGCCTGGCCGCCGCGCTCCAGGTCAAGCAGCTGCTCAGCGCCGAGGCCAGCGGGCTCCGGGCGCAGCTGGACGCCACCAGCAAAGAGCTGCGGAAGGCCGAGCTGGAGACCATGCAGCTTCAGGCCGAAAACACCAGCCTCACGAAGCTGCTGGAGGAGATCAAGACCAGCCGGGAGATCACTGACTCCGAGTGCATCCAGCTCCTGCACGAGAAGGAGGTCCTGGCCGTGTCTGAGCGGAGGCTCCTGGCCGAGAAGGAGGAGCTCCTGCATGAAAACAGGCTCGTCGCCGAGAAGCTCGGCCAGTGCTCGGGGGAGGCCGTCCAGGTCGAGGCGAGCCTGAACGAGAAGATCGCCCGCCTGACTTCGGAGAAGGAGGTGGTTTGTCAGAAGGCGTCCAGGATCAAGAAGCAGCTGGACAGCCTCCTGAAGGAAAAGTCTGTGCTGGAAGCGCAGAACGGAGATCTACTCGCAGAGAGGGAGAATTCCCTCAACAGCATAGGAGAGCTTAAAAGGAAGTACGAGCAAGAGTCTGCCAACAGGAGGCTCGTCACGCAAGAGAAGATGAAGCTCCTGGGTAACCTCGACGCGCTGAAGAAAGAGCTCCACGAGAGGAAAAAGGAAAACCAAGAACTGGCCACCGCCAAGTGCGAGCTGTCGCTGATGCTGAAGGAGGCCCAGGGCGCCAAAGAGCACCTGGAGAAGGAGCACGCCCGCATCCAGCAGGCCCAGGAGAGCCTGAGCGCCGAGCTGGGCACGCGCTGCTCCGAGAAGGACCTGCTGCTGCGGGACCGGCTGGGCCTGCAGGAGGAGTGCCAGAAGCTGAAGGAGGAGGTGAGCTCGGTGCAGCAGTCCCTGCTCCTGGAGCAGGAGGCCCGGGCCAAGGAGAGCGAGTCGGCCTCCTACGAGAACAGCAAGCTCGTCGGGAGGGCAGCGCACCTGGAGCAGGAGCTGGAGGAGCTCAGAGCAGCCACCAAGGAGCTCCAGGCCGAAAACGTGGGGCTCGTCCAAGAGAAGAGCACCTCCGAGCAGAAGGTGGCCGAGATCCTCAAGGAAAAGGAGCTCCTGACGGCAGAAACGGCGCGGCTCGCTGCCGACATCGAGACGCTGCGGGGCGACTTCGCCTCCCTGTCCAAGTCCAAGCTGGAGCTGCAGGAGCTACACGGCTGCCTCAGCAAGATCCTGGACGACCTGCGGCTGAGCCACGAGGTGGCCCTGGCCGATCGGGCCCGGGCGCTGCAGGACAACGGCAGCCTGCTGGCCGAGAAGAGGGAGGCGGCGCTGAAGTGGGACGAGCTCCTGAAGGAGAAGGAGACGCTGGCCGAAAGCTACTTCCTCCTCCAGAAGGAGATCAGCCAGCTGGCCAAAACCAACAGCCACATCTCCACCAACCTCCTGGAATCTCAGAACGAAAACCGTATCTTGAGGAAAGACAAGAGCAAGCTCACCCTTAAAATTAGAGAGCTCGAGACGCTGCACTCGTTCACGGTAACGTGGGAGGCCCCAGCACTGAGCGCCCGGACTACTGACACTGCCCTGACTCCTTAGTGGCCAGGGCGTCTGTGTCCGTTTCCCCGTCTTCTCCATTGTTTGTACGTCTCCATCTGTCTGTTGCCACCCGAACGGGCACTGCTCTATTAAATGTCTAATTGCAGTAGTCTCTCTCCATTAGAAACAGTTGTAAACTGTGAATCCCAAGGATATATTTTTTAACTTGAGGGGAAATTTTTCATGAAAAAGTCAAATGGAGTTCTTTTTTTTTGAAATATGTTTCTATTGATTTCAGAGAAGAAAGGACAGGGTGAGATAGAAATATCAGTGATGAGAGAGAATCCCCGATCCGCTGCCTCCTGCACACCCCCCACTGGGGATCAAGCCCACAACCCAGGCATGTGCCCTGACCAGAATCGAACCATGACCTCCTGGTTCATAGGTCGATGCTCACCTACTGAGCCACACCAGCTGGGCTCAATGTGGTGAAGGCTTATGAACAAGAGTAAAATGGTCACATTGTTGAAGTGTATAGCATCTTCTATCTGGCTTTTTACTGTTCCATTGTGTCTGTCCACTTGGAGTTGGACGGCTCCAGTGGAACCGCCATGGCTGGTAACAGGGAAGGCGTAGCACTAAACTCCCCTACATGGCATTGGACCACTTGTAGTTGCAAGCAACGGCCTAACAAAGTTTTCATTTATTTTATGAATTTTTTTTTTACAGATTGCCAGCTAAGGGTTTATTTCCCTATTCATCTTGTCTTTTTTATTCACAGCCATGTTTATATTCTTTTTTAAAATTTAATCTTTATTGCTCAGATTATTAATTCCAATGTTCCTCTTTTTTCCCCCTATAGCTCCCCTCCACCTGGTACCCATCCCACCCTCTGCCCTTACCTCCCCCCCACTGTCCTCTTCCCTAGGTGTATGATTTTTGTTCAGTCTCTTCCTGCACCTTCCACCCCCCTTTCTCCCCAAGAATTGTCAGGCCATTCCCTTCCTATGCTCCTGATTCTATTATATTCACCAGCTTATTCTGTTCATCATATTTTTAATTCACTTGATTTTTAGATTTACTTGTTGATAGATGTGTATTTGTTGTTCATAGTTTTTATTTTTACCTTTTTCTTCTTCTTCCTCTTCTTAAAGAATACCTTTCAGCATTTCATATAATACTGGTTTGGCGGTGATGAACTCCTTTAGCTTTTTCTTATCTGCGAAGCACTTTATCTGACCTTCAATTCTGAATGACAGCTTTGCTAGGATAGAGTAATCTTGGTTGTAGGTTCTTGTTCTTCATCACTTTGAATATTTCTTGCCACTCCCGTCTGGCCTACATAGTTTCTGTTGAAATCAGCTGACAATCGTACAGGTGCTTCCTTGTAGGTAACTGTTTTTCTCTTGCTGCTTTTAATATTCTCTCTTTGTTTTTTGCTCTTGGCATTTTAATTATGATGTGTCTTGGTGTGGTTCTCTTTGGATTCCTATTGTTTGGGGTTCTGTGTGCTTCCTGGACTTTTAAATCTATTTCTTTCACCAGGTGGGAGAAGTTTTTGGTCACTATTTCTTCAAATAGGTTTTCATTGTCTTGCTCTCTCTCTTTTTCTGGCACCCCCGTAATTCGGATGTTGGCATGCTTGAGGTTGTCCCAGAGGCTCCTTACACTATCTTCAATTTTTTGGATTCTTTTTGCTTCTTGCTTTTCTGGCTGAGTGGATTTTGCTTCTTTGTATTTCAACTCTTTGACTTGATTCTTGCGGTCCTCTAGACTGCTTTTAGGTCTCTGTATAATATTTTTTATTTCAGTTAGTGTATGCTTAGTTTCTAGTTGGTCCTTTTTCATATCCTCGAGGGTCTCACTCATATCCTCAAGGATCTCGTTCATATCTTTGAGGGTCTCGCTAACTTTATCAGCCTTTTCTAGGAGCCTCTTGAAAAACCTTATTACTGTGGTTTTGAACTCTATGTCCAATTAGTTTTTTTTCCTCCATTTTTTTCAAATGTGATTTGTTACCTTTTCTCTGCATTTTGGCTACTTCCCTAAGTTGGTCGCTTAGCTTTGTGTGGTAGGTGTCCTCTAGGGGACAGTGGCTCAGCCTCCCCAGTTACCTGAGGTGGATACTCTTGGTGCACCCCTTTATGGGTTGCACAGTCTTGTTGTAGTTAAGCCTAGATTGTTGTTGATTTCACTGGGAGGAGTTGACCTCCAGGCCAATTGGCTGTGGGAATCAGCTGTGTTTACCCCAGTAGAGCGACTTTGCTCAGCTTGGATGGGGCGAAGTCTCCCGGCTGAGCAGACAGCCTTAGTTTCCAGCGCCTGGGTCTCTGGGCCCATGGCAATGGAGAGGAAGCTTCCCCCGAGCTCTGACTGCTGCCAGACAGTTGTCTCTCTCCAAATGAGTCTGTACACCCAAATTCTCACCCCAAACTGAAAAGCAATGCAGTCTGGTGGTTTTTTTCCCCCCTCCTGAATGAGAAAACCAACCACGTATTCTCTCAGCTGGCTCGAGCACCTCTGCCGTATGCGTCTCTGCAGTACGTGCCTCCACAAGCTCACGCACCTCTGCAGCTCCCAAATCTCAGTGTGCTTCCTCCTTACGGTCCAGTTTCATCCCATGTGAGTCTGAGTTCCCTGAGACTCGCCCGGAACTGAGGAGTCAGTAAAGTGGGAATCCTCTGTTGCCCTCCCGGTTTGCGAAAACCAGCTGGGTCTCCAGCCACCAGCCCCTTCCGCTCGCGAGCAGCTACGAACCTCCTTCTCCGCAACTCTGCCCTCCGCGGCTCCTCCGAGGCACAGTGTCCCTTTATCTTTCCTTCTCTTTGTGGAGTTTCCACTCAGCCAGCTTTATGGTGGTTCTGGAGACTGTCTGTTCTGTCCCTTAGTTGTAGTTTAGAAATTGTTGTACAGGGCAGCCGTATAGGTGTTTGCCTGTGCCGCCATCTTGGTTCCTCCCATGTTTATATTCTTTACCCGCCACTTCTCATAGACGTTCCCACTCAGTGCTACTCTTTAAACACTTGATCCTTACATTCTAATTACGCAAACGATTTTTGATTTTTACTTGAAAAATTCCCCACCTCAATTCTGAGCAGTTTCCAAAGGGCCCGCCCCCCCCCCCCCCCCCCCAATTTGAACTAGCAAGGATAGTATTTTAAACTTCCAACGGATACATGTGATTAAGAGAAAAATGCAGCCACGTATGGGTATCGCTCCTGATCGTCACTGCATGTTTCTCTCAAGCCTAAGCCAGGCTGGCAAGTGTGACTGGCAGTGTCGCTCGGAAGGCACAGGTTCAGGGGGCCTGGAACTGTGCACGCTGCCCGTGGCAATGGGTTTACTGAGAAACAGCCTGGGAAGGGAGCAAAGCCTCTATGTCTCGGTCAGCGCCGGGGGCTGGCCTCAGGCTGGCTCGTCCCTGTGTGACCCCAGCACAGCGCCCGCCTCGCGGGCCCCGTGCCTCACTGGGCTTTCTTGTGTTTAGGCTGCGCAGACGGCAGAAGACGCCATGCAGATCATGGAGCAGATGACCAAAGAGAAGACGGAAACGCTGGCCTCCTTGGAGGATACCAAGCAAACCAATGAAAAACTCCAGAATGAAGTAATCAGATTTAAATGGCTTTTTGTACAAAGGACAGCTTACCGACTTCCTGGGATGTTTGATCACTAACCCGGGATTGTTTATTTTTTTGAAGTGTGGCCTCACGCAGGTTTGATCTTCGTTAGTGGAGTCGAATGTACACCAGAACCATGATACTAAATAAAGTGTATTACTTCACTGCTTACCTAGTAGGATCCACCTTTTAAAATCAAAGGGGAGACGCTAACAGCATGGCTTTCCGTGGTGCCTGTTGGACAGAACCACCGAGCGGAGGCACTGATCACATGCTCTAGTTTTTATATCTTTTCTCTTAGATCACATATACTTTTTTCCCCGAAACCCTCTCCCAACTTTGAGCCACTAGATTTCATTCCTCACCTCTGAGTTTGACATAGGCCTTTTCTTGGCCCAATTGAATACTGGTTCCCAATTGTGTCATCTCGAATTAGTCATGCCTGGGTCTCGGATACATTTGTGGTGTGAGGTTATTTGGATTCTGTCCAAAAGTAGCATTCTCCTTCTTACACCCTCCTCTGATTTCCTCCCTCCATCCTCCCAACTCATATCAATCTCTTCTGTCTTTGGAAGGATATTACCTAAATCCCAAACAGGGTGATTTGCCGGAATAGTTTACATAAAAAAATAAAATTCTATAGAATTTTGGGTGCTTTTATTTTTTAGTATATTTTAAAATATATTTTTGTATTGATTTCAGAGAGGAAGAGAGTTAGAAACATCAATGGTGAGAGAGAATCATTGACTGGCTGCCTCCTGCATATCCCCTACTGGTGATCAAGCCTGTATCCCGGACATATGCCCTTGACCCAGAACCCTTCAGTCCACAGGCTGACGCTCTATCCACTGAGCCAAACCAGCTAGGGCAGTGGTTGAGAGCCAGGGTTTGCCGCTCTGTTGACTCATGAGTTTGTCCACCACTGGTAAACTAAGTGTTACCGTGTAGTTGGAAGCTGTGAGGATTAGGAAATTGTGTGCAAAGCGGTAAAAGGTAGTATATGACAGCAAACTCATTAGTCAACAGAGCGGCAAACTGTGGCTCCCGAGCGGACCACTGAGCTAGGGCCTTTGGGTGCTTTCAAACTGACAAGCAGATAAGACATTAAGTAAAGCACGATAGAGACCAGGCCTGCTCATTGTGGAGGATCCAGGATGTGAATCTGTGAAAGACATGAGCACTCGGAGGAGACTATCGGGTCAATAACATCGGCACGGTAGGGAGTGTATTTATAGAATGGACAGTCTTCGGAGAAGACTTGAAGCTAAAACTATAACAGCATTTAAAAATCATTGATTATCATCAACATTAGAAGCTAAGTAAATGAGGAGGTTTTAGGCACTGGCCTCGCCTCCGGGGCTAGAATTGGTGCCTGCATAGCATCTGGCCAGGTGTTTTGGTTGCACAAGGCTGTGTGACTCGTTTTCTGGCCCCACGGTGATACTTTGTTTTTCTTGTTCTGTGACGCTGGAATGTTAGAGGGCACGCACAGGAAAGTGGTGCGTGAAAATTAGCAAGACACTTTTCAGGACTCCTGACCGTGACACGTGGCATAGCAAAAGTCTCTGGCCATGGGAGAGAAGTGTGCAAATCCCGGAAAGCCAGCCGGCGCCCGGAGCACACCCTGTGTGATGGGTGATCCCTTAAAGGGCTCCCCACCTGGAACTGCAGCTCCTGCCAGAGCCTGTGGTTGCTCACATCCTCACTCATCCCTGTCCCACATCTGGATTCCCGCCAGGGCCCAGGCAGGCCCTACCCCCAGCTGTGTCCCCCGAGGGCAGGTGGCGGGGCTGAGTGGGTGTGAGGGCCTTTCAGTATCACCGCAGGCTTTGTCCTCCTCAGATTGAAGTTCCAGCGGATAACTCTTTTATCCCCCGTCTACACATGTTTTAAGTAACTTTTTAAATGAGGACTGTGTGTTGAAAAATTGGTGTTGAAAAATATTATAGCCTCAATCACTAATCTTAAGGAGAGAGGTTTGTTTTCGTTACAAGAACACTTACTGTGAGGTCAAGCCTTTGCAATTTCTCTTTTTTTTAAGGATGGTTCATACTTGAATAGCAATTCAATGATAAATGTCAGGAATTGTACACAAGGTGAAATGAAACTTCCATTTTACTCACAAAGCAGTTCAGTCTAACATTTTGACCAGGTGTACAGGAATCCAGATAGGGTGTAAAGGGTGCGGGTTACAGTTTCTAACACTTGGTCCTATGCAATCTCTTCACCAGGGTGATTTTTTTTTTATAAGTGACCGAGTTCACTATTTTTTCAATGTCCATTTTCATGAATAATTTGTCATTATTCAGTCATGTCATTGGAAAATGAGATAATTTCACCGAGCTTTTTTCTCTTGGTCTTTAAGTTGGATACACTTAAAGAAAACAACTTGAAAAATGTGGAAGAGCTGAACAAGTCGAAAGAACTTCTGACTGTTGAGAATCAGAAAATGGAAGAATTCAGGAAAGAAATGTAAGTTTATCTCCTGGGAAAGATGATGTGGAACTTACTAAAGTCACAAACGTGAAAACAATGCTAATTATTTTAAAAAAAAAAACACAACTTGACAAGTACATGGAGTAAAAATAGCCACCCACGTGCCCCCTATGTGTTATTGTACCTGAGAAGTAGCCCCTATAACACAGAGTCGTAAGTCAGAAACACAGGTGTGGTAAAGATCAAAATGAAATGTGGGCTGGCTGGTGGCCCGAACCCCAACCCAGGGGCCAGGCAGGCCCCACCCCCACTGCCAGCATCCCCGCTCTGAGCTCTCTGGGCCGGCCTAGAAACGGAGGGGCAGGGCCAGAGTGGGCCTCGCCAGGAGAGCTTGGGAGTCGAATATGGTCCCTCCTCCCTGCTCTACGACGTCGGGTCTCTGGTCACGTCACTCCACTGGTTGGGGTCGAAGTATTCAAGGTCCTTGCTCAGTCATTCTGTCCTGCCCCCTCCCCCACAGTGTGGGGGGGTTTCACCTCTCGTCAGATGTAAATTGTTTTTGTGCCCCCTTCCCTGAAGGAGCCCCTCAAGCACGGAAAGCTTAGCCTCGTGCCCGTGGAAGCAGAGGACCAGGAGCAGAAGACGGTGCTGCTGCCCCCTCTGACCTCGGCCCGTCTTCCTTCCTGGAGCCGCACTCCCCTGACCCCTGACAGTGTGTGTGGTCCAGGCGAGGGTCCAGGCCACAAGGTGGACAGAGCCAAGGCTGCTTTTTTATTTTATTTTTTAATCCTCAGCCAACAAGAAGTTTTCATTGATCTTTTTACAGAGAGAGGAAGGGGGAGAGAGAGAGAGAAAAAAAAAAAGAGAGAGAGAGAAGAGAGAAACATTGATTGGTTGCCTCCCACAAGTGCCTAGCAGGGGCTGGAACCTGCAATGCAGGAACCAAACCCGAAACCTTTTGGTGATGCTCTAACCCAATGGTCGGCAAACTCATTAGTCAACAGAGCCAAATATAAGCAGGACAATGATTGAAATTTCTTTCGAGAGCCAAATTTTTTAAACTTAAACTTTTTTCTAATGCCACTTCTTCAAAACAGACTGGCCCAGGCCGTGGTATTTTGTGAAAGAGCCACATGTGGCTCGAGAGCCGCAGTTTGCCGACCACGGCTCTAACCAACTGAGCCTTGGGCCAGGGCTAGGCTGCTTTGGTTCCTAACTTTTCCCGGCCCGCCTCTATGACGTGCACGTACCCACTGCGCTCAAAAGAAAAAAGGGTGTTTCTATTTTCAAACCGGGTCCGTGTCGCCAGTTTTTAAGGAACATACGTATATTTTATTGATTTCGGAGAGGAAGGGAGAGAAATGGATAGAAACATCACTGATGAGAAAGAATCATTGATTGACTGCCTCCTGCATGCCCCCTACTAGGGATCGAGCCCACAACCCGGGCATGTGCCCTTGACTAGAATCAAACCTGGGACCCTGCAATCCACAGGCCGACACTCTATCTACTGAGCCAAACTGGCTAGGGCAGGCCTCCTAGGTTTTGAATGACTAATTGCGTGAGGCTAAAATTCCCCCTCTGTTTTTCTTCACTTGCTAAATAAATATTTCCCGTAAAACACCAAATGCAATGTGCTAATAAGAGAATTGCTTTGCAGATTTATTCCCCTAAGTCTTCACGAGGCTAGCCCAGTGTGCATGATATAGGTGGATGGAGAACTAAAAATCTAGAAAACGGAGACACCGCCCATTAGACAATTGAAGTTAAAAATAGGTGTGTTCATGCGTCAGCGGATGGACTCATACCCAGATGACTGGACTCAGAATTCAGCCGTGTATGGCAGCTTGCTAAAGGGAGTGTAGCCAGCACAGACTCAAGGTGCATAATTGTATCCAAATCTGCGATGGCATAAAACTACAATGTAGTGACCAAATAAAATATTTGGAATAAAACAACTTGAGAGGTATATTTTGGATTAATTTTAATCTTAGAAGGATGCTTAGTAAATAGAGTTAGCCAGCTCAAGTTTTTTTTTTGTGTGTGTGTGTTGTTGTTTTTTTTAAAATAGATTTTTACAGATTTAAGAGAGGAAGGGAAAGGGAAAGAGACAAACATTAATGATGAGAGAGAATCATTGATCGGCTGCCTCCTGCACGCCCCCTACTGGGGATCGAGCCCGCAACGGGCCACGTGCCCTGACCGGGAATCGAACCCTGACTGCCTGGTTCCTAGGTCGGTGCTCAGGCCCTGCTCGTGATTTATACGCGGATATCCGCAAGGATATTTTTTAAAAAATTTTTTCCTTTGATTACAGATGAGCATTACGGAAAGAACATAGTCCAAATAAAAACACCTGCGATGTAACTAGAAAACTACATTTCCTTTGGGATTACGCCTCTAGTTGGCCACCAAAACATACTGAGATTCAGGCCGGCACTTGATTCTGACAGACACCAACAAATGAGACCATTAGGTTTTTATTTCTGCTAGCAAAAAACAAAACACTCCACAATTAAAAAAAAGATTACAGACAATGCAATTAGGACAGAGTACCTTGGCGGCAGAGTAAATCCCTTTGTCAACCGGTCTCGGCTCTTCCTTCTGTAAGTGGTTTTCTAATGGATATAGTCCTGAAGACAACGGGTACTGACCATCTCCCTTGTCATTTATTTGACAGTGACATTGCGTTTTGTGTGGGGAGTGTTCAGAAGGAAGGTGCATGTGAGTGGTAAAAGGCCGGATGGAGAAGTTATTAGGCTTTTTAAAAATAAATGTAACGCCGTGGGTGGCACTCCTCCTCCTGAGAGGTCAGAGCCACCGAGCCCCTCCTGCGTGGGGATAACACGGCTCCTGTTATTTAGATCCTGCCGGGCACGTGACCCAGATACATTTTCCTCAGCGCCGCGAAGCTGGTCGGCTCCCACAGTCTCCGTGCCTGTCTTGTTTCTATGGTAACCCTGCACCCACTGTCCTTGCAGAGAAAGCCTGAAGCAGGCAGCCGCTCAGAAGTCCCAGCAGCTCTCAGCGCTGCAAGCGGAGAACGTGAAACTTGCCGAGGAGCTGGGAAGAAGCAGGGACGAAGTCACGAGTCACCAGAAGGTCAGTGGGCCTCGGGTGGGCGTCTCTGCCTGGGCCACGCCGACGCCTGCTGCCACCGCCGCCGCTGCCGGCAGGGCGCCGCTTAGAGGCCGCCCAGGTGCGCTCCCTGTGGCCGGGCCCTTCCCACCAGGATGTCACGCTGCCTGTGCTGCGCGTCTGCTCGTTCCCAAGTGCGCTGTGCTGTGGGCTTAGGGCAGGAGTCACTGACGGGTCCGGAAACGCAGCACGCCGCCGCTGGGGACGCGCCGGCCACTAGAAATGGAGATCACAGTTCGCTGACCTTACCGCAGCGCATTTACATGGACGGGACGTATCTTCTTCCGACTACTCTTTTAAAACGCTTTTCTCTAAGATTTTGTTGTTTCTTTCATCAGAATTGGTTTTAGGGGGACAGATTCCAAGAGTACAGATTTGGTGTGAGGCTTGGCAGCTGTTTCTAACTGGGACTCCGCTTCACTTTAGATTTTAAGACATTGAACAGACATTTCCTGCCGGAACCACGTGTGCGTGTGCACGCCTGGGCATTGGTGCGCCCAGAACAAACACTAGCCACCGTCCTGTTGCTCCTGCGTTTAAGTCCAAACAGGTTTCCGGCGAGTTTATTAGACACAGAAACCAGCCTGACTGTAAGAACGTCATCTTTGGCTCTTTATCCTCCAGCAGCCAGATCCAAGGGCCCGGCTGTTAGTCACCCCTCGTGTCAGAGCCGCAGCCCAAAGCGGCCTCGTGGCGGGAACGCCGCTGTGTAGTAAATCTGGCTCTGCCTGTCAAGGGGAAATTTCTTCCCAGCATGCCTTTCAAACATTCATTCTCACGGGGTGGAGTAGCTTGGGGTAAGTGTGTAGCGTATCTGGGGACACAGTGCAGTCTGTAGCGAAAGCACTTTTTGGAAAGTTGAGCTCAGACTTTTAAAGTGTCCGTTATAGCTTTCCACGAAAGGGGTGCCGCCTCCCTCCAGCCTCTGGGAGGTCCCCCGTGCTGTGGGCGATGGTCTCTCTCCTCTGCTGAGTCCTACCGTGTGACAGGGACAGATAAGTGACAGCTGTCATCTCACTTATCTGCACAGTGATTCTAGGAGTGGCATTGTCGCGAGCCCATTCGTGAAAGGGGAAACAGGACCACCGAGAAGATGGTAACTTGCTCAGCCTCGTTCAGCTAATGGTGTCCGGCCATCTGCTGTCTTCTCCGTTGGGCCAGGCTGGAATCGGAGCGGGCTGCCTTACATAGATAGGGTGGTGTGCTCCCGCGATCGGTGCACAGAAGCTAGAGTTCACGAGAAGCAGAAACTCAGGAGATGTGCAGGGAGTTTGGGGGCAGTCCCAGCGTCTGAAGTCTGGGTAGCTGAGGTCGGTGTGTCTGTGCAGATTGGCCAGGGAAGGCCCTCAGCCGAGTGCTGCGTCTGTTCCCATCTCCTTCATCTTGTTCTGTTGAACTTGTCTGCGGGGTGGGGGGGAGCGAGTTCTGTAAGTGGGAGGAACACCCAGAGGTCGTCCTCTCATCTCGTGTCCTGACCTTCGCGGGGCCGTTGCTTCCATTTCTGTTCCTGTCGCCCAGACCCAGAGAGGACTCTGGAGGGGCTGCCATGGTGCCTGGGGAGGCTCTCAGGGCTCCTCTCCAACCCCAGCTCTTCCTCTTCCACATGTTGGGGCCTGAACTGGCTCCCTTTTGAAAAGGTTTTGTGGCACCCTAACGGTTTGGCTCAGTGGGTAGACCATCTGCTTGCAGGCTGAAGGGTCCCAGGTTCGATTCCGGTCAAGGGCATGTACCTTTTTGCGGCACATCCCCAGTGGGGGGTGTGCAGGAGGCAGCTGATCCATGTTTCTCTCCCATCGATGTTCCTAACTCTCTATCCCTCTCCCTTCCTCTCTGTAAAAAAATCAATGATTTTTTTTAAAAAAAGAAAAGAAAAGGTTTTGTGACTAAACATTTGAAAGTCAGTGACGTTGAAGGGTGTTAGGAAATAGCACCTGCAGAGGAGCAGCTAAGAAAATGACTTCCCTGTAAGGACTGAGGATGCTGTGCCCTCTGCCGTTTTCTAGGTTTTCCTCAGGAGAGACCGGGTGTGAATAAAGCATCATAGGCTTCGATGCTCAAGGTTGTGAATGACATTGATTACCAAGAAGGAGTACAGATACTCTTCACTTGATGCAGATCTACAGTTTTACGTAGAGACGTGTGTGTGTGTGTGTGTGTGTGTGTGTGTGTGTACATATTTCAGAAGAGAGGCGAGAAGCACCCATTGAACATATCTTTGAAGAAACCTTAGTCCAGTGGTCTGCAAACTCATTAGTCAACAGAGCCAAATATCAACAGTACAGCGATTGAAATTTCTTTGGAGAGCCACATTTTTTAAACTTCTTCTAATGCCACTTCTTCAAAATAGACTTGCCCAGGCCGTCGTATTTTGTGGAAGAGCCACACTCAAGGGACCAAAGAGCCACATGTGGCTCGTGAGCCGCAGTTTGCCGACCACTGCCTTAGTCTACAGAAGGCTTGCGCATTCTCTGGCTTATTCCTCTGATTGTATGACTTCTGGGAACCTAGAGCTCTTTTACTTACATGAAGCAACACATTTTCACTCTCACATTTCCAAACTATCGATCAGCTACGTTCAGAAATATACTACAGAGCCAGTGTTTGGCAGAAGCCCTATTTAAAAAAGCGCACACAACTTTTTAATGTGATACTAATAAAATATTAGTTTTCATTCTAAAAACTAATACAGTGAAGACTAGACTGACGGGGTAGATCTGAACTGTCCTGGCTCCTTCCTTAGCGGCTCACGCTCCAGGGAGCGGCTGCTGTGCACGTGTCACAGAGTCGGCTCGGCGCCTCGGTGACGCGGTTACTTCGCAGTCGAAGCGGAGGCTGACAAGTGAGTCTCTTGGAAAGGACACACGTTTCCTGCTGTAACCACTCTGTGGTGTACAGTTCAGGGCAGGGCGTCCATTCGCGGGGTTGGCTGGTCCGGAACAGCTCCGTCGCCTCAGGAGGAGACCCCGCCCCCATTTAAACCCTCACTCCCCGTTCCTCTTCCTCCCGGCCCCTGGCAACACTAATCCCTTCTCCCTCCCCACTCGGCGAATTTTGTCTCTATGGATTTGATAATGATGGTAACGATAATGATTTTTAATCCTCACCCAAGGATGTTTTTTTCCATTGATTTCTAGATCGAGTGGAAGAGGGAGAGAAGGGGAAAGAGAGAGAGAAACAGCCATGTGAGAGAGAGACATCGATGGGTTGCCTCCCTCTCACGCCCTGACTGGGCTTGGGGAACCCGTAACCGAGATGTGTGCCCTTGTCCAGGACCTGAACCTGGGGCCCCTCCGTCTGAGGGCCGACGCCCTAACCATGAGCCAAATCGGCCAGGGCTGCTTCTCCTTGTGTGTCCTGTGAACGGCACACACAGCATGTGTCCGTCGGGGTCTGGCTTCTCAGCATCGTGCTCTCCAGGTGCACGCAGGGCAAGGCAGGAGCCCGTGCTTCGCTCCTTTTCATGGCCGAAGAGTCTTACTGGGTGGACGGACCCCATTTTCCCTGTCTGCCTCAGGTGTCTGATGTCTCCTTTCTCCGCTCAGCCTGTCACCTGTCCCTCCTCATGCCTGCACTCTGCCTGGAGTTGCCACCCACTCGCTTTCCATTAAAGACCCCCCCCCCCCCGGGGGTTGAGAAATCACTTTCCTTAAAAGCAGTTCTCAATATTGCTGTGCGGTTTCACACTTATAACCCCAGTTCAACCTTCTTTTCTTTTTTTCTTTTTCTTTTTTTAATATATTTTATTGATTTTTTACAGAGAGGAAGGGAGAGGGATAGAAAATTGGAAACATCGATGAGAGAGAAACATCGATCCCCTACTGGGGATGTGCCCACAGCCCAGGTACATGCTCTTAACCGGAATCGAACCCGGGACCCTTTAGTCTGCAGGCTAACGCTCTATCCACTGAGCCAAACCGGTCTCGGCTCTTCCTTCTTTTCAAACTTTAAAAACGAGTGTTCTGTTTTCTGCCTCTGTCTCCCGCCTCCCGCTTCCCTCCCAACGCCCCTCCCGCCCGCGCCCCCCCCCCCTCATGCTGCTCTCTGCACCCGAGGGGACCTGTGCCCGAGTCACCTCTTACCTAGGGTGGCACCGACCTGGCCTTTCTCCCCACTCGGAGCACTTGGCAGCACCGCCTGCATCCTCACTGCTCCTCTCATAACTTCTCCTTCCGCTCCTTTTCTCTGCGTCTCCTGCTGGGCCCGGTCACCTCCTGCCGTGCCCAGTCACCTCCTGCTGTGCCCGGTCACCTCCTGCCGTGTCCGGTCACCTCCTGCTGTGCCCGGCCACCTCCTGCTGGGCCCGGCCACCTCCTGCTGGGCCCGGCCACCTCCTGTCATGCCCGGTCACCTCCTGCCATGCCCGGTCACCTCCTGCTGTGCCCGGCCACCTCCTGCTGTGCCCGGTCACCTCCTGCCATGCCCGGTCACCTCCTGCTGTGCCCGGCCACCTCCTGCTGGGCCCGGCCACCTCCTGCTGGGCCCGGCCACCTCCTGTCGTGCCCGGTCACCTCCTGCTGTGCCCGGCCACCTCCTGCTGTGCCCGGTCACCTCCTGCCGTGCCCGGTCACCTCCTGCTGGGCCCGGCCACCTCCTGCCGTGCCCGGTCACCTCCTGCTGGGCCCGGCCACCTCCTGCCGTGCCCGGTCACCTCCTGCCGGGCCCGGCCACCTCCTGCTGTGCCCGGCCACCTCCTGCCGTGCCCGGTCACCTCCTGCTGGGCCCGGTCACCTCCCTTCACGGCTCTGCCGGGACATGCAGTCTCCCTCCCTCTCCTCATTGTCAGAAACCCACCCTAAAGCCCGTTGCCTCTCAGCTCAGAGCTCTCGACTCCTTTGTGTTCACGTCACAGTTGCCACTGCTGTCTTACATGGAGCGCTCAGAACTCCATGCTGTGGCCCTTTTTACTCTTCTCTCCCCACACGGGCCACCGGTCACGGCCACGGGGCAGCCAGAGGCGTGGAACACGGCGGGAGTGGGATGAGATGGGCGTGTGTCATTAGCCAGGGCTTCACGTCCTGTCCTGTCTTACAGGAGGTTAGAGACTTCGAGATGCCCTTGGACTTCCTCACATGTCCAGTGCAAAGCATGTTGCGGAGACTTGTGCTGCCAAAAGCCTGATCTTTAAAAACAAAAAAACATTTTTATTGATTTCAGGAGGAAGGGAGAGGGGGAGAGAGAGATAGAAACATCAATGATGAGAGAGAATCATTGATCAGCTGCCTCCTGCAAGTCCCCCACTGGGGATAGAGTGTGCAGCCGGGCATGTGCCATGACCGGGAGGGTGTGCAGCCGGGCATGTGCCATGACCGGGAGAGTGTGCAGCCGGGCATGTGCCATGACCGGGAGAGTGTGCAGCCGGGCATGTGCCATGACCGAGAGGGTGTGCAGCCGGGCATGTGCCATGACCGGGAGGGTGTGCAGCCGGGCATGTGCCATGACCGGGAGAGTGTGCAGCCGGGCATGTGCCATGACCGGGAGAGTGTGCAGCCGGGCATGTGCCAGGACCGGGAGAGTGTGCAGCCGGGCATGTGCCATGACCGAGAGGGTGTGCAGCCGGGCATGTGCCATGACCGGGAGAGTGTGCTGCCGGGCATGTGCCATGACCGGGAGAGTGTGCAGCCGGGCATGTGCCATGACCGGGAGAGTGTGCAGCCGGGCATGTGCCATGACCGGGAGGGTGTGCAGCCGGGCATGTGCCATGACCGAGAGGGTGTGCAGCCGGGCATGTGCCATGACCGGGAGAGTGTGCAGCCGGGCATGTGCCATGACCGGGAGAGTGTGCAGCCGGGCATGTGCCATGACCGGGAGAGTGTGCAGCCGGGCATGTGCCATGACCGGGAGAGTGTGCAGCCGGGCATGTGCCATGACCGGGAGAGTGTGCAGCCGGGCATGTGCCGTGACCGGGAGAGTGTGCAGCCGGGCATGTGCCGTGACCGGGAGAGTGTGCAGCCGGGCATGTGCCGTGACCGGGAGGGTGTGCAGCCGGGCATGTGCCATGACCGGGAGGGTGTGCAGCCGGGCATGTGCCATGACCGGGAGAGTGTGCAGCCGGGCATGTGCCATGACCGGGAGAGTGTGCAGCCGGGCATGTGCCATGACCGAGAGAGTGTGCAGCCCGGCATGTGCCATGACCGGGAGAGTGTGCAGCCGGGCATGTGCCGTGACCGGGAGAGTGTGCAGCCGGGCATGTGCCGTGACCGGGAGAGTGTGCAGCCGGGCATGTGCCGTGACCGGGAGAGTGTGCAGCCGGGCATGTGCCATGACCGGGAGAGTGTGCAGCCGGGCATGTGCCATGACCGGGAGAGTGTGCAGCCCGGCATGTGCCATGACCGGGAGAGTGTGCAGCCGGGCATGTGCCATGACCGGGAGTTGAACTGTGACCTCCTGGTTCACAGGTCGGCACTCGAGCACTCGGCCACACTGGCCGGGCCAGAGCCTGATCTTGAACTGAGCGGGGCACTTGCTGTGTGTGGACAGTGAGGGCACATGTGGATTCCGGCAGCTAACGTGGTCTCAGGAGGAATGGGGAGAATTCAGAGCATTCTTTCTTTTCTTGGGGAATACTAAAAATAACCATCTTACTGTGAGCTCTGTTCCAATAGTCATCTTAGGCAGTCACTTCTGAAATGTCTGATTTATCGTCCCCAGCCCTCATACATCCCCTTTGTAAGGATTGCAGACGCACTCGGCTGTCACTATGGGAACCGTGCTGATTTCCTCTGGTTATTTGCAGAATGAGGTTACAGTTTGCCTGTGGCAATTTGATAGGATTAGAGACTCGGCACCAGTATTTCATACACAGTTCTTTTTGGTTATAGCACGTGGTCCATACAAAAAACATTATCTAAACTGAGTTATCATTTAAACTGAATCATGAATGGACTCTGGCCAGGCACCTCAATTGGTTAGAGCGTCATCCCACTATGCCCAGGTTGCAGGTTCAAACCCCAGTCAGGGCACATATAAGAATCAACCAATGAATGCATCAATAAAATTGATGTTTCTGTCTCTCACTTCCCTTTCCCCGCCCTTCCCTCCTCCCTTCTCTCAAATTAATAAATAAGAATTTAAAAATAAGTAAATAAGTTGATGCTTTAGTGATTGCCTGCCTCTTGAACAAATCTGAATTACCAAACATGAATGCTTGGGAAGGGAATGCTATTTTTAGCTTGCCATGTTTTATTTTGGAGAAATGTGATCATCAACCATCACAATTTTCATGTGGGCTCGGGGGCTTCTGGGCAAGTGGACTTCTGAGTGAAGCTGGACCGTAGAATCTGTCTCTCTTTTTTTGTAAAATATGATTTTTAAATGAATTTTTATTGATTTCGGAGAGGAAGGGAGAAGGAGAGCTAGAAACATCAGTGACGAGAGAGAAGCATTGTCTGGCTGCCTCCTGCACGCTCCCTGCTGGGGATCGAGCTCGAAGCCCGGCACGTGCCCGACCAGGAACGAACCCTCACCTCCTGGTTCATGGCCAGCGCCCAACCCCTGAGCCGCACGGGCCGGGGTCCTCGCTCTCCGTTACACCGGAGGGTGCTCTCTCCTTCCTTTCTCTTTTATGACTCGACTCTTTGGAAACCTTTGTATTTTATAGGCGAGAAACGAAGGCTTGAGATAGAGCAAGCGTAAAACAAGGCCCACAGAGAGGAAATGACCTGTTCCCGGCCCTCCCTGCCGTGGTGACGTTCAACCTCTGTTGTTTCCGGAAAGGAACCAGAAGGTTCAAAATGACGTTTTCACTCATCTGTTAACATTCATTGAATGTCTAAGGTTTATGCCCCTTTACTGTTCAGATGTTGTTTAATACTTTCTTGAGGATATTTTTTCCCATCAGTTTTCTTTGAGTGAGTGGAAGGGAAGGAGGGAGGGAGGGAGAGAGGAACATTGATGAGAGAGAGATACTCAATCGGTTGCCTGTTGCATGAGCTCCAGCCGGGCAGGGATCCTGCAACCCAGGTGTGTGCCCTTGGCCAGGAATCGAACCCTCGAACCCTTGGTCTGTGGGCTGCCGACACTCACCACTGAGCACAACCAGCTGTTGATTAATAGTTTTGATTCTCAAGTCTGCGCGTGAGGAAAGGGAGTCAGTCAGGTCAAACATGGCTTGTAAACAAATAGCTGTCTATCCTGTGATATGGTGAAATAAAGTAGAAAAAACAAGAATTCCCCACGCTCTTGCAACGTATCAACCGCCCTGGGGCCTGGAAATAGAACCCCGGGCTTGAGAACTAGGCCTCTCTGCGGGCTCTCTGGGAACTGACCGTCCCCGTCTGTGCTCTCTTCCAGGTGGAAGAGGAGAGATCTGTGCTCAACAATCAGTTGTTGGAAATGAAAAAGAGGTAGGTCTTCTTTTTCTGTTTGTCCTCGGCGTGTGTGTGAGCGCGCGGGTTTGGTAAGGAGAACGTGAGCAGGCGGTGTGTGCGGGGACTGTAGAAAGCGTGCGGCCTCCTCGTTCAGAAAATGGCATCGCGTTAGCTCAGTCCCCACCACTGACACACGGTGAAAGCTCACTTGCCAAAGCCTCGGTCTTCGTGACTAAGACAAAGATCAGCTGCATTTAAGTCGCGTTCAGCTGCATTTATTTGGAAGTGTTCCGAAAGCAGACTGTCTCTCTCGATACGGCTGTTCCCTCCTAGTTTCAGTAACTGAAAATGCTGTCATTTTACAGGGAGCGATTGGTCTGCCTGTAAACACCGATTTCCATGATGCAAACATTTCAGTTTTTTAATGATAACGGGTAACATGATTGTAAATGTTTCTATTTTGAGAAAAAAAGAGCCGTCGTTTTTTTTTCATGATAATTAAGTAGTATTCAAGTGAAAACCTTTGAGTGAGGACAGGCCACAGAAAGTCATTTCGGAGCGTAGTGCTTTTGTACATGCTGACAGCATGTCTGCTCTTTCAAAATGTGCAGTTTGTGTCTAGAGAAATTAAAAAAAAAATGAAATAAAGTAGAAAAACAAGAATTCCCCACACTCTTGCAACGTATCCCCCTGCTTGTCAGGGCCGAGGGCTCCCCTGCCAGGCAGCTGCCCACGTGTGTCATTTCCACCGTGGGGCCCTCCTGCCCGCCCGCGCGGCAAAGCTGCTGAGGAATTGAGGGCTGCGCTTCGCCCAGCAGGTGTCTGAGTTCCATAAGCTCCATCCTAAAGGACGTTAGGCCTCGGTCCCGGCTGTCGCTCCTCCTTTCCCTCTCGGACTAGATTCACTCTTTGTTAAAGCCTCACACCAGAACGCATGTGTTTCGGCACCGCCAAGCCCCGGGCCCAGCCGGGTGTTCTCCAGGTGACCACGCGTGAGCGTGGCGACCAGGCTGGCCTGCCTTAACCCAGCTCCTGCGTGTAGGCACAGCCCACCCATGTGGGCCTCCGGTGTTTATTTTTTCATCCATAAGGCTTTGTTTCTTTAAAACAAAGAGGGGAGATCCGTTATACTCTCGACAATAAAGATAAATTTAAAAAAAAAAGCAGCAGCAGCAGCAGCTCACGTCCGCAGCTATCCAGGACATGTGAAAAGTCCACAGGGCTCTTCCTGTGACATTCTGGCCAGCGGACAAATACAAACGGGCTGATGTCCCCTCGCATTGACGTAGCAAGTCTGTAATCTCAAAACAACCCGCTGAAGCATATGGTGAGGCATGCATTTAAAAATGATGAAACCACCTCAACAGTAAAGATAAACTAAAAAAAAGAAAAATGATGAAGTGCCAGCCCAAAGAGTCAGGCACCTTGGCCCGGAACTTAGCTGCAGGTATAAGACATCCGCAGTTTTTTATGCTGGTTCTTGTCTCACTGTACACTTATTATTATTCCTTTTTTAAAAGAAAGATCCTGTGCTTTGTTCATCCTTACCACATGTCTTTCAAAACGTGATTGGGGCCCGAGCTGGTTTGGCACAGTGGATAGAGCATCAGCCTGTGGACTGAAGGGTCCTGAGTTTATTTCTGGTCTTGGGCACATGCCTGGGCCATAGACTTGGTCCCCAGTAGGGGGCGTGCAGGAGGCAGTCAGTCAATGATTCTCTCTCACTGATGTTTCTCCCTTCCTCTCGGAAATCAATAAAAAATATATTTTTTAATGTGATTGGGTGTTGACTTTTTTCATGGCTTCTAGAGATGGAACATCCCTGTCTTCATATTTCACCACCTCTGCTCCTGTTTTCAGTGCTGGCTATATTTAGGAGGCTGTCTTTTAAAAATTACTCTTGTTACCAGTAAATACAGATAAAAATGATAATTTTTCTGGGAGTAGAAATATTAATTACAACTATTTTTTTAAAATATATTTTGTGTTGATATCAGGAAGAGAAAGGGGGAAGAGAGAAACATCAATGATGAGAGAGAATCATCGATTGGCTGCCTCCTGCATGCCCCCTACTGGGGATCTAGCCCACAACCCAGGCCCTGACCAGAAATTGAACTGTGACCTCCTGGTTTATAGGTAGAGGCTCAACTACTGAGCCACACCAGCAAGGCTACACCTTTTTTTGGTCAAATTGTTTATTAACCCTCATGGAAAGTTATGTCTGTTTCAGAAATCTGAAAGCAAGTATGTGTTTGAGCTAATAATTTGGGCCCCTCCACACCTTTTAAAGTCAGTTTGATAAATAATTTGTATATGGGTCTATGTGTATCATAGTTAAATAAATTTAGCACGGAGTACTAAAAAGATCTGCTCTTACTTTAAAAGTCTGGAAAGTACTTAAATCATAGTTATTTGAGATGAGTTGTTGAAACAAGAATGGAGATCTTAGTCCACAGTTTAATTTGGAAGTGACCGTTAAATCGACAATCGAGAAAGCATAGACTTGCCTTCATCACTCTGAAGTCATTGTATTGAAGTGCAGTATTTACTCCTGACTGTAGAATGAAGCTCCTTTTCATGAAGAAATTAGTAGCAAAAAGGGGACATTGGTAATACTTTCAACAATAAAGATAAATTTATAAACAAAGAAAGTAGTAACGTTCTCTGTATTGCTACAGTTTATTGGTATCTAAACATTGAATTGCAAGCAGTATGTAGTTAAGATTTTCCTCTTAAAAGTGAAATCATTGCCCAGCCAGCATGGCTCAGTGGGTGGAGGCCAGTCTGTAACCCAGGCGGTCATGGTTCAGTCCTCAGTCAGGGAACGCGCCAGGCGGTGGGCTTGGTCCCCGTCGGGGGCGGGGGGTGTAGGAGGCAGCTGATCAATGATTCTCATCAGTGATGTTTCTCCCTCCCCCCTTCCTCTCTGGAATCAATAAAAATATATAAATATTTTTTTAATGTAATCATTTCTTTGGAAAACTGATTTCTACATCAGGCAGACCTCCTCCAAAACAGGTCCCAAGATGTCTGAGAGAGACGGCACAGTGGACCTGATTTGCCCTAACTGACCGGGTGGAGAGTGGGTCTTCTGACCACTGAGGTCTGTGGGCAGATCAGAGAACTTGTTTGGCTTCTAGCCTTTTCCATGTCAAAGAAGGGACTTGAGAGCCCAAACCTGAGATTTGCTGGGGTCAGAATCGGTTCTGTCGGGGTAAATGCCAGATTGCCGTCAGGGCTGGACACCAGTTCCCTCCACCAGTTGTGCGGAGTCCGTGCTGCTCCCGTGGGTGCTGGCTGTCTGTCTGTCTCCGAGCTGTCGCTGCTTACCAATGCTCACTTCACTCCTCTCTTTTCCCTTCCCACTCTTGCTTCCTTTGCTATATCTGTGTGTCTTTCATGGTAAGACTAAAGAAAGTCTATCCACATTATAATAAATAAATTCATATATTTTTTAGTAAACCAAATTGTGTATATATTTCTGGCTGTCTTTGTCCCTCTGTGTCTGCGTTTGCTTTGTAAAGTATTCTCAGCAGTATATGCACTCACACTCTATCTTTTTTTTTTTTTAAGCAAAGAATTGCAGTGCAAACTTCTCCTGACTGATTTGCATTTATCTTCATGTTTCTAATATTTGGTTCTTGTTATCTTGCATTTTTTAAAGCTTGACCAGTTACACTTTAAGGTATTCGCTTTATTGCTGGAATTTATGTCTTGTGCAAGTAGTAAGGAAAGAATCTGGCTAGTTATGTTCCCTCGGAGGAGAGATTCCAGGCCCCCCGGCCCTTCCTTCATATTCTGCCTATCTTCCCTACTTGGCAGTTTGAGTGACGCCGCGTCAGTCCGCCGGCAGGGCTTGGGGGAACGCGGCCGCCTGCCCGTGTGGTTTGTGATGCGGAGGTCCGGGATGTTGGCCAAAGGGTTTAACGCGGCCGCTCTCGGTCTGCACAGCGGGATTGGGGCTTAGAAACAGTGAAGGGAGCCAGCAGTGAGGACCTGCCCCAAAGATGAGCTGCCAACGCCTGTTTGTCCTGCCATTTGTCACAGGTTAGGCCCCTTCCTCAGCCGTGCCTAACTCAGTCTTTCGGTAACGGTACAAGGCACGAGCGCTGTGCTCGCCCTCCTGAGCCGCTTGCTCAGAGGCCGTGTGTGTGAGGATGAGCCCGTGAGGAGCTGTGGCTCCCTGTCCCGCCGGCTGGGTGACATCGCTGCTAATGAGAGTTCCTGTGAGGGAAGAATCCACATCTGTTCAGTAATCCCCAAATCTCCCCCCACCCCCAGTAAAAACATTTCAAATAACGTTCAGATTTGAGTTGGTTTCCAACAAGTGACACTCTGGAAGTAGGTGTTCCTATAGAGCAAACCCCCACGGCAGTTTGCCAGAGTTAAGGAGCCGGAGCACTGTTGAATCTTTGGATCGCATCAGATACCTCCCTCCCCCGGGGGAAGAAGGGTTTGTACCTTCCGTTAAAATCCTTCTGTTTTCACCCGAGCAAGAACCCGTTTCTTAGCAAGGCGCCACTCAGCATTTCAGCGTCACTGCTGCTCACCCCATTTCCGGGTACAGGTAGTGCTCGGATATTGAACCCCAGGAATGTTTGTAAGTCTCAAATTCTTTTCTTACTACTTACCATTCCGGAGTATGAGTGTCAGCCACACAATGAGAGAGATACACTTACTGTTTTTATCTTTGTTGTAGAACCTGCCATAAATCATGAGAATTCTGTAATTCGTGTGCCGGATATCTTGGGTCTCACTAACCAGACGTGTCCATTCTTGCGTTTCTAACCTGGGCCTCCGTTTTCGATCCTCCCTGTTGGCTCCGCAGCAGACAGGACCGTGAGGTGCTCCGCGCTCGCCCGTCACTCACCCCAGCGGGATCGGGAGTGACGGGGCGTGTCGCCTGAGTGACGAGTCCTCACTGAGGATTAGCTCCCTGAGTGACCTGTCCAGATCGTCTGGCCTGCGGGGCAGCTAGGGAAAATTCTCTCCAGTTTTGTCTTTTTTCCAAACTATTATTGTGATTCAAGGTCTTTTCCCTCTTGTTTTACACTGCATACAATTAATTTTTTTTTTTTTTTAATTTTTAAAACTAGAAGTTCGTGGAAGAGTTGCCAGGGTAGTTCTGAGTACTCCCACGTGCCCTCCCTCCGCTCCCCACCCCGGTCCCTCGTCCATCCCCTGGTACATTGACCAAAACCTAGAAAGTGACACTGAACACACACTGTCAGCTAGACTCCTGACCTTTCTCAGATCCCCAGCTTTCCCACGAACGTCCTTTTTCTCCTCCCGGGTCTGCATTCAGTTGTCACTAAGGAGTTAGTGTCTCCCAGTCTGTGACCGTGCTCAGTCTGACCTCCTCCCTGGTGACAATGGCCGTGGCACTCTCGAATGCGTGTAATTTCGCAACAAAAATCTAACTGTGTGCGCGCGTGCGTGCGTGCGCGCGCACGCACACACACACACACACACACACACACACACACAGTAGCCAGCCCTTCAGGGTTGTGTCTATTGTGTCTTGCCCCCTCCCTCCTGGTCTTCCCTTCATCTTTCCCTTTCTTTCCCACACCCTCCACGACAGGTGTTTCCCTTCCATCTCAGGCCCGGTCCCCCCGCTCCGCTGACGACCACAGCCGAGTCGGGCTGAGGACAGAAACGGTGCTGGCCCTGCTTCCTCCCAACGTCTCCACGCGTGCATTCTGTCCCTGGAGCTCCGTTTTAACATGTCTGCTCTGGCCTTTATGTAATGACCTGTCATTTCTACGAGCAATTTAATGTCCTCTTCAGGTTCCACGGAGGAAGAGTGACACTCCTTCAGCCTGAATGGCAGTGGTACTCTCTGCTACTGTTTGGCCCATTAGATCTCAAAAACTCATTCCTGGAACTTGCTAAAGGTTACTGAAATTAGTGAGAACCAATTGATACTTCCAGCATAAAACTGCTCTGCATGACAGTGTACAACCGCTTTGCATGTGTGTATTTTAATTGTTGGTATTGCTTGGCAGTAGTTTATTCAAGAAGTAATAGAGTTCAGCTGGGTTCGATATTTACAAGAATTCTTTGGGGGTGCAACAGTCTTGTTATTATTATTGTTATTATTTATAATCGTAAGTCTTCCAAAGTTACTGTTTCTTTAAGTTCAAATGGCTTACAATGATAGGCAGATTCAAGCATGTCTGTGCATAGTGAACTTTTTCTCCCCTCACAGTAAGTAAAATTTGGAAGCATAAACGCCTTCTCCCGCTGAAAGCCCCCTGTGATGCACTTTTTTCTTTACATTAACTCGGGTTAGTTGTGTGTTTGTCTAGGACAGTCACACACCGACTGCGCTCCCGGGTGACCTCTGGAATTTTTAACTTTGGTCTTCCAGAGAATCCGAGTTAATGAAAGACGCGGATGAGGAAAGGGCCTCCTTGCAGAAGTCCATCAGCATCACCAGTGCCTTACTCACGGAAAAGGACGCCGAGCTGGAGAAGCTGAGGAACGAGGTGGGGTCCCTTCCAGGGGCACCTTCCGGGCCACCGCTCACGCCGCCCCATCGCGGTCTCGCGCCCCATCCTGTCCCCCGCCTGAGCCGCCCGCTGTGTTGCAGGTCACGGTGCTCAGGGGAGAAAACGCCTCTGCCAAGTCCTTGCATTCGGTTGTCCAGTCTCTTGAGTCTGATAAGGTGAAGCTTGAGCTCAAGGTAAAGAACTTGGAGCTTCAACTCAAAGAAAACAAGAGGCAGCTCAGCAGCTCCTCAGGTAAAATGATGGCTGTGGCGCCTCCCCTCCCCCACCCCCACCCCCACCCCCCAACCTGCAGAGGAGCCGCTTCTGGTCAGGATCTGCTCCCTTTCACCCTCAGCTCTCCCACCCTTTAATCAGAGGAGAGCTCGGCACCCCCCGGGTCCCATGCAGAGGAGCATGCCTGGTATCCCCATTGCTGGGCCTTCCCCGGTCCGCAGTGTGGGGAGCAGCAGAAGCTGGTAGATGCTGGCTGCCATCCCAGCACAGCGGTGGGTTCCGGAGGTACACAGTGAGGGTGCAGAGATGGTCCCTCGCTCCTCCAAGTTCACGTCAATGGACGTGACGGCCATTCTTGCCAGCAGTGAGCCAGCCCAGGAGAGAACGCTGGGGGGCGGGGCCCGCGCCGGGGCAGGTGCCTCAGGGGCCGGCTGTGGGACAGGAGGTCATGATGTGCAGAGAGGCACATCTGGGGATTCCACAGAGAATGATTTTCAATGCAGTCACAAGGAAAGAAGATGGTGGTCTCTTAAACATCCCCCTCCGTTTTTTTTGCATATCAGGTAATACTGATACTCAGGCAGAAGAGGACGAAAGAGCCCAGGAGAGTCAGGTAAATACTCCTTCCTTGGGTTTGCTTACTTGCTATTTTAAAAAATCATTTAATCTTTTGAACAGGTAGTGCATTCATATGATCTAAGCATTAAGCAATATTAAAAATATGTTCAGCAACTCCTCTCCCTCCAAACCTTTCTCTCTGGTCAGTTCCCAGCTCTCTAGTCAGGTAACCACTGTGTCTTTTTAAAAAGTCTTTTTCAGAGATTTTTAGAAAATGTAACTATAAGCCAAGACTAATACATAATACAGTCTTTTCCCCTTCCCTTTTAACGTACGTGGTGGCACATCACATAAACTGGTCTGTACTTCCTTTTTTGATAGAACCTTGCCCCCAAAAGCCCAGCATAGCCCCTAAGAAATCCCTACTCTTCTAGCCAGTGTGTCAGAGTGATTTTCACGGGCTCCTCTCCCTCAGTCAGCAGCCCTTTCCGCCGCTGGCTCCCGGGCTGTGTAGCCCGCTTAAGGGTCCTTTCCTATAAGGCAATCTTACAGAAACCGGGGCTTCCCCATGGGCCGGTCAGTTTGATTTTAATGGACTAGCCTGGAATCCCCAGCCAAGGCCTAAGAGCCCAGCCTAGTCCCCAAGGGCTGACCCTGGTCCCGAAGAGCCAGCCTCGCCCCTAGACCTCAGCCCAGTCCTGAATAGCCAGACGGGCCCGGAGGGCGGACCTCGCGCCGAAGAGCCCAAGAGCCAAGGCCAGTCCTGAAGGGAGGAGCCTAGCCCGGAAGAGCTGGGCCCAGACTAGAACAGCTGTGGCCAGTCTGGCAGGGCAGAACCTCATCCCAAAGAGCAGAACAGAGAACAGCCTCACCTGGAAGAGCCCCGCGGGCCCCTCCCCCCCCCAAGCAATGCCCCCTCTTCCAGCAGGCCCAAGGGACAGCCTCAGTGTGTCAGAGGGACTTCCCCAGGCACCTCCCCCTGGAGAGTCAGCGGCCCTTACCCCCTCTGGACTTCCTTGTGTAGCTGGATAGTGTCCCATTATGTGGGTGTAACTTCATGGAATTGGTTCTCTGCCCATTGACATGCCATTTGGGAGGTTCCTGATCTTCTAAGTGTATTGTAAACAGTGCTGACAATGGATTGTCTTGGACAGCTGTCATTTTGTAAGTGCACTAGTCTTCCTTTGGGGTACACTTCCAGAAGTAGAATTGCTCTGTCAAAAAGTTCCTTGCTTATCTCTACCTTACAAAGACAGGATTCTCGAAAAATGTTTCCTAAATCCAAAATTAACAAAACAGCATTAATTTTAAATGTGGGATTATATGGAAACAAAGTATTCTCTATTTGGAAATATAATGGGACAGACATTAAGCATCCATCTCCAGTTTTAATAATATATCTTGGGGTATATTTATCCTGCGTGAAAATCACAGATACAAAGCCATTTTTCATTTTTAAATAAAAGCTCAGGGAGTTTTTATTTGACATCTCCTTTAAGAGACATGAAAGGATTCAGCAAACTATTAACTTACCCAAACTATTAACTTAGCATTGTCTGCTTAGTGTGTGTGCGTAATAAACATCCAATTAATTAACAGTGTTTTCTCTTTCTCCCCCTTTCCTTTCTGCTTCCATTTGTTTCATCTGCTGCTGCCAACACTTTCTTCCAACCAGCAAATGGTTTGTTTTATGTTTCCTAATTTGCGAGCACGTGTGTGTGTGTGTGTGTGTGTGTGTGTGTGTTTTCCCACTGTACTAAATCCATGTTGTGCCGTTTCCTTCTCCCCGAAACGGAGCTCCTAATATGATAAAAGTCTTAGAACATGCAGTTTTAGGAGTGAAAGTAGATTCAGTGGGTCTGCCTCCAGTGTTGGCAGGGATGTTCTGCAGAGAACCACAAAGCTACTGATTGCTAGCTTCGTTTCATAGCATGCCCCAGCATGTTGAATTACCTGTGTACGTGTATACACACACACATTTTTTAAATTATAAAGTGAGATTATTTTCATCAGTTATTTAGAAATATGAGAGCTTTTTATTATAAGAGAGGGAAGAAACTTCTTGTATTTTTCAAGGAAAGTGCCCTTGATTTGAAAGCAAATGTGAGGCCAAGAGTGTTTCCTCCTGGTGGTCATCTCGTTATTCCATTGCCCAGTGAATCCTGGCGCAGTTGCTTTTCCCAGTTGGGGTACCTGAGCTCCACTCTGTACCTGAGGGTCTCCCCAGTGGAAATGGAGCTTGAGCCTTCTCTTTAAAACTGCTCCATTTTCCTCTGGAGTCTCATTGACCATTGCACCGCAGCCCATCAGCAGGTGTGTGAGGACGTCCCTGTATGTTTTCAAAAGACGCTAAGTTGTGGGTTGGTTCTACAGCGTCATGAGACAACTCTTGTGCTTTTTGTAAAGTGCTGTATGTGTATGTCTGTGTATCGATATATAAGGTATAGGTTCAGTAGCAGCCACCACTGGCCCCTCTGTGACGTCCAGCACACTCGCAGCCATACCATGAGTCTGCCTCTGTGACTTCTTGATAGGCAGTCCACCGGACCCTTTTCAGACATTTCATACATGTCTCTCTTTTCAGATTGACTTCCTAAATTCAGTCATAGTGGACCTTCAGAGGAAGAATCAAGACCTCAAGCTGAAGTTGGAAATGATGTCAGAAGCGGCCCTTAATGGGAATGGTGATGACCTAAACAATTATGACAGGTATTTCATTGATCTAACAAGATCAATCTATATCTATACATATAGATACACACACACACACACACACACACATATATAGATATAGATATACATATACATATAGATACAGATACACACACACACATATATATTTAGATGTTCCTATATTGGGTGCATATGTATATGTTTACCAGGGTTATATTTTCTTGTTGGATCAATCCCTTCAGTATTATGTAGTGACCTTTGTTGTCTCTTGTGATGGTCTTCATTTAAGTCTATTTTGCCAGATATGAGTATTGCTACTCCAGCTTTTTCTCTTTTCCATTTGCATGGAAACATTTTTTCCATCCCTTCACTCTCCTCCTGTTTGTGTTTTTTGTTCTGAGGTGGGCCTCTTGTAGACAGCATATAGTTGGGTCACGTTTTTGTTTCCATTCAGCTACCCTATTCCTTTGGATTGGAGCATTTAATCCATTTATATTTAATGTTATTATTGATAGGTACTTATTTGTTGCCGTTTTAATTCTGTATGCCTAGGTTTTTCTATTCCTTCTTATCATTACATCAGTAAAAGCAGTTCTGAGAGGAAAGTTCATAGCACTACAAGCCTACCTCAAAAAACAAGAAAAATTAATAAACTGCTTAACTCTACAACTTAAAGAACTAGAAAGAGAACAAGAAAAGCCCAGAGTATGTAGAAGGGAGAAAATAATAAAGATTAGAGCAGAAATAAATGACAGACTAAAAAAAATTACCAAAAAAAAAAAAAAATCAATGAAACAAAGAGCTAGTTCTTTGAAAGGATAAACAAAATTGATGAACCATTAGCTAGATTCATCAAAAAACAAAGAGGAGCCAAATAAATAAAATCAGAAATGAAAGCAGAGAAGTAACTACTAACACCACAGAAAACAAAGGATTATAAGAACAACTATATGCCAGCAAGCTGGAAAATGTGGATGAAATGGACATATCCCTAGAAAAATACAATCTCTCAAAAATGAGTCAGGAAGAATCAGAAAACCGAATAGGCCAATAACAACTGATGAAATAGAAGCAGTAATAAAAAATAAAACACAGCAAACAAAAGGCCAAGTCTAGATGGCTTCACAGATGAGTTTTAAAAACATTCAAAGAAGAACTAACACCTCTCCTCCTCAAACTATTTCAAAAAATACAAGAATAAGGAACACTTCCAAGCTCTTTTTATGGAGCCAGCATTATCTTAATTCCAAAAGCAGATAAAGACACTACAAAGAAAGAATTACAAGCCAATATCCCCAGTGAACATAGATGCTAAAATCCTCAACAAAATATTAGCAAATCGGATTCAGCAATTTATTAAAAAGATCATACACCATGACCAAGTGGTATTTATTCCAAGGATGCAAGGCTGGAACAATATTCATGAATCAATAAACATGATACATCACATAAACAAATTGAAAGACAAAAATCACATGATCATATCAATAGGTGCAGAAAAAGCATTTGACAACATCCACAACCCATTTTTGATTTTAAAAAAAAATTCTCAGCAAAATGGGAATAGAAGGGGCATATCTCAACATGATAAATGCCATATATGACAAACCTACAGTGGACATCATACTCAGTGGGTAAAAACTAAAACCATTTTCCCTAAGAATAGGAACAAGACAGGGATGTCCAGTTTCACTACTCTTTTTTTTATATATAATATATTTTATTGATTTTTCACAGAGAGGAAGGGGGAGGGATAGAAAGTCAGAAACATCGATGGGAGAGAAACATCGATCAGCTGCCTCCTGAACACCCCCTGCCTTTCAGTCCGAAGGCCGAAGCTCTATCCACTGAGCCAAACCGGTTCAGCCAGTTTCACCACTCTTATTCAGCATAATATTGGAAATCTAGCCACAGCAATCAGACAAGAAGAAGAAATAAAAGGCATCCCAATTGGAATGGAGGAAGTAAAACTCTCACCATTCACAGATGACTTATATCATATATAGAAAACCCTAAAGACTCCACCAAAAAACTGTTAGATTTAATAAATGAATTTAGCAATGTAGAAGGAAACAAAATCAACCCCCCAAAATCGATGGCTATTTTATACACCAATAATGAATTCTCAGAGAAACTAAACAAACAATTCCATTTACCATTGCAACAAAAAATTTAAGATACTTAGGAATAAACTTAACCAAGGAGGCAAAAAACCTGTACTCAGAAAACTACAAAACATTGAATAAAGATAAGATATAAACAAGTGAAAGAATATAACGTGTTCATGGATTGGTAGAATCAACATCATTAAACTGTCCATACTACCCAAGGCAATCTATAGATTCACTGCAATCCCTGTTAAAATATCAACAGCATATTTCTCAGATCTAGAACAAACTGTCCAAAAATTTATATGAAATAAAAAAGACCCCAAATAGCTGCAGCAATCTTGAGAAAGAAAAACAAAGTGGGAGGAATCACAATGCCAGATATCAAGTTATACTACCAAGCCACCCAATCGAAACAGCCTGGTACTGGCACAAGAACAGGTATATAGATCAATATAACAGAACAGAGACCCCAGATATTGACCTGTGCCATTACGCTCAATTAATATTTGACAAAGGAGGCAAGAGCATACAATGGAGTCAAGAGAGTCTCTTCAATAAATGGTCCTGAAAAAATTGGACAGATACATGCAAAAAATGAAACTAAAACACCAATTTACAGCATACACAAAAATAAACTCAAAATGGATAAAAGACTTAAATGTAAGTTGGGAAACCATAAAAATCCTAGAAGAAACTATAGGCAGCAAAATCTCAACATCTCTTGTAGCAATTTGTTTATGGATACATGTCCTAGGGCAGTGGTCGGCAAATTGTGGCTCGCAAGCCACACGCGGCTCTTTGGCCCCTTGAGTGTGGCTCTTCCACAAAATACCACGACCTGGGCGAGTCTATTTCAAAGACGTGGCATTAGAAGAAGTTTAAGTTTAAAAATTTTTGCTCTCAAAAGAAATTTCAATTGTTGTACTGTTGATATTTCGCTCTGTTGACTAATGAGTTTGCCGATGACTGTCCTAGGACAAAGGAAACTAAGGAGAAAATAAACAAATGGGATTACATCAAAATAAAAAGCTTCTGCACAGCAAAAGAAATCAACAGAACAAAAGAAAGTCCAGTGTATGGGAGAACATATTTAGCAGTAATACATCTGATAAAGGGTTTATATCCAAATCATATAAAGAGCTCATACAAACAATCCAATTAAAAAATGGGCAGAGGACCTAAATAGACGCTTCTCCGAAGAGGACATACACATGGCCAAGAGACATATGAAAAGATGGTCAAAGTCACTTATCAGAGAGATGTAAATTAAAACGACAATGAGGTATCACCTCACACCTGACAGAATGGCTGCCATCAACAAATCCACAAATGACCGGTGCTGGTGAGGATGTGGAGAACAGGGATCCCTAGTACGCTACTGGTGGGAATGCAGACTGGTGCAGCCATTATGGAAAATAGTCTTGTGTTTCCCCAAGAAATTAAATATGGAACTGCCATTTGACCCAGTGATCCCACTTCTAGGAATATATCCTAAGGGAACCCGAAGCACCAATCAGAAAGAATGTATGCACTCCTAGATAGCAGCACAATTTACAATAGCTGAGATCTGAAAACAGCCCAAGTGCCCATCAGTAGATGAGTGAGTAGATAAAAAAGCTGTGGTACATTTACACCATAGAATACTATGCAGCAGTAAAAAAGAAGAATCTCTTACCCTTTGAGGCAGCATGGAGGGACTTTGGAGGGACTTGGAGAGCATCGTGCTAAGTGAAATAAGTCATTCAGAGAAAGATGAGAATCACATGACCTCACTCATATGTGGACTCTAACAAAACAAACTGATGAATGGAGTGGATCTAGAGACATGGAAGCATGAACAGAGTGCAGAATCTTGGAAGGGAGTGTGAAGGTGGGAGGAGGGGGAAGGGTGAGTGGGAGGTAACCAACAACCTTGTATGCATATATGCATGTCCCATGGACACAGATAATGGGGTAGTGAGGGACAAGGATGGGGATGGTTTGAGGGGGTCATTGGGGGGGGGGGGACATGTAATCTTTTCAACAATAAAAAAAGGAAAAGAAACATTGATGAGAGAAACTATCAGTTGTCTGCCTCCCACTAGGGATGGAGCTGAAAACCCAGGCATGTGCCCTGATCTGGAATTGAACCCGTGGCCTCCTGGTTCATGGAGGTTAACCCTCAACCATTGAGCCACACCAACAGGGCTGACGTGAACGTTTTATTTTATTTTTTAAAATACATTTTTATTGGTTTCAGAGAGAAAGGGAGAGGGCAAGAGAGAAAAACATCAGTGATGAGAATCATTGACTGGCTGCCTCTTGCCTACTCCACACTGGGACTGAGCCCACAACCAGGGCTTAAGTCCTGACTGGGGACTGAACCACGGCCTCCTGGTTCCCGGCCGACGCTGAGCCACTGAGCCACTGAGCCACTGAGCCACTGAGCCACGCCAGCCTGATTGGACATTTTAAGTGGGGATTGCAGTACTCACACTTGAGGGTCACAGACTTGGCCTGTGACTCTTGCTTGTTTTTTGTCCTTTACAAGTGGTAGAGATGAGTCTGTTTTTCATTAAGTCTGTTGGGGTGACATGGGTGAATATGAGAGTTTCTGATCATGCACGTGATCCTTTGCAGTGACGACCAGGAGAAACAGTCCAAGAAGAAGCCTCGCCTCTTCTGTGACATATGTGACTGCTTCGATCTCCATGACACCGAGGACTGTCCCACCCAGACGCAAATGTCGGAGGACCCGCCCCACTCCACGCACCACGGCAGTCGGAGCGAGGAGCGCCCGTACTGTGAGATCTGTGAGATGTTTGGACACTGGGCAACCAACTGCAATGACGACGAGACCTTCTGACGAAGCCTCACGTCCGGGACTGGGCCTTCTCGGACGCACCAGCATCCGGGCCGCCAAACACCAGCATCACGTGTGCGGACTTGCGGACAACTCACAATATTTTTGACCCCCACCAACAAATCTTAAGAAAAATATTTTGATCTTCAACAAATTGCCCTTTTAGTTTCCCCTTATACGTTAGAAGAACAAATGCTCAGGAGGTGAGTTTTCACCTCTTATTTTTGTCTTCTTGATTTTTAAGTTTCAACAGGATGTTGCACCAGAAGTCATTACATCTGTTGTCCCGAGGGAAACCTCCAAGAACAATCCCTGCCCTCCAGTACCTTATTTAAGTAACTTTAAGTTATGCCATTACTTATCATGTTTGCACTAAAATTTTCCCAGGCTGCGTTTCTGTATAGTGAGATGTTTGGGTTAAGCTTTGACACTGGAATGAGTTGAAAAAAAAAAAAAAAAGTGCCATTTTGCATTTTCATCTACTCATATAGAGTATTTTATTTTTAGTCAAAGAAATATCTGGGATCTTTGCACTACCTGATGTCAGTAGTGCCTTTACTTCAGGCTTGGTAACACTTAGGTGTGATGATAAATCATGAAACAGGTGAAGCGGGGGGGGGGGGGGAGGGGAGCCCCCAAACTGCTGTGGGATATTTTATCATCAATATGCTGCACCCACTTACTCTATTGTGGTGTTTTGTTGGTTTTGCATAATTTCAGCTATATATTATATGTATATATTTTTTAAAAAATCTTTATTTTGGGAAAAAGAATACACTATTTCTTTTCAGATTTTTACCTTTACAAAAAAAAAAAAAGAAAACACTTAGAATGTTTATCAGGACATAATGGGCTAGGCTAGAAATAGCATCACACAGTTTTGGAGCTATTTTTTTAATTTTGTTTTCATTTTGTTTCTTTATCAGATATAAAATACAGTATTTTTCCTTCTCTAGCAGATATCCCCAGCAGTCAGTTAGATAATAAGCTGCTATACAATACTTACATTAATTAACCAATCCACAATCTTTACAAGTTGTATTTACTGTCTTTTTAGATGAATGTATGATGAGAAAGTCAATATTAACAATGTTGGATTTTCTTATCACAAAAAATTAAATGAAGGACCTCAGCCACCAGAAGTTTATCAACCAGTTTTATTAAACTATTTATCTTTATTTGAATTGAATGTCTTCTAGAAGATGTAAAAAGTAATAAATGTATCTCCATGCGACATGTATAATAAGAACTTCTATAATTGTATATATGCCTTTGATGTATTTTCCCCTCAAGATTATTAACTGTGTTTGACAAGTGAAAAATCTGTAATCAATTGAAATTTCTGGTTATAAACATAATGAGAATTGTTTCACAAATGATATGTAAAGCAGTATTAAAATTTGAGCAAAAAAAATGTTCTGTACCTACTTTATTTTTTTAAGAATACCATTCTTTTTAAAAATAATTATTTATTGTTGAAAGTATTACATATGTCCCCTTTTTTTCCTCCATTGACCCCCTCCAATTCGCCCCAACCTCTCCCCTCACCTCCCCTTTGTCTGTGTCCATGGGCCATGCATATAAAGTCCTTAGTTGATTACCTCCCACTCACTAATCCTCCCCCTCCCTCCCTGCTCTCCCCCTCACCTTCCCTGTGAGATTCTGCACTCTGTTCTGTGCTTCCATGTCTCTGGATCCACTCCATCAGTTTATTTTGTTAGATTCCACATATGAGTGAGATCATGTGATTCTCATCTTTCTCTAAATGACTTATTTCACTTAGCATGATGCTCTCCAAGTCCATGCTGTCTCAAAGGGTAAGAGATTCTTCTTTTTTATTGATGCATAGCATTACATGGCATAAATGTACCACAGCTCATCTACTGATGAGCACTTGGGTGTTTGTTTTAAATATCCTATCTAATAAAAGAGTAATATGCAGATTGACCATCACTCCAACACACAAGAGGGCTGCCCCCATGTGAACACAAGATGGCCACTACAAGATGGCCAGCAGGGGAGGGCCATTGGGAGGTTCCAGGCCTGCAAGGGAAGACAGTAGTGGGTGATCAGGCCAGTAGGGGAGGGCAGCTGGGAGGGACCAGGCATTGCAAGGGAGAGCAGTTGGGGACAATCGGGAGGGCAGTTAGGGGTGACCAGGCCAGCAGAGGAGGGAAGTTGAGGGCAAACAGGCTAGCAAGGGAGCAGTTACACATCAATTAGGCTGGCAGAGTAGTGGTTAGGGGGTGATCAGGCTGGCAGGCAGAAGCGGTTAAGGGCAATCAGGGAGGCAGACAGGTGAACAGTTTGGAGCCAGCGGTCCTGGATTGTGAGAAGGATGTCCAACTGCTCCTTTAGGCCTGATCCTGGTAAGATCGGGCCTAAATGGGCAGTCAGACATCCCTAGAGGGGTTCCAGATTGGAGAGGGTGCAGGCTGGGCTGAGGGACATCCCCTGCCTCCTATGTACAAATTTTGTGCACCAGGCCTCTAGTATATAATAAAAGTGTAATATGATAATTAGGCCAGACAGCTGAACAACCTTCTGGACATCATTCTGGTTGTCCTTCCAGATGTCTTTCCAGACAAAGCTGCTGCAGTGAGGGCCGAGGCAGAGGCGGTTAGGGGTGATTAGGCAGGCGGGTGAGCAGGCAGGCAAGCAGTTAAGAGCCAACAGTCCTGGGTTGCGAGAGGGTGCAGGCTGGGCTGAGGGACCTTCCCCTCCTGTGGACTAATTTTGTGTTTTGGGTCTCTAGTGTCTATCTATTTGATTTCAGAGGAAAAGGGAGAGAGAAACTTCAATGATGAAAGAGAATCATTGATTGGCTGCCTCCTGTATGCCCCCTATTGGTGATTAAGCCCACAACCTGGCATGTGCCCTTGACAGGAATCGAACCAAGGACTCCTCAGTCCACAGGCCAATGCTCTATCCACTGACCAAAACCAACTAGGGCTATCTCTTCTTTAATGATTATTCTTTTTTTGCCCAGTGGTACTGATATTTTCAGTTTCTTTTATCATAATGGTTTTTCTTCAAATGAGCAAGCACTATAGATGCAAATAGCAATTTCTACTGCAGTCTTGCTGATAAACAACTTTAAGAACTTGGTATGTTCTTTTTTTAAAAAAATGTTTTTATTGATTTGAGAGAGAAAAGCATCTATCCGATGAAGAAACATCTGTCGATTGCCTCCCATATGCACCCCAACTGTGACTGAACCTGCTATCTGGGCATGTGCCCTTGACCAAGAATTGAACCAGTGATCCTTGGGTGCGCAGGGCCGAGGGGGCAGACGCTCTAACCACGGAGATCACCGACCAGGGCCTCATAAGCTTTTGTATGTGAATGATTTCCACAACTGATAAGGTAATATGCGAATTTTACTGATGAAGCAAGTGCTGGGACCTGGATTCTACATCAGATAGTGTTTCCTAAGAAAAGTCTACTAAGGGAGAACTAAGATGGCGGCATAGGTAAAACACCTATCTTGCCGTCATACTCAGCAATTTTAATACTACAACTTAACGAAAGAACAAACACCTTCCAGAATCACCAGAAAGCTCGCCGAGTGAAAATTCCACAAATAAAAGTGAAAATAGGACACTGTGACTCGGAGGAGTGGCGGCGAACAGCGTTGAAAGATTCGAGCGGAGAGAGGTTTGGAGCGTGCGCCGCGGAGAGGGCGGACGGCTGAAAACCGGCCAGTTTTCTCGAACGGGGAGACAAAGACGTCCCACTGGACTGATTCTCCAGCTCTGGGCGAAGTCCAGAGAACCCACTATCATACGGGGTGAAAACTGGACAGTGGGAGGGCACGCCGAAGCTCGGGTGCTGCTGGGTCTGCTGGCTTGTGGAGAAGGCAGCTTGAGGGCGAACAGCTCAGCTGCGTGACTGCGCAGAGAGCGCTCTGCGACTTGTCTCTCATTCGGAAAACCGTCAGACTGCTTTGTTTTACGACCCTGGGTGAGACATTGCGCATGCAGACTCATTTTGGGAAAGTCTGAATTCCCGGGCAGCCGGTGGAGTTCGGCAGCGGCTCTCTCTCAGAGGTGCTGGCAGCCATTGCCCTGGCACAGAGTCCCCAGGGCCGCATAGGGCGGAGCTAACGCTGTCTGCTTGGCCAGTAGACTCCGCCCATCCAACCTGAGCACAGCTGAGCTTCACAGAAAATTGGCCTGGAGGTCAACCCTGCAAGTGCTAACAACGATTAACTGAGCTTAACTTCAGCAAGACTGTGCAGCCCATATCCATCTCAGGTAACTGGGGAGGCTGAGCCACTGTCCCTAGTAGGAAGTCTACCACACAAAGCTAATTGACCAACTCAGGGAAGCAGCCACCATGCAGAGACATGGAAAGAAATCAGATGTGAAAGAAATGGAGGAAAAAAAACGACTGGACATGGAATTCAAAACCACGGTTATAGGGTTTTTCAAGAGGCTCCAACAAAAGGTCGAGGCCTATAAGGAAATAAGCAAGACCACAAAGGAAATGAATGAGTCCTACAAGGAAATGAAGGAGACTCTCAAGGATATGAGCGAGACTCTCAAGGATATGAAAAAGGACCAACCAGAAATTAAGCATACACTGACTGAAACAAAAAATATTATACAAAGACCTAAAAGTGCTCTGGAGCACCCCAAGAACCAAGTTAAAGATTTGAAATACAAAGAGGTAAAATCCACTCAGCTGAAAAAGCAAGAAACCCAAAGAATCCAAAAAATTGAAGATAGTGTAAGGGGCCTCTGGAACAACCTCAAGCATACCAACATCCGAATTATAAGGGTGCCAGAAAAAGAGAGAGACCAAGACAATGAAAACCTATTTGAAGAAATAGTGACTGAAAACTTCCCACACCTGGTGAAAGAAATTGACTTAGGAGTCCAAGAAGTGCACCCAACCCCAATATATAGGAACCCTAAGAGGACCACAGCAAGGCACATCATAATTAAAATGCCAAGAGCAAAAGACAAAGAGAGAATAATAAAAGCAGCAAGAGAGAAACAGTTACCTATAAGGGAGCACCCATACGATTGTCAGCGGATTTCTCAACAGAAACGATGCAGGCCAGACGCGAGTGGCAAGAAATATTCAAAGTGATGAACAGCAAGAATCTACAACCAAGATTACTCTATCCAGCAAAGCTATCATTCAGAATTGAAGGTCAGATGAAGTGCTTCACAGACAAGAAAAAGCTAAAGGAGTTCATTACCACCAAACCAACATTATATGAAATGCTGAAAGATATTCTTTAAGAAGAGGACGAAGAAAAAGGTAAAAATATAAATTATGAACAACAAATACACATCTATCAACAAATGAACATAAAAATCAAGTGAATTGATAGGCTAATGAACAGGATAAACTGGTGAATATAACAGAAACATGGACATAGAGAGGGAATGGACTGACAATTCTTGGGGAGAAAAGGGTTGTGGGAAGTGCAGCAAGAGAGTGGACAAAAATCTTGCAACAACGGGAGAGGACAGTGGGGAGGGGGAGGTGAGGGTGGAGGGTGGGATAGGTACACGGTGGAGGGGAGCTATAGGGGAATAAAAAGAGGAAACAATGTAATTAATAAACTGAACAATAAAGATAAAAAAAGAGAAAAGTCTACTAAGAAGAGCCAAACAGACAAGACCCTCAGGTTCCTTTGGGCCCTAGCTATTTTTCTAAATTTTACCCCCCAAACCAAAAGAGCAAAGAGAAAGACCTTTTAATCGCTCTAATTGAAGATATTCTCATTCACGTTTAGCTTCCAATCACCATTTTACAGCGAGTACGCTCGCTGCTAAGATGAAAGTGGCGATTTTTAAAACTGAAACGGAGCGAGCAGGGCCCGGTCTCCGCCTTTAAACTCAATTATCTGCGCCCAGCGACTTCAACACAGAGACCGCGTTAGCGGCGGAAGCGGGCGGCGCTGGGGCCCCGGAGGAGCCGCAGGGCGCCCACCGGGCCAGCTCGGGTTTTCCGGTTTCCGCGCGAACGCCGGCGTGGTCACGTGGACGCGCTGCCACGTGACTCCGCCTCTGGCCCTCAGGAGAGGCTGAGGGGACGCGTTTGGATGAAGCGAGAAAGGGGGGCGGTGGGGCAACATGGCGGCCCACCTGTCCTATGGGCGAGTGAACCTGAACGTGCTGCGCGAGGCGGTGCGGCGGGAGCTGCGCGAATTCCTGGACAAGTGCGCGGGAAGCAAGGTGAGGGGCGGAGGGTGGCCATGGCGGCCTGAACCCCCGTCCGGCCTGGCCTCATCCGGTCTGACCGCTCGGGCTCCCGTCGGCTGAGGTAGCTGGAGCTTCCCCGGAGGCGAGCAGGCGGTGGGCCCCGGGGCCGACGGCCCGGACTCGGCGTGGCGTCACGGTGTTTTGTGATGGCAGAGTCAGCCGCCGTGTTGTCTCAGTGCCTGTGGACCAGCTTGTGGCCGGGGCTCTGCAGGCACCGGGGCGGGTGGGGTGGTGATGCCTTGCGTTACAAGGATCACAGGTGTCGTAACAAATCATACTCTGGAAAGTCTCTGAAGCACCAACACCAACACCGTGTCACCTGCTGCCCGTGCGGAGGAGGAGAGTTGTCACTTGAGGTTTTCCCTGGACCTTCCTGTGAGGCGTTTTCTATTAGCGCCCAGTTAGCAATGGAATCCGACACTGTCGACCAGGGACTTTTAAGTGATACTATGACCTCTCCCCCTAGAATCTGTCAGCCCGCCCCTCCCCCTAGATAACTGGCAGTAAAACTCTGACCAGAAAGGGAGAACTGCGGAAACTCAGGAATCCGTCTTAGGAAGAAGAAAAAGCCACGGAGTGGGTGCTAGCGGCCGGTGAGAGGAGAAACAGGAAGTCCTAGATCCCCAGTTCAAGCTCCAGAAATGATGTCCATGGGTTGGAACACTGTCAATACCCTGTATGTCATATTGGATTATAGTTTTTTGCAAAATGTTACCATTGGGAAACTGGGTAAAGTATAGAAGGTGTACCTCTGGAGTACTTCTTACAACCGAATGTTACATGCAGTTATCTCAATAAGAGTGTCAGTTAAAAGGAAAATGGTCCTGGAGTTTAGCAGTAGAAATAAAATGCTCCAGGGTCCCAGAGTGATTATCTGTGGGGTCGTTCAGTTGAGTTCTGACTCCATTATATTATTCGTGCAAGGGGCTTGACCCTCGTGGCCCTGGCGGCCCCCGCCCCCTCGTTTGGGAGGGGGGTTCCACCATCAGGTCTAATTGCCATATTAGCTCTTTATTACATAGGATGCAAGGTCACTATGTGGCCTTGAACATGTTACTTAAATTTTTTGAGCCTTATAAACTTGTCTTCTGTCAAAATAAGATTTGTAATGCCTACATCAGATTTTAATTTTTATGTAATTGAATTATGATGCTTATATGTAAAATACGAGGTTGAACAGTATTGGCAGTTTTCATATGTTTTAATCCAGTAATACCATGACAGGTACAGAACCTTTCTGTTGAGGGTAGTGATGAAGTCTTAATTTTCCTGTGACCTCCACTACCATCCCTTGCCCTTGCTGTTTTTCTTTAAACCTGCAGGGTATGAATGTGGTCAGAGTCTATTAAAATTTTTAATTCAGCCGAACCGATTTGGCTCAGTGGCTAGAGCGTCAGCCTGCGGACTGAAAGGTCCCAGGTTCGATTCCGGTCAAAGGCATGTATCTTGGCTGCGGGCACATCTCCAGTGGGGGGCGTGCAAGAGGCAGCTGATCGATGTGTCTCTCCCATTGATGTTTCTGACTTTCTATCCCTCTCCCTCTCTGTGAAAAATCAATAAAATATATTTTTAAAAATTTTAATTCAGAGCCCTAGCCCAGGGGTCGGCAAACTCATGAGTCAACAGAGCCAAATATCAACAGTACAACGGAATGCCAAATTTTTTAAACTTAAACTTCTTCTAACGCCACTTCTTCAAAATAGACTCGCCCAGGCGGTGGTATTTTGTGGAAGAGCCACACTCAAGGGGCCAAAGAGCCGCAGTTTGCCAACCATGGCCTTAGCTGGTTTGGCTCATTGGCCTGTGGACAGAAGGGTCCTGGATTCGATTCCGGTCAAGGGCATATGCCTGGGTTGTGGGCTAGATCCCCAGTAAGGGCTGTACAGGAGGCAGCCCATCAGTGATTTCCATCATTGATGTTTCTGTCTCTCTCTCCCTCTTCCTTCCTCTGAAATCAATAAAAATATTTTTTAAAAATTTTAATTCAAAGTTTGAAGCAGAGTCCTACTATGTATGACTGCTATTTTCTGTTGATATTGTTGACATTCCTGATAGTAACCATAATAAGAGAATGTTTCTCTCCTCTTAATAGGCAATAGTTTGGGATGAATACCTCACAGGACCATTTGGCCTGATTGCGCAGTATTCACTACTGAAGGTAAATGAGCTATTCTGGTTTTGTTGAGGGATTAACAATTATGCATTTTCGCAGTAATAATGGAATTTTACATTTTCTCCTGAACAATTGGCTTATAAAGCTGTTTGGTCTTTGTAAACATGGGTACTAATTCTTGGCTAATATTTTGTATACAGTGATTCTTTGGCCTGTGATGCTACACTGTTTCTAATTCTAGGGAAATTACTAACATTGAATTATATGACCATTACCTGGTGTCTTTGATAGATATTCATGTGAGAGTCATTTGAATTTAGATATAATAACAGTGACTTCATTCTGAAACTTGGTGCTTTCTACATCTGGCGTTGGGGAATCTGAATTTGGATAATTAAGTACTAAGAGCATTTGGCTAGGAGGATAGGCTGTCTTGAGTCTGGATATGACAGGTAAAGGCAGGTTTTTTTGTTAACCTTTTGTGTATGTTTCCCTAGGAACATGAAGTGGAAAAAATGTTCACCCTTAAAGGAAGTCGTTTGCCAGCAGCTGATGTCAAGAATATTATTTTTTTTGTCAGACCCAGGCTAGAATTGATGGATATTATTGCTGAAAATGTGCTCAGGTATTTCTCAGAACCTGTGTTTGACTCAAAAGAGGTTGGTCTTAATGTACGGAGCTCCTCATTGCAACCCCACTCTCTTGCCAGTGCATTGGAAGGTGGTCTTTTGAAAACTGGAGCAATCATGAACGGATAGGGGGGATGAGACATTTGTGAAGTTGCTCAAACAGTTTTGGGGCGGGGTGTCATCACATAACCCCGTTCTTTTATTGGTCAGCTAAATATTTGGACCTGTATCAGTATTGTTACAGAAAACCAGAGAAGAACCAAGCAATACCTAGAGAGATGGAGTTACATTTATTACGAGTGGGTCCAGAAGAAAATGTCTCTCAAATTCTGAGCCCCAACATGGAGGAATTTTCCCTATTTATATGTTTTTACCTTCTTTGTCTCCGGCCCCTTTTACAACTTCTTAAAGAGCCAGTGTGCTCTTTAAGGCCTTGAGACCTCAACCGAAGGCCTGGCCTGGTGCCAGCACTGATAATTTTATCCGGGAAAGGTTTAATGGCCTCTCTGAAGCGGGAGTAGTCTCATTTTCCTTATTTTTTAAGCAAGCAAGCATTTACAGAAGCCAAATAGCAGGGTTAAAATTTCAAACAGCGGTTTTTATATAAGATGGATACTTCAGTGTAAGCGACCCTAATTAAAAAGAAAAACCTCTAATGGTTGTTTTTCAGTATACTGAATATAGTTTTCTTAAATCTCATAAGCAGAATAAGTAAGAGCTGATTAAAATTTAATACAGCGTCGCTATATAGAGGAAGTTGTCCCAGCCCAGTCTGCACTCTGGTACAATTGATTGGTGTGGCCCCTAAAGCCTTAAAAGCAAATGGGCTATTTTGAGAAGTTCACTGTGAAGGAGAGTGCAGGGAGGAGTCAAGAATGATCTTTCATTTTAATGTAAGACTCTGTATCTGCATTGGTTTGGTTCAAAGAGCCGTTTGTTTTCAGGAAGACACACATACCCTGTTTCAATAAACCTGAAAGCTTTGGTGCCCCATAAATAGTTTAAGGGGATGCTAGAAAATGTATTACAAAGTTATGGCAATGCATCAGTGTGGCTTTCCTTTCAGGGAGTAAAAAAAAAGAGCAACTGTAACAATTTGGGTCTGAAAGTCAATATTGGTGTATTTATCTAGCCAACAGGCACTATTTATTTAGTGCCTGCTGTGTACCAGATGTAGGACCAGGCACTGAGAATAATATAAATAAGATGGTTTGTGACCTTGAAGAGCTCATAAACTAACCAACGGTACTTCTTTTGCAGTGAGGACAGACGTGGCCCAGCAAGAGATTTCCACATTCTGTTTGTGCCGCGACGTAGCTTGCTGTGTGAGCAGCGGCTGAAGGATCTGGGTGTTTTGGGCTCCTTTATCCACAGGGAGGAGTATAGCTTGGACCTCATTCCCTTTGATGGGGATCTCTTGTCTATGGAATCAGAGGGGGCCTTCAAAGTAAGTCTGGCATTTTCTTTCTTGGTGTCAGACTTAAACTTCTGAGACTTACAAGCACGACAGCGTCCAGGCTTTTGTTTTAACTTGCATTTCCTCGGTTACTGGAAGCTGAGCTTTCGATAGGTATATTAATGTTTAAGATTTTTCTTTTTGGCAAATTGCATGTTCATTTTTCTTTGCCCATTTTTTTCTTTTTGAAGAATTCTTTATATATATTTTGGGTACTTATCATTGTGGGTTATAAAAGCTGCTAGTATCTTCTCCCAGTCTGTGGCTCGGCTTTTAATTTTAATTATAATACCTTTTTACTTTATCATTTCCGATGATAAAGTAGTTACATTTTTTTAAATGTTTTTATTGAGTTTAGAGAGAGAGGAAGGGAGAGAAAGAGAAAGAGAGAGAAAGAAACATTGATGTGAACGAGAGACATTGATCAGTTGCTTCCTGTACACACCCTGACCTGGGATCGAACCCACAACCTGGGTACATGTCCTGACTGCAAATTGAACCCACAACCTTACAGTGCATCTGATGATGCTCACATAACTGAACCACAGCGACCAGAGCTGGACTCTTTCCCCCATATTTCAAACACAGAGAAAAGTTGAAAGAATTATAGAGGGAGCGCCCACATACCCGTCACCTAGATTCTGGAATTAACATTTTGCCGAATTTGCTTTATCACGTATCTGTAACAGTTCGCTCGTAATTAATTCGCACTTGTAATTAATGTGAATTGGCGGCAGCTGGGAAACGTGTCCTGGCATGACAAAACCTGTCCAGAGGCGCGAGCTCCTGTTTACGTAATCAGGGATTTGCAAAGAAGGGCAGAGTTATTTACTTCTGAGAACGTTGAGCCCTGGGCTTTGTGTGTTCACCTAAGGATTCAGGTTTAGAAAACAAGCAAGAGTTTTACCTAATGTTAAATTCAACCCTGATTTCCGATGGAGTTGCATTTTACTTATTTATGTGATTTTTTAAAAAATATGCTCTTATTGATATTTTTAGAGAAAGAGGAAGGGAAAGGGATAGAGAGATAGAAACATCGATGAGAGAGAAACATTACCCATCAGCTGCCTCCTGCACCCCCCTATTGGGGATCAAGCCCTCAAGCCGGGCATGTTCCCTGTTGGGAATCAAACTGGTGGCCCCTTGGTTCGTGCACTAATGCCCACCCACTGGGCCACACGGGCTGGGCTATTCATGTGACTGTTAAACTGCAGACGTAAGTTAGCATTTCTCAGCATAAGGCGCTCCAGAGCTTTCCATGCTTTCAGGATATGGTGACCATCTCCATCATTCTGTGCGAAATGTGGGGACCCCAATTCCGCCCAGTTTAATGCTCAGTAACACTGCTGAATCTGTTGTGATCTTAAGTTGTTTGTATAGGTAAAAATCAGGGTACGTAATATCTACTGTGTAAAAACTACTTTAAAAAATAACTTTGTAAGGTCAAAAATGTGTATCTTAATGTTAATGGGTGTCAGCATTTGGCTCTCCCAAAACATGCTCCTGGATTGAATTTCACACATGCAGAATAGAGTTGGGATGTCAATACAAACAGTCTCCCCACCACCAGTAATATTAGAGCAAAAAATTCTATATCTTTTTTAAAACCTAGAATTATTTTTAAACTAGAGGCCCAGTGCACAAAAATTCATGCACTGAGGGGGGAGGGGTGCCTCAGACCAGCCTGTGTCCTCTGGCAGCCCAGGAGCCCTCTGGGGATGTCCAGCTAACAGCGTAGGCCCGTGGGGAGCCGGCTTCTGGCTGAGCAGTGCTCCCCCTGTAGAAGCACACTGACAACCAGGGGGAAGCTCCTGTGTTGAGCATCTGCCCCCTGGTGGTCAGTGTGTGTCATAGTGACTGATCATTCTGGTTATTCTGTTAGGGTCAATTTGTATATTACCCTTTTATTATATAGGACTAGAGGCCTGGTGCAGCCCAACCTGCCCCCTCACACATACTGGGAGCCCTCTGGCCAAGGCTTTAGGCCTTGGGCAGGCTGGGGGTGGGCCATCAGTTGGACATCCCCTGGCGGCTCCCAGTATGTGACATGGGACAGGTTTGGTTGAGGGACCACCCACCCCCAGTGCACGAATTTCGTGCGTCAGGCTTCTAGTATATAATAAAAGTTCATCTTAATTAAGCACATTTCAGGTGCTAAATGTAAAGCTGTCTTTATAAGCATTTTCCTCATTTAGACCTTATGCTCTGTGGAATGCGCTCCATTCTACAAAGGAATACAGCAAGGCACAGAGAGGTATCTGGTTGTAGGACCAGCTGGGAAGTGACAGCGGGGAGCAGATCAAGGCCCCCTGAGTCCAGAACCTGGGCGCTTCCTTCCAGTGTCAGAACTGATCGCTTCCCTTTCTCACTTCTCAGCAAAAAAATATTTAAAAATAAGTATATCTTTGTATATTTTACCAAATGCACTGTGTATGTTTTATAACGTGAAATATGTTTTCTGAGAATGATGTCATACTCTAAAGATGGTTCGACCATTCCTTTTCCTCTCTCACAATGTTTACGGCATCATTTGTTGTTGGTGCGTGTGAAAACCCGTCTCCTGTCTGTAAAAACTGCAGAGTATTCTGTTGTGGTCGGTCACCTGGGACTTTGGGGGTCAAAGAATGCGCATATTTGTGAGTATTAGCATGTGGCCCTCCCAAAATATCCTACCGAAGTTTATATTCGCCATGGCGAATGGGAGAACCCGTGTAAGCCTTTATTAATCAGTAATTTGTTCAAGAGCTGATAAACTAAGAGCTGGCAGGCCTGTGAACCCTTTTCTTCCAGAAGGTTCTGCCCCCGGAGAATTGCTTCCACAGTGTACATTGAGAGCCGAGCTGCTGGCCCTGTGGCCTAAAGTGCCAGAGAGCAGCTTTGTTAAAGGAACGTGGGTCCCATCTCCTGCTTCCCCGGCAAAGTGGAATCCCAGTGCCGGACGGGTGGGCACCCAGGTGACCGTGGCCTGACAATGACCTTCCACTTCTCCCCGCAGGAGTGCTACCTGGAGAGCGACCAGACCAGCCTCTACCACGCGGCCAAGGGGCTGATGACCCTGCAGGCTCTGTACGGGACCATCCCCCAGATCTTCGGGAAAGGGGAGTGCGCGCGGGTGAGAAGCGGCCGTGTTTCTGGTGGTGAAGGAAGGGGCCCCTCGCACCCAGGAAGGGGGAGGGCGTGGGAAGCCATCTATAAGCAAATCCCACTAATCCTTTCTATGTGGGAACGTGCCTACTTGCTGAGACTTAGTCATGACCCCCAAAGTGGTACTCAGTGTGTGTGGACATGCCCGGAACAGCAGACAGTTGGGGCTGCCAGGGTGCGTGCTGGCAGCTGAGGGTGAGCAGGTGCTGCTCTGCCCCCTGTTTCAGCTCCTCTTGTGAACAGTGTCCTTCCTGCCCCTAGCTGGGCCCACACACTGCTTAATGCCACATTTTTTTGCATCTCTGTGCTTATTGGTGGTTTGCTGTTGAAACGGGCCTCTCGTGTAGCGAAAGGGGGTCTAGTGGCCCTGAGCTCAGAGAGCTGTGACAAGCCTCCTGAGAAAGCGCGGTGGGCGAGCTTCATTCAGGTGTGAGCCGTGGTCCCATTGGCTGTGAGCTCACCGTCAGTGAATCAACAGTATATCTTTTAAAACATACGTTTTTATTGATTTCAGAGAGGAAGGGAGAGGGAGAAAGAGGTAGAAACATCAGTGGTGAAAGAGAATCACTAATGGCTGCCTCCTGCAGGCCCCACACCGGGGATCGAGCCCACAGCCCTGGCATGTGCCCTGGCTGGGAATCGAACCGTGACCTGGTTCATAGTCGATGCTCAACCCCTGAGACATGCTGATTGGGCCCAACAATATATCTTTTACAAAGTGTCTTTAGACAGCAGCACATTAAACAAGGCTACGTGTTGACCAGTTGACGGAAATGTGACCAGAGCCCGCAGGAACCTCACCCCCTTCCCCGCCAGGAGCTGTGGCTCAGTACTGATTCCTGTCCACATACCTTCATAGAACCAGCCACCAGGAATAGCACAGATAGACCGTCCCTGATTTTGTGCTCCATTGAGAAATACTGGTTGCCATTGGCCACAGTGTGAGTGTTGGGAGAGGTGGCCAGCAGTAAATGCTTTCTGTAGCTGCTCATTTCTTCTCTACCTCACCATTCCACAGTTTTTCTCTTTTTTTACTTTTCTGACTGTCTTTCTGTTTTTAGCCAAATTTTAAAATTGACTCATTCCCAGGAAGGTCCCACCTGATCCAATATTTTATTTCCAGCAAGTGGCCAATATGATGATCAGGATGAAGAGAGAGTTCACAGGAAGCCAGAATTCCGTATTTCCTGTTTTTGATAATCTCTTACTGCTTGATCGAAATGTGGACTTGTTAACGCCCCTTGCCACTCAGCTGACGTATGAGGGACTCATCGATGAAATTTATGGCATTCAGAACAGTAAGTAAAGTGCCATCTATCTTTACTAATAGGTCATTTGGCCAAGATAACAGTCATTTTTTTCTTTTGAAGGTACTTTCTTTGCATATAACTTAGAATATTTGAAAATACAAAAATACTGCTGTTGACTTTCAGACACTAGAGGTAAACAGTGTCCAAGCGAACGGGCTGGCCAATATAGTGTGAGGACTGTGCTTGTGCCGGTGAGCAGAGGCCTGGGGTTAAATCCAGGTGGCACTGCAGCATGTGGGAAGCTGTGGGAGGGGTGGCCTGGGTGGTTTGGAAAGGGGGAGAGTGTCGAGGGTGGTGCTGGTGGGGGCAGGCAGCATCAGCAAGCAGGCAATGACAGGCGACCGGCTTGCTAAAGCAGAGGATGTAGCTGGGAACGTCACTCTAGGACAGCGGTTCTCGACCTTTCTAAAGCCCCCACCCTTTAATACAGCTCCTCATGTGGTGACCCCCAACCATAAAATTATTTCCGTTGCTACTTCATAACTGAAATTTTGCTACTGTTATGAATCGTCATGTAAATATCTGTTTTCCGATGGTCTTAGGTGACCCCCAGGTTGAGAACTGCTGCTGTAGAGCCTAAGACCATCGGAAAACACAGGTATTTACATGACGGTTCATAACAGTAGCAAAATAATTTTATGGTTGGGGGTCACCACAACACGAGCTGTATTAAAGGGTCACAGCATTCAAAAAGGTTGAGAACCACTGCTCTCGGGGAAAGGCTGATGTGGGTGGTTAGGGACACAAGGGAAGACGGAAGGCCTGCAAGAGTTTAGGCTTGACAGACTCTTAGGTCAGAGGTCACCAACGTGTTTGTTTTTGGCGCACATGCCGCTTGTTTCTGTCAGCATTTAAAACTGGAGAAAATCTTGATAATGGTCCTGACTGATTTACTTCTGACCCAGGTCTACTTTGATCATGGGAAAGATAAAACCCCGGTGCCGTGCACCATTTTTCGGCCCCAGCGACGCGTCCGGCTGGGAAATTCTGCTCTGTGCCTGGACACGTGCGTGCTCCTCCCTGGACGTGCACACAGGCGCTTGTTCCCATCCAGGTTACGTGAAGTTACCTCCAGAGAAATTCGCGCCCAAGAAACAGGGCGATGGCGGTAAGGATCTTCCCACGGAAGCCAAGAAGCTTCAGCTGAACTCTGCGGAGGAGCTGTACGCGGAGATCCGCGACAAGAACTTCAACGCCGTGGGCTCCGTGCTTAGCAAGAAAGCCAAGGTGATCTCGGCCGCCTTCGAGGTGAGCCGGGGTGGCTGGCACCTGCCGCGCTCGTCCCAGATCAGACCGCCCTTTCAAACTTCTCCCCTAGGAGAAAGGTGTTCTGTCAACTCTCCCCCTTTTTGGGAGGGGCAGGCGTGTTTGCAGTTTACAAGCTTTTGCCACAAACACTTGTTTTCCCTCCTCTTTCGTTATTTCCTACCCCACTTAAAAGGAAGCCAGCTGTACTATAAATAAAAGACCCTGTGTAATAGCACTTGCAATTTGGGGTGAAAACTCTCCTGAGGTCGACCAACATGCTGGTGGCAGAGGCCCCTGCAGACATGGTGGGTGATAATGAGCGCTTTGAAATGGGCAGCTTCATTATCGGCTTCCTGCCGGCCCCTGCCTGGTCCCGGCCGCATTCTGGATTCAGGTTGATTTTGAACCATGGGAATCGGTGCGATGTAGACAGAGTACTTGGGCATTAGAGACATGAATTTGGAGAACTTTTGAAAGCTAATTTTCCACTGAATATGTATTTCTGGGTTTTATCTTTCTTAGGAATTACATCCATTTAATTTGATTTTCATGTTTCTGAAGTTACTTTTGGTTTAAATGACTACTCACTTAAAAAAAAAATTTTTTTCTCATCACTAAGTGAGGTTCACTTTGTTCAAGGATATTATTCAAAATTAAGGCTCAGTAAGAAAGATGGCTCTTTCCTTCCTATAATAGAAGGAACTTGCTGTTTATGTTCCCCTCTTAACTTAGTGCTTTCCTTTAGTGTTTTACTGCAAAATGCCTGTGGTTTACCCAATACTGCCCCGTCCCCCCCACGCATACACTCAGTGCCCATAAAATACCGTTCCTAGCATGATCTGGCACCCGGGGAGAGAAAACCACAAACATTTGCTCGGGGCAGAAGCACCAGCGCAGTGAACAGGCACGGAGAACTGACCCTCTCTGGTTTTCCATGTGATGGAGCTGGGTTTGGCCTGATTCGTTTTTATCCCATTCTTTTCCCACATTAAACTAAACAAAGCAAAGAACAGAGCTCTCGACAGTGAGTATCTTCCTTTCTCGTGGTTCTGCCCGCTTCAGGAGAGGCACAACGCCAAGACGGTGGGGGAGATCAAGCAGTTCGTCTCCCAGCTGCCCCACATGCAGGCCGCCAGAGGCTCGCTGGCGAACCACACCTCCATCGCAGAGCTCATCAAAGATGTCACTAGTGAGTATCCAGGGATGAGGGTCGCCTGGGCTGCCTCGCAGACCTCCCCGGCGTCTGCCACGTGGCCATGGGCACCTCTGTGATTCTCAGTGTTAATTAAGCGCATACTTGTTCACAGTTAAAAGCGCGCCATTCGTGGTGAGCACATTTCTTTTGATTATTAAAATAATATAATCATATGGTAAGCTTTTGGGGATACCAGTAAGAGGGAGCATAAGTTTTCCATAAGTTTGCCACCATAATATGAGGCAGTTAATTTTTTTCGCTAGTTTTTATTCCTATTGTTAAGGATTATTTGATTAGAGCAATGGGATGTTTCTGTTTCTGTTTTTCCCTTGAAAACTTTCCACAGAATTGGTATATAGCATACAGTGAGTGTTTTGAAAGAACTCAGAGGATGTATGTTAAACCAAAGACAAGCTTATTCTTTAAAACCCAGGCTGTAAAAGCTGCGTAGGAGATTAGTCAGTGCCCTGTACTGTGAAGTACACTTCGAATCTTAGCTATAGCACCGTGTTGGGTAGAAATCAGGTGACACTGGGTGGAATCTGATGATGCAATACTCTGGGGAAATTAGCTTTCACTGAAGCTGAGGCAACATTTTTGAGTCTTGAGATAGCGAAGGCGTTCGGGGTCCACTCTACCCAGATGGAACTTGGGCATGCAGGGTCGTCGGGTTTCCATGCTTTTAGAAGGTTTGTGCCAGGAGGCTGTTTGAGCCTGTGGCCTGCCTGCTTTTTGCACGTCTTGTTTCTTAATCATGCTCTGTTCATAAAAGCACTTCACTCAGATAAACGGACATTTATTTGATTTCTAAGTTGTAAATCTCCTAATTACATTTTAGCTTCTGAAGACTTCTTTGATAAGTTGACAGTGGAGCAGGAGTTTATGTCTGGAATAGACACTGATAAGGTTCGTGAACAATTAAACTGTCTAACAGATAATAAATACTGTATCAAACGTAAGGCCATAGCTAGAAAAGCAGTGGCTTTGACTCCAATGTCTCGCTTAAGTATTTTTAAGAGCAAATGCAGAATGTGGAAATGCAGATTTTATCTCACGTCACTCTGGGGAGAGCACGTCCTGTGATGCACGGAGAGGGGAGACCCAGCCCCTGAAATCAGCTTTAAGGGCTGTAATAGGAAAATTGAGATACTTGCTTTCAGAGAGAATTGGTCATGTATTTCTTTACATAGTCACCTCTATTAGTAAATTTAAAATGGTTCGTTTTATAAAAATTTCCATCTTCTAAAAACATTCCTGTTCCTGATAAATTGCCACTTTACTGGGATAGACTAGGTCCCACATCGCTCTCAGGACATTGTCCGTAGAGATTGATGTGTCCAGAGGGGCATCTGGATTGTTGAACATGTCCTTACTGGCCTTCTCCTGGTGACTGGGGTGGGGGGGTGCCAGGGGCTGGAGGGGCTAAAGGAATGGGAGGTTGGGGAGTCAGGAGGGGGGGCATTCTCCCACACATCTCCCTTATTTGATTTTTTTAAATATTAGTATGTGTCAAGGTCTCGAGGTCCCCAAGCCAGGTGATGGTATAGGTCTGCCTGTACTTTGTTTCCAGGTCAATGGTTACATTGAGGACTGTATTGCCCAGAAGCATTCGCTGATCAAGGTGTTAAGACTTGTTTGCCTCCAGTCGGTGTGCAATAGTGGACTCAAACAAAAGGTTCTGGATCATTACAAAAGAGAAATTCTCCAGGTCAGTGTGCGTGCGTGTGTGTGTGTGTGTGTGTGTGTGTATTTAATATATTCTTATTGGTTTCAGAGAGGAAGGGAGAGAGAGAGAGAAACATCAGTGATGAGAGAATCATTGACTGGTTGCCTCCTGCACGCCCCACACTGGGGATCGGGCTCACAACCCAGGCCTGTGCCCTGACCGGGAATCAAACCGTGACCTCCTGGTTTGGGCTGACACTCAAACACTGAGACGCAAGCCGGGCCAGGTCAGTATATTTTTAAATTACTAATTTGCCAAGAGAGAAAACAATTAAAAACTAAAAACGAAGACTTCCAAAATCTGCTCATTTCAGTTGGGCCCATAAATTTTGACTCTGAATACATTAAATTCCTCTGAAACCAATGAGCTGGATGCATTGTGACGGACAGGCAGTTTTAGGGTGGGCCCATCCCCGTGCCCACGGTCAGTCAGAACCCGGACCTCAGTGGTGAGCCCTGGAGAACGGAACGAGTCGTTTTATCAGAGGTGCTCTTTTATGAAAGTCGCAAAAGCCTTTTCCTGATCTGACATCCAGGCCGAATGACTTGTCTTGCAGACGTATGGCTACGAGCACATTTTGACCTTACACAACCTGGAGAAGGCTGGCCTACTGAAACCGCAGATCGGGGGCAGGAACAATTACCCGACAATCCGGAAAACCCTGCGCCTCTGGATGGATGACGTCAATGAACAAGTAAGGCACCCTTCTCACGCCAGCTCAGCCAGGAACTGGGTAGCCGTCTGTGGTGACTCCAGTGTCCTCATGTGAAAAAGTAGTGCGTTTGTGTGTTACATCTGTCAGAATCCCGGAGGAAATGGGGCGTTCACACTGGGTAGTTGGAGGAGCGTGTCATAAAGATGGGGGCAGAGGCAGTGAGAGGCAGTGCAATGGGCAGCCCTTCCCAGGCGAGGCCTGAGGGCAAGGAGAGCGACTGTTCCAGAAACCTGTGCCAGTCGTGGACAGAAGAGCTAACTGGAGAGGCCGTCTGACAAGACGAAGGGTGACAGGCCTCTGGTTGAGGGACAGCCAGCTGAGTCACTGAGAGGAAGCCAGGGTGGAAAAACCCTGACCTCACTGCTGCCCACTCTCCGGTGCTTATCTGGTGCTTCCCATCGGCCCAACCCAGAGGGCTTGGAGTGCGCCGGTGCGGAGCCGCAGTCTGCCTCCGGGGCTCAGAGCCGGGGAGGGGGATCTGGGAGGGACCCAGTGTGTGCGGTGAAAGGTCAGCTTGTGCAGAAGGAAGGCAGACAGTGAAGTTAGGTTCCTTCCACATCTGACCCCAGTTTCCCCTCAAAGGCAGCTGTTGTAACCCTAACCCGCTTTTTAACCCTTCCAGAAAGATTCTGTGACTGCACAGACACTTTCTCATAAATGGTGCGTATTGTGTCCCATTGAGCTCCAAAGCAGGTGCACTTTGTTTTAATGTGTGGTTGACTCCACTCTTCCTAAACTTCTTCCTCTTATATTCTCTCTTGGTTTTTCATTAGGCTGCCTCTTGCAACAAAGGCTAATAAGTAGACTGTCTCCTCTGTCAGCAGCAAAATTGGATTATTTTTCCCCATTTGCAATACAGAGACTTAATTTCTGTTGTGAATGTAAATGACACTTCCGTTTGGCTCCCTTCACCGTGCTGACCGCTGCCCGCCCACCGCTCATCACGTCACTGTCTTTTGAAGGCCATCCTGTGACCTGCCTCTTTATTTAGTTTTCTGGTTTTGCTTCCATTTTCCTTAGAATCAATGCTTTAGGGCTTACATTTAAATAAAGTTTATTTCTATAACATACAATTACAATAGCTATAATAATGTAATAAATAGAGAGAAGCATTTCTTGATGTCTCTGAGAGGCAAAAAGTACACTAATAAAATCTATAAATTCATAACAAAACTAAATCAAAATCCACTCCTTACCACATCCTAACATATTTCATTAGAATTAAATATAGTATGTCTTTTATCACATGAAACAGACATTAAAAATACAGTAACGATTTGTGAAGAGGAGTGGCAAACAGCATTTCTCAGGAGAGCCTAAGACTAAGGATATTCATCATTGCAGAATGATTTATAAGCTAATCTGCATCAAGGCAAAATAATAACTGACTTTCTCTGAGCCCCTGCGGTGATAGGATTTTGTGTTCGGTGAGTCACGTAGTGAGAAGAGAGAATCAGTAAATAGGAAAAGAAACTCCTTATGGGCTACAGCTTTCCGGTTTGAGTCCAGAGGAGAAACCCCGGGAAAACAGACACAAATGAGGTACAAGCCAACTTGCCAGCTCATGTATTGACACAAACTCCTTCACTAAGAAAAGGAACAAATGACAGCATGGCAATGGGAAGTTGGTTGTTATATTTCTAGAGGTTGCAGCCACAGCTTTCGGGACAAGAACCATTTCTGATGACAGAAGTCAGAACAGAGACAAACCCACACTTACAATCTGCACTTACTATTGAAGCAGACAGTCACGGCCAAAGTGAACTCGTGTTCTAATGGAAAGGTAGCACAACCCCCAAAGTCCAGTGTGGCCTTCTTAAATCAGGCCCTGTGTTTTAAAGCTATTCCTTTTCTTAACATGGAGAAAGAAAAAACATAATTGTATAATTTAGTCAGAAAAAGTCATACAGGATAGATGCTTTATGTCTATGGGTTTCTGAATTCATATGCTTTTAAAAAATCTTGACCTTAATCAAATTTACCCACACAATATACTAGTATTTACTATTAAACCAACCAAACTGCCACAAATATTTCAGAGAAGAAGGAAAAGGGAGATAGAAATATCAATGATGAGAAAGAATCATTGATTGGCTGCCTCCTGCACGCCCCCTGCTGGGGATGCAGCCTGCAACCCTGCAACCTGGGCGTGTGCCCTGCCCGGGAACGGAACTGTGGCCTCCTGGCTCATAGCCTGACGCTCACACCCTGAGCCACCCCGGCCGGGCCTGCCTTGTTTTTTCAAAGTTCTTTAGACTTGTTATGAGGTGGCTCCCAGATGTGCCGTCTTTATAATTTAACAGGTCTCTGTTGCGTAATTCAGGTTGTGCCCAGTCTTTCCTGGTGCGGATGGTGTTGCAGTTACTGTTAGTGCTTTGGTCTGGTCTCCCCGGTGTGCCAGCCCCTCTGCAGGGTAAATGCCTAAAAGTAGAATTTCTGGGTTCAAAGGCTATGCACTTTGTTACCCAGCTGGAGTGCGCCACGTACCCTCCAGAAAGCTCTTGCCAAACGAAGTAACAATTTTCATCTCCTGCCCGAGACACCCTCTGCAGGGCTGTTCACAATGTGCGTCAGAAGTCCGCTTCCAGCCGCTACCATGTGGGGGGTTATTTGTGGCTTTTTCTTCAAAGACAAATCAAGTAATTTTGGGTTATCCGAAAGGCCACAGTTAGGTGGCTCTGAGTCTCTGTGCCCACAGGCGTTTTTCCCTTTAATGTTGCCGCAGAATCCCACAGACATATCCTACGTGTACAGTGGCTACGCCCCTCTCAGTGTGCGGCTGGCCCAGCTGCTGTCCCGGCCTGGCTGGCGGAGTATTGAGGAAGTTCTGCGCATCCTCCCCGGGCCCCACTTTGAAGAACGGCAGCCATTGCCCACGGGATTGCAAAAGAAACGTGAGTCTGCAGCCAGGATCTACAGATCGTTACGTGCTGTTAGTGTGGTTTTCATGTATTATGCAGTTGCTTTGTAGAATACATTTGTAAAGTCCTTGGGAGTCAGAGGCCAGTATACCTCTTTTGTTAGTTGCTAATGTATATTGTAAGCGGGGGAACCCATTAGCCCCTCGGGGGTAGCAGCTTTCAGCTCCGGAGTTGAGGATCTCCGTAGTTAGAGAAAACATTTGAGAGCAAAATTGTGTGTCTTGAGTTTCAAATGAACTGTCAGACCAAGACACGTTTGACTTATTTTTTTCTTATGAATGATGCAGTTTTGTTTTCTAAATATGTTTTTATTGTTTTTTAGAGAGGGAGGAAGGGAAAGGGAGAGGTAGAAACATCAATGAGAGAGAAACGTCAACACTGATTGGCTGCCTCCTGCACACCCCCTACTTCGGATCAAGCCCACAGCCAACCAGGGCGTGTGCCCTGGCCGGGAACGGAGCCGGTAGCCTCTTGGCACATGGTCTGGCGCTCAGTCACTGAGCCCCACCAGCGGGCAATACGCAGTTTTTAAGAGGTGGGAAGAGAAGCTCCAATAACGTATAACTTAATTCTGAAATGTTTGGATTTTAGGTCAACCGGGGGAAAACCGAGTCACCCTGATATTTTTCCTCGGGGGTGTGACCTTTGCCGAAGTCGCTGCCCTGCGCTTTCTCTCCCAGTTGGAAGATGGAGGCACAGAGTATGTCATTGCCACCACTAAACTAATGAACGGGGCCACGTGGATGGAGTCTCTGATGGAAATTCCTGTGTAGGGCGCTCAGGGCGGATTGAACTGGCGAACTGCAGAATAAACTGCCCCTTTGAGGAAGTTGCTGGAAGGAAGTACAGCCTCACAGAGGAATAAAAAACCCAGGAATACAAAACTGACTTTGGGGTCAGCCTCTTGAATTGTGCTGTTTTCTCCCTTCTGCTTCTCTTTTGTGCTCCTAACTTTTTGAAGAAAGAAGACAACCTAGATCAAGACATACCAGTTCTTTGTGGTCTCCGCTCAGTGTCCTCGTCAGAGACCTGAGGAAGAAATATATTAAGGAGGTGGGGATGGATAATCTACACAGCTGCACAGATGGGACCAAGCAGGTAAAAATGACAATAAAGGTGGAAAGTGTTGTTAAGTGGTTAGTGTCAGTCTGTGCACCAAAGGATTGAGGATTCAATTCCCGGTCAAGGGCACATACCTGGGTTGCAGGTTCAATCCCCAGCCTCAGCTGGGGCTCATGTGATAAATAACCAATATGTCTCTCTCCTTCTCTTTCCCTGTCTCTCTTCCTCTCTCCTTCCCTTCCTCCCTCCCACTCTAAAAATCAATGGAAAAACTACCGTCGGGTGAGGATTAACAACAACAAATTAAAAGATTTGCTTGTTCTGGGTTTAATTTAATTGGCATTCAGTACGTGGAAATGGTCTTAATGAAATCAATTCCTGTGTTAGAAATCCTTTCTCATACCCTTGTTATCCCAGGGAGATTAGTTTATACCTTCGAGCCCCAGCAGTGGGCAGCCTGGGCTGCCTTAGAGAGTGAAATGCACCTTTGTCCCTCCGTGTTTTGGCCTCCTGGGATTGGAGTCCAGTCGAGTCTCCTTGGCTGGGGTCTTTGTCCTATGAACAGACACTCGGTTGTGTCTCATGTGTCTGCATTCACTCGTAGCTCTCGACTTGCCTGCTCAGAGCATAGTTAGGTCAGCTCCTACAAATGCATTCCGCAGAAGACTTAAAAACATCAATTGCTTCATTTGTATGCAAATAGAAAGTGGTGGATAATTATATATTATGCGCTTTTGTGTCCGTTCATTTAATACTTAAAGCAGTCTTTGTCTCAAAGGAGTGTGGCCTTACTGAGAAAAGGGTATGTGAATGATACATTTATTCCCGGAGTGGGGAGATTGTTTACATCACGTCTGGACTTTTGTGTAATTGGGCAGATAATTCTGCTACACCAGGAGTCTTGTAGATAAAAAAAGTCGACATAGGCACTGCTCTGTGTTTTGCTATACACTTTTGAATTTTTGCCAACAGAGAAGTAAGTATTTGAACTGTAATTAACTGTGGAGCAAGAGTGTAATGGCTAAAAGGAGGCAGATTAGCCTGGCTGGTGTGGCTCGGTGGTTGAGCGTCGACCCATGAACCAGAGGTCACCGTTTGACTCCTGGTTGGGACACAGGCCTGGGTTTCAGGCTCCCTCCCCAGTGGGGGGCCTGCAGGAGGGGGCCAGGTAATGATTCTCCCCGATGTTTCTATCTCCCTCTCCCTCTCTTCTGAAATCAGTAAAAATGTTTAAAAGGAAAAGAAAAACAGGTAGATTAAAAACAGCACATTGAATTCTTGGAGAGAACTGGGAAGGGAAGATCCCCTTTGAGTCCCAGTCCATTTTAGCTCTGCTCTCCCTGGAAATGAATTACGATTGATCATGATGTGGCTGTTTGTTGTTCTCAGTTGCATGTTCACGATCTGCCTGTCACCTGGAGGAAGTGTTTGTAGTCAGCAGAGCTGAATTCAAGAAGAAATGCTGTAAATAGCAGAGTGAACTGTCTGCAGGCAGGGAGGGGGTTGTGATAAAGATGGCAAGTGTAGAAACGTGGCATCTCAGACCATGAATCATGACCAGACCGTGGATTAGGCCCAGGCCTAATGTATTACATTTCCATGGGGTTTAATGATGGCATGCTACAAAAAATGGAGGATGCCTTTTTGTCAAACAGTTGAAGAAAACGACAATAATGTAAAATTTCTCAGGTCCCTGTATTTCTAAATGAATGCATATGAAACTCAAGCCACATGTTTCTTAGTTCCAGTTCCTCCGTGTGCCGAGCTGGCACGGCCATGGCATACTCAGTCCCCCGCTGGGTGCCACATGTGCCGTGCCAGCACGGCCAGTGGTGAACCTGAGGCGGGCGGTGAAGGATTTGGAAAAGACAGACAAGAGAATACAAGCTGGGTCTCGGGGAAATGCTGCTTCTCTGAGGGAGAGACAGCCTGCAAGCCTTTATTGTACAGCCGATTCCACAAGATAACATGAGGGTGTGGTCAGATGTTAACAATGTTCTAATCCACTCAGTTACATGCACCTGAACTCTCTCAGCCCCCATCACTCAGCCCCGTGGGACCGCAGCTATAATTGTACTGGGCGGGCCTTGCCCTCCAAGCTGGGACTGGCATGTGGCTTTGCCACAACAGGACTGTGCCTTCTCGTTAGTGCGAGGCTTGAACTTGTCCAAACACTGTAGCCGCTCTTCATACTCCATTGCTATAAAATACCCAAAATTGGATGGTGACCAGAGGCTAGAAGATATAGCTGCCTCGAGACATCATCTGAAGGGTGTAAGCTGTTGAGGACAGGAATCAGGTGTTTTAATAGCCTCTCTTTTCGTTAACTTTGGTGTGGGGTGAAGGTATAATCTTATACTTTCTTCCCTGAGACTACACAGGGCACAGAGCCTTTATGATGACCAATTCTCTCGGGGAGCAATTACTGCTTGCTGACTTCCTGAGCCCTTGGTAATAGTCTGATCTGGGTTTTAGCTGAGCTGCGGCCAGGGCAATGATTTGATAATAAGAGATCCTGATCAAATTAAAGAGCCATTTGCTTCTGGCTGATGATGTTGACAAAAGGGTTGGTGTGTGTACTGCCTACTTTTTTTTTTTTAAGTCAAAGAAACGGTGACTACAAACTAGTACAAAAAGCAAAATAACCAGCAGCAGCATCAAGTTTATTTTCTTTCACTCTTACACCACGAGACAGGTCCGCCCTGTATTTGCTGCATTCAGAACTGGCTCTTGTAGCCTCTCCGTTGGAGGACTTGAAATTGGGCGCCTTGGGAGGTGACTGTACGATGAGTCTCTAACCTGCTCAGCTCTGTGACTTGGAACCAAGCACTCAGCTCTTGGCTCTCAGAGCCTGGTTCTCACACCCATGCATGCTCACAGTGGCATGTCTTTTAAGACACTTTTGCTTAGTTGGCTGTCATAGTGAATGTCGTTTGTACGGTGGTTCTTTGACTCTGAGAATAGGATGGGATCGCTCTCCATGTGAGTGTTAGAAAGGATTTGAGCATATCCCACACGCAGTGTTCAGAAAAGCAGACAAGAAGGGGCATGAAATACTCCCTGGTGTACCGCTGGCTTGGCCCATCGAAGTCAGGAGCTTTGCAGGCACCTGGGAGACTGGGCGGTGGTGGTGACAGGCAGAGCGGGTGGGCAGGGTTACCATTGCCCCGCCTGGCCTGATGTGACGTGTGTGTGCAGCTCCCTGGGAGCTCAGGGACCACATGGAGATTGTGATTGGTCTCCAGGCCACACCTAGTTGGTGAGTGCAGCTGCTGCCTGAGGAGCCCGCAGCTCTGCTGGGATCGCTGGAGTGCACACAGCTACCTTCGGACACCGGATCGGAGAGAGAGCTCTGAGCTGCCGGGGCGGAGTCCTGACAACTTGGCTAAGTGAGTGAAATGAGGAGAGGGAAGCTAGTGGGGCGCTGAGGGGAGTTCCTGGGCAGGGCAGCCTGGAGAGCAGAGCTGGTCTGTGATGGTCACCACCTGATTCCATCTGGGGTGAAGAGCAGCGGGGCTGGAGCAGATGGACAGGAGCACGATGGGGAAGGGATAAGCCCAGAATCAAACTGAGAGCCGCCTCCTGGCACTCCTGCAAGCCTGGCCGGCCAGAGGGCTAGCATGCCGGACCACAAAGCAAAGAGCCTAGATCTGCTGCTGACAAGCGTTGGGCCATGGGTTGCAGAGGGGCTGCGGTGAGGCGTGCTGCCTTTCCCACCGAGGTGGACTCTTCTCTTTCCCTCCCGAGCGGCAGATGGCTTGAGCTGCAGCCTGAGCGGTGGGAAAAGAAAGCTTGACTCCTTCAGCCCATTAGCAGCACTCGCAATATTAAAAATGCAGGAGGTGGATGGGAGGAGCGGCTGGAGAGGGAGACGAATGCAGCCGCCGGGGCTGGGAACAGCTAGCCTGCTCTGCCGTCCAAGCCCCGATCCAGACGGGGAGCCCAAGAACCAGGGGTGACTTTTGGTTTAAAAGAGTGAGCATCCGATGGTGGTGAGGGCCAAAATCAGCGCTTTGGGCTTCCTCAGCCTTAGGGAGGCGTTTACTCTTCGGAGGGCGGGACGTCACCCAGCCACCTGCGTCCAAGGCGCCTAGAGCAGAGCCTGGCTCAGCAGCCGCCTTGTGTCCGATGGGGGCTGGCCGCGGGCGGAACCGTCTCCGCGTACTCAGGGTCTCCCGGCTGCCCGTGCCCCGCAGGTCTTCGGCCACCGGCGCAGGGAGGGCGATGCCGGCCTTGTCCACCATCCACGTGCTGCAGCTGCTGCGGGAGCTGCTGGCCTTCGTGCTCCTCAGCTACACGGTGCTCCTGGGCGCGCTGCTGCTGGCCGGCTGGACCACCTACTTCCTGGTGCTGAAGTGACAGCGCCTCCGCGCGGCTCCCCGCCCCTCCCGGCCTCCTCACTCCCGGGCCGGGGTCCAGCCACCTGACACCACGGCCGGCTACGCCCCGCCCACCCCGCGCCCTCAGGGCAGGGCCCGGCCCGCCCCACCCCGCGCGGAAGCTCCGGCGGTTGGGTACCGGGCGCGGCCGTTACAGCCGTTTCCCTAATCCCCGCCCCCTTCTTCCTCGCCTACCCAATCACGACTGCTCCCTTGGGCTGGGGCGTGGTCATGGGGCCAGGCCCTCAGGAGTGGAAGCCTGGCCCCGCCCCCCCGCCCACAAAGCTTCGTCACTTCCGGCGTGTGCGTCTGGCGTCCGCCGGCCGGGGGATGGCGGCTCTGAGGGGTTGGCTGTTGCGGAGCGTAACCTCCTTCTTCAGGTACCGCCGCGGAGTAGGTGTGGGTAGGCGGGACGGGAGACGAAGAGGCGTCGCGGAGAGCGCTCGGCGGGGCCGCTGCGCCGGCCTTGCTGGCATGTCCTTCCCTTATCGGCCCGCCCTTCTATCTGGTCCGAGGGCGTCCCGCCTCGGCGGGGCGGGTTCTTCCCTCCCTGGCGGCTTTTCCGTTATCCCACCTGCGGAACGCGAGCCCCCGGCCTCCCGCTGTCTTCCCGGTGCGGCTCGGCCTGCCCGCGAGTTCCCGCTACCCTCGAAGCCCGGGCAGGCGGCGGAAGTGTTCCTTGCGGACAGAAGGGGCAGGGGGGCCGGTCAGGGACCATCAGACACCTTGCGGGATCCCGGTGCCAGACTCTGCCCGCGGGATCTTGTTTGAGCGTGAGGTTTAAAAAGCTTAAACGGCCACACCTGGCACCTGTTGAGTCCAGCGCGGCCTTTTGGCGCTCAATTCCCGCCCGGCGGGGGTTCGCGGAGCTGAGCAACGTGGGGGGGATCGCGGGGCGCGGGACCTCAGCCAGGCCCCGGCTTCCCAGCTCTGGCGCCTCGCCGCCGGGAAGGCCGCCCCCACACCTGCCCGGAGGTTCCTGCGAAGCCGCAGTTGGGAGCTCCCACCCCTGTGAACGGTCCTGGGGACTTACACACATTGGTGGGTGTGACCTCTGCCCCAGCTGGTGTGCCTCAGCGGTTAAGCATTGACCTATGAACCAGGAAGTCACAGGTTCCTGGTAAGAGCTCATGCTTGAGTTGCAGCTTAATCCCCAGTGGGGGATGTGCAGGAGCAGCCCATCAATGATTCTCTCTCATCATTGATGTTTCTATCCCTGTCTCCCTCTCCCTTCCTCTCTGAAATCAATAAAAACATTTAAAAAATAAATGTGGCCTCTGTGTCTAGATACAGTCGGAGTGTTCCTGTCGTGGCCAGCTTCAGGAGGCGCTGTTTCTCGGAGTTGATAAGACCATGGCACAAAACCGTGGCGGTGGGAGTCGGTGTGACCCTGTGTGCGGTTCCCATCGCGCAGGTAAGGCGGGGTGTCTGATTGGGCAGCATGCCCTCACACGGAAAGCTCTCCTAGCTCTGCCCAGTGACACGCGCACACAGGATGGTGTGCTCTCGACTGTGCAGTGCCTTTTCAGAACTGACCAAGCATTAATATTCCCGTTTTGGTTGCCTCTTTTTGTAGGAACGGTATCTGAAGTTGTCAAATTGTATAAGGAGGGAAGAGAGAAATAAGTATATTAGTCTACCACCGAAATAGTCTTTCGTTTAACAAAAATGTCGAGCGTTTTGTGTACCTTACACTGAACAAAACAGAGTTCTGCTCTCAGAGCTTACACACTAGAAAGAGGAGGGGGGATGAACAGATACAAATGCCAGGTGGCCCTGGCTGGTGTGAGCGTCGTAGGTTTGATTCCTAGTCAGGGCACATTCTATTTTATTTTTCTCCCAACCCCTCTTTTTCTCCCTTTCTCTCTCAAAACAATGAAAAAAAAACACCACCATGTTTTTTAAAAAGCCAGGTGATGAGTGCTGTGCAGAATACAAATAGGGTGAATGAACAGGAAGTGCTGGACGGAGTTGTTGTTTTAGATAAGGCGGTCTAAGTCTGCTCTGTAGAGATCAGAATGATCTTCAAGAGTGAGCCATATGATATTTTGGGGAAGACTTCCCAGGCAGAAGGAACTCAAGTGCAAAGGTAGATGCATAATACCCTCAAGGTCCATCCATGTTGTTGCAAATGGCAGGATTTTATTCTTTTATGTTGCTGAATAATATTCCATTGTGTATGTGTTTGTACATATACATACCACATCTTTATCCATTCATCTATCACTGGACATCTAGGTTGCTTCTGTATCTTGGCTATTGTAAATGAACATAGAATGCATATATCTTTTTAAAAAATACATTTTTATTGCTTTTAGAGAGGAAGGGAGGGGGAGAGAGAGAGAAGCATCAATGATGAGAGAAACATTGATTGGCTGGCTCCTACACGCACCCCCCCTGGGGATTGAGCTTGCAACCTAGGCTCTATCCATTGAACAACCCAGCCAGGGCTATATCTTTTCTAATTAGTGATTTTGTTTTCAGATAAATATCCAGAAGTGGAATTGCTGGATCGTTTGGCAGCTCTATTTTTAATTTTTTAGCGAGACTCCGTATTATTTTTCATAATTGACAATCCCACCAACAATGCATGAGGGTCCCCTTTTCTCCACATCCTGGTCAGCATTTGATTTGTTAATAATAGCTAACAGCCATTCTGACAGGTATGAGGTGATCATTCATTGTGGTTTAATTTGCATTTCTGTGTTGATTAGTGATGTTGAACATCTTTTCATGTGTGTTGGCCATCTTGGAAAAAATATCTGTTCAGGTCCCGACATGTTTTAATTTTTTTGGGGGGGGAGGGATGTTGTATGAGAGCTTTATGTAATTTAGATGTTAACCCTTTATTAGATGTATCATTTGCAAATATCTTCTCCCATTCAGCAGGTTATCTTTTCACTTTGTTGATGGTTTCCTTTGCAAGACTTTTTGATATATTACCATTTGTTTATTTTTTCTCTTTTGTTACCCTGGCTTAAGGAGATTTTTTCCAATGGTCAAAGAGTTTATTGCCTGTGTTTTTCCTTTTAGGAGTTTAATGGTTTCAGGTCTAACATTTAAGTGTTTTATCTATTTTGAGTTTGTTTTTGTATATGGTGTAAGACAGTGATCTATTTTTATTTGTCCAGTTGTGTCACCACTTACTGAAGTGATTGTCTTTACCCCCACTGTAAATCCTTGCAGCCTTTGTCATAGATTGACCATGTAAGTGAGGTTTTATTTCTGGTCTCTGTTCCATTGTTCTGTCTTTTTTTATGTCAGTACCATACTGTGTGATTATTGTCACTATAGTATAGTTGGATATCAGGGAGCATGATAGCTCTCACTTTCTCAAGATTTCTTTGGTTATTTTGTGTGTGTTGTTTCGTTGTTGTTTTTTATAGTTCCATATAAATTTTAGGAATAGGTGGTCTAATTTGAGAAGAATGCTATTGGTATTTTAATAGGGATTGCATTGAATCTGTGTGTCACTTTTAGTAGTGAGGACATTATGATGGTAATCCTTCGTTTATTTGTATCTTATTCCTTGTCTGACAGTTCAGAGTATAGGACTTTCACCTCTTTGGTTAAATTTATTCCTAGGCATCTTCTATTTCTCATGCAATTTTGAATGAACTGTTTTCTTAATTTCTCCTTCTGATCATTTATTGGCATCTAGAAACAACAGATTTCTGTATATGGATTCTGTATCCTAAAACTTTACTGAAGTCATTTATTATAATTTTTTGGTAGGAGGCTTTGGTGTGTCGCCTGACATGATTTTTAAAGGGGCGTGTGAAACTAGGAAGACCAAGAGGAGTCTTGGCATGAGCTGGCAGTGCACTTGGTCTAGATGGGCAGCAGTGGAGATGGGAGAATGGGGCTCGCCGGTGGGTCAGATGTGGAGTATATAACCAAGGTGCTTTTAAAAGGCCTAAGCAACTGAAAGAATGGAGTGCCATAGGTTTTTAGAAGAAATAAAGAAGTGATGGTCTGAGATGTTTAGTAGACATCTAGGTGGAACTGTTAAGTAGACAGTTATATGAAAGGTGGTATCTTATTTTTAACCATCACTGGTTATAATCTCAGGAAGAACTAAATAGGAATCCAGCAAATTCCACTTTAGCAAAATATTCCTGGTACTTAAATGTGTTTATCCTCTAAGATTAATGCCATTTATTACAAGTATTTTCAGGATCTTCTGAGACTCACTGATGAGCCCTCACCTTTTTGTGCCTCCACTTTAACTTTTGTCGCTGCACACTGATGAATCTTTCACCTTGAAACCTTTACCTGAACAGCAGGCCATTTTCAGTCACAATTAGGACATTTTTGTGTCTGTCTTCCTCAGTTTGTGTACTAGTCTGAAGCCCCATTTACCTCAGTCCGGGTCTCATAAGAGGAACCTCTAGTTGTTCTCCTGCAGGAACAGCATTTTTGCTCTTCAGCACCTGCGGCAGCTCAGCATCGTGTTAGACTCAAATCCGAGGGACTCCGTGCCCTCCCGCCCCCGTTCCTGCACACCCCCTGCACACACACTCTTTTCCTCACTGTGTCTTCTAATCCTCGTTATCTTCAGGCCCAAGTCCACCTCTTCTTAAAGCCATTCCTCATCCAACAATAGCCTTTTCTGATGATAGTCCATTTGGCTCTCTCCTGAGTCCGTCAGCAGAGCCCAAGGGAAGATTTAGTGTGAGGTCTGCATGTCTGTCTTTTTGGTGAAATTATATAACTACTCTGAGCTTCCCTTTCCTCGCCTATTAAAAAAGAAGTGATACTATCTGGACTGTTGTGAGGAACTGGTGAAAGTGCACTGTAAAATGTAGGGCATTATGAAGACGTAAGTTATCAGATAGATCAAAGTTAGCTTCTGATAAGCACAGGCACTGCCGTTCCTTCCTTTTTAGCCCCTTGGTGTACAGTACATTGATTGAATGAAATACAGATAAATACATTTTAAAAAATATATTTTATTAATTTTTACAGAGAGAAAGGGAGAGGGATAGAAAGTCAGAAACATCAATGAGAGAGAAACATCAATCAGCTGCCTCTTGCACACAAAGGGAATGTGCCCACAGCCAAGGTACATGCCCTTGACCGGAATCGAACCTGGGGCCCGCCGGCCGACACTCCATCCACTAAGCCAAACTGGTTTCAGCGGTAAATAAATTCTTGATTTGCTCCTGTATCAGAGATATTTATTGACTACTGCTTTCAACAGTCAACACTATGTATTTACACTCTTTAGCAAGAACAAGACACTAGATGATGGAGGGGGTTGGTTTCCTTGTTAGTTGTAGGATAGTCAGGGCTCTGCTGAGGAAGAAAAAGGCAGAGCCAGGTGGTTATATTGGCTTTTTTAACATAATAGCTGAGCTCAGAGTACTCATTCTCCTCAAAGTTGCCCATTTACTTTCTTCTCCGCTTAATCCTCAACTCTGTGAAGCCTTTTGTAGCTGTTCTCCTTCGACAAAGAAGTGATTGCTCCCATGGTCTTGATTGCATTCCTTTTTCAAGTTCTTTATAAGCTCCAGCCCTTCCCCTCCTTGTCTGAAATATTTGAGTGCAAAGAATATATCTCTATTTTTATATCCCAAGCATCTAGCACTTGTGGTAATGAATGAATCATACCTTCATGAGATTTGTGGGTTATAATTACTAGCCTTTTATGTAAATAAATCTGTGCTGCTGTTTGCAGCAGCAGCTAAAGGAATAAAGGTAGGTAGAAGCATGCTCTGGAATTACTTCTCCTTATTGTCTTAAATATTAAATAGCCAAAGTAAAGCTTCAGCAGCAGCAGTTGACACAAGCAGCACAGTGCAGGTGCAGTCTGGGAATTACGGTCCACCTGGCTGTTTGGCTGGCTGGGACACCTTCTCAGCTCATGCTTTGGAAATTGAGTGAAAATGTTTGTCTTTCAGAAATCAGAGCCTCATTCTCTCAGTAACGATGCACTAATGAGGAGGGCTGTGTCTTTGGTAACAGATAGCACCTCCACCTTTCTCTCTCAGACCACATATGCGTTGATTGAAGCCATCACAGATTATACCAAGGTAAGCCTCCCATATCTGGACCAGTGGTTAGCAACCTGGCTTACAGACCGAGCCAGTCTGGTGCCTGCTTTTGTGAGTTAACATTTGCTATAGGGCTCACAAAGCCTAAAATGTTTACTCTTGCCCTGATCTAAAGCACTGGTTTTTAAAAGAAAAACCTTAAATATAACAGCGCAGTTTATAAGACAAGGGAACCAAGATGATTTGGTTCAGTTAGGGGTGAAGGGCCCAAAGTTTACCACCAGCAGCACCAGGGGCCTGTCTGAGGGCAGTTTGGAAACCACTGTTGTGAGCGAGTAGAGTGTGTGGGTAATCACAATCACTGAAAATTCTCACATCTTGAGCCTTCTCAGTTCCCCTCTGCATTGTGCTCTCTTTCTATGTCCGAGTTTCTCACAAGCTTTTAAAACACAAAAGTTGATGAGTGGAGCTCGGGCCCTGGAATAATAGCCACCCCGTGCCTGTCAGTGAGGCCGAGCACTGGAGCCATTTGCTGTAATGGGACTTCATCCTCTGCAGGTGTGGGTCTCACTAATCCTGCTTCATATGCCTCACTTACTTCACTCAGACTTGTTTTTTCTGTTTGTAGGCTGTTTACACCTTAGTTTCTCTGTACCGACAATATACAAGTTTACTCGGGAAAATGAATTCACAGGAGGAAGATGAAGTGTGGCAGGTGATCATAGGAGCCAGAGTTGAGGTAAGCAAGGAGTCGGGCATTTCTGTATGCCAGCTCCTGCCTCCTCGTGGTGTCTAACCAGTCACTGTTCTCTAAATCTACCATTTTGAGTAAGTCCTTTTAAATGTGCTTCACCGCCTCCTGTTGTCTGAAGCCTTTGTTTAATTTACAGATGACTTCCAAGCAGCAGGAGTACCTGAGGCTGGAGAGCACCTGGATGACCGCAGTCAGCCTTTCAGAGATGGCGGCGGAGGCTGCGTATCACACCGGTAGGTGCTGCTGGAGTTCTCTGCCGCGGGTGAAAGGAGAGATTGGATTGGGTGCTCTGACTTGCACAGTGGGGCAGATTAACACCCCTGGAGGCCAAGCCAGGAGAAGCTAGGTTGTCAATATCTAGAAAATAAAATGGTAAAACTAGTGCCAACTGGAAAATTTGCCTTCAGATAGTTTTTAAACATTTTTTTATTTTATAATCCTAGTAATTTATGAGAAATTAATGTTTGTCTACTTCATAGAGACTTTTAAACACCCACAGTTCCCTTAAAGTAGAACCTGTTGTCATTCCACCTTGCAGGTGAAGAACCTGGGGCCACTCTCACCCAGGACGCTGCCATACTGGGTGTATGGCCACCGGTGTGGCTCAGTGTGTGAGCACCAACCTGTGAACCAGGTCACGGTCCAATTCCCATTATCTTTCTCCCTCTCTCAAACCAATAAAAGTATGTGTGTTTTTTTAAGTATTTTGAGGGAAACCTGGTCCCAAAAAGGTAGCTCACACATTATAGCCCAGGACCAGCTTTTAAGATACGGGTATGTGAAAACACGTCTTTTTCTATTTCAGGATATCAGACTTGGGTCTCTAGTGCCAAATTTTTAAAAGGTACAAAAAAGACTTCTTAGTTAACTAAAGCCTGAGGAATAGGAGTCTGGAGGCAGGTCTGGTGGTGGCGGCAGCGGAGGGGAGACTGGCTGAGGCGCTGCTGCAGGCCTCCCGCCACTCGCCCAGGCCAGCTTCCGGCTGGCAGAGGCGGCAGGAGAGGCAGTAAGCATTGTCTGAAAAAAGGCCTTTCCCAGAATTGATCGAAAGGGCTCACAAAGGCTCTACACAGATTCAGAATGTAAAAATCTTAGAAAGTATAAGAAAAACATAGATGTACTTACAAAGGAAGTATAGTCAGGCATCAGTCTTATCAGCAACCCCAGATGCGAGATGACAAAAGGAATAACCTGGAATTTTATATCCTCTCCAGCCAAATATCATTAAAATGTGAACATAAAGATATTTTCAGGCATATAAAGACTCAAAGTTTACCAAACACATGTTTTCTGGAAAAACTACTCTATGAAGAAAAATTATAAGCAACTGAAATACAAGAATAATGAATAAAATTTAGTAAAACATGTCAGAAGTTCTGAGTAATTTTTTTTTTTTTAAATGAATCAATTTGGGGAAGTGAAAGCATGCTAAGCCTTCTTACCTTTTTTGGGAAGAAGAGGAACACTGGCTTAACATTAGACACGGCTGAACACTGCAAAGAATGGGGGAAGGGACAGAAAGCAGGGCAGTTGTGGGGAAATGGAACCTATTAGAAAAGGCAAAGGAAAACAGGAGTAGCCGCAAACATCAGTAATCACAGTGAGAACAGATTAAGTTTACTTATTAAGTGATCCTTTTAGATTATGTGTTGAGCTTTAGACGCATCTCAGACTCACTGATCAAGACCAACAGTTAAAGCTAAAAGGGTTGGAACAGAATTATTTTTCAAAGCTTAACCAAATATATATACTGAAAAGAAAATTTTGTTTCCTCTCCACACACATTCTTTTAAACAAATAGAACGAGTACAAAAACTGATTTTGGGCCAGGTGACAAAGACTCAGCAAATCCCTTCACACTCCTTCCCCACCAAAACTATAAACTAATTGGCTTTAAAGAGAAATTGACGTGTGTGTCAAAGAACAGCAGCATGAATAACAGGTAATGTTCACTGTGTTAGAAGTACTAAGCTACTTAGAAAAAGCAAAATCCACATAGTGTAAGGATAAAAAATAAAACGTATAAGAAACTTAAATAGTCAAGAAGGTAAAATTTAGTTCCTTCAAAAGGATTTAAAAAGATTTGGCATGTGTGGCTTTTTAGAGAGCAAAAGCAACATCAGAAAGAGCTGTTTTGTTTTGAAGGCTTTTTACATTGTATGAGAATCCCAAATTGGCCCAAGAAGAATCCCCCCCAAAAAAAGACCAATCACCATACAAGTTGAAATAGTATTAAAAGATTATGTGTCCCAAAAGTAGCTACTAAGCCCAGGCTGTTTTGTGGAGAGTTTCTACTCTTCTAGAAACATAATTCCTGTTACAGAAAGCGTACCAGTCATAGAAGATGATGAAAAACCTCCTATTATAATGTATAAAGCCAGCACAGGCCTGATGTAAGATGACTAGACCGGCACCAAAATAAAAATATAGTTCAGTGTCACAAATACAGATATAAATCAAGCATAGCCATCCATCCTCACAATACAGTGATAATCCAGCATTGGAAAAAATTGCCAACATAATTCACTACTTGAGGTCATGTACAGTAAAGGTTTTTAAAAAGCCACCAATGTCATCCTGTCAGTGTATGCCCTAAGAGCCTTCAGTGAAATGTGGTACCCATTTGATTTCTGCCTACAATTATGAAGAGAGAGAATTTTCTTAAATGATAACGGCTGATCCTGCTTAACAGTGAAGTTCGAAAAGCATCTCCATCAAGGTCAGAAATGAGAGGTGGATGCCTGCTATTAACCACTACCTTTCAGATTGTACCAAAAGTTTTCATTAATGCAGTAAGATAGAAAACCATGCAAATGTTCAGTAGATAATGGGTCAATATGCCTCTCTCGTGATGAATTACACTAGCAACAGGTAAAAGAAATGATAGAGCTCAAAAACGTTTCTCAACAAAATTGCAAAAGACATTCAATAAATACTTTTTGTGCCATTATATAAACTTAGTAATATTTTTGCTAAGCATTCCATATATATATGGCCAATTTTATTAGTGGTCTCATAAAAAAGAAATCAGTATTTGTGTATTTAAATTAAGCATCTATTTTAAGAGCTATGTCGCTATAAAGATTGTGGGGATTGCATGTAATAATTATGATAGCTGCTCATAGTTGGAGAAATATGCCAGGACTTTGACAATAAAAAGTAAAATGCACACCTGAATGTGGAATTAGAGTGCTCTGCAGACAGAAGGCTGACAGGGAGGACGGGGGCTCAGATGACAACCAGGGAGCCCCAGCTCCCCTGCGTCCACTCGCACCTGCCCTGTGGGCCTGCTTAGCTTAATTGTCCCGTCTCTTGGCAGGAGCAGATCAGGCCTCCATAACCGCCAGGAACCACATTCAGCTGGTGAAGTCGCAGGTGCAGGAAGTGCGCCAGCTCTCCCAGAAAGCAGAAACCAAGTTGGCAGAAGCACAGACAGAAGAACTCCGTCAGAAAACACAGGAGGGGGATGACAGGGCTGAGCCGGAGCAGGAGGCCTACCTGCGTGAGGATTGAGGGCCTGAGCCGCTGCCCACGTCTGCCCACTCAGCCTGGGGTCGGCGCAGCTCTCTGCACGGAGAGGAGGCGCAGGTCCTGCCCTGGCCCATCAGGCCAGAGGCATTTGTGAGCTGTGAGTGCCTGACCCCTGACCCCTGGTCTCAGGCTCGTACTGGACCTGGTTCTTAGTCCGGGGCACTGCGACCTGTTTACCGTTGCACCCCACTCAACACAGCTGCCCTCTCACCCACCCACTGATTATTATACTTCCTGTCCAGAGCATCTCACCAACCTGGCCAGACAGTCCTTTTCTGTCGTGCCCACAAGTTCAGTAGCTGTTTTAACCTCATTTCCAAACTTATTCAAATAGGAGTTAGTATTTGCTCCCTCCATAGGGATATGAGTTGGGGGAGACGGGAGCCTGTCCTCTTTGTTTTAAGTGTTTCTAATGCCTTCTCTAGCCTGGCCCCCTGGCCCTGTAAGGGCAGCCCAGGCCACGCAGCCGAAAGTCGGTTCATTATTCTTAAGGGACTGAATGCAGAGTTTACCTGGTGCTTTCAACAGGACTTACTCCAACACCTGCTTCCTGTGTCCTCCTTTCCTTCGAGTTTATTGTATCTGAAGAAGAATAATTTTTTTTCATTTAAAAATGAAAATGTGTGTATCTTCCAGGGTCCTCTGCAGCCTCCCACGTTCACTCCCTCCCCCACAGGCAGAAAGCTAAGCAGCCCCCGAAGCTCCTCCCTGTCCCCCCCCATTCGCTGTGCTTTGGGAGCCATTCAACACGTGTTGGTCCAAATTAGCCAGGTTTCAGTGCTTTTAATCAAAGTTAGAAAAGTTTGGGAGGGGGTTACAAAACAAAGTCAGCATTTCCTATAGACCATCACGGGTCAAGTTTCTCAATTTCTATGATAGGAAAATATACACTCAATCCATTCAGCCCACCCTTCAGAGCTGGGACAAGGGGCCAGCAGCGCACTTGAGCCCCTCGTCTGTCACCAGTGCCCACATGGTCCACATCTCCAGGGGGCTGAGCCGATGCACCAGGAGGAGCCCTCTGAACAGGCAGGGGTCCAGGGGGTCCAGCGGCTGCCGTATTCCAAATGTCTTGAAGCCAGCATGGTGCATGGGGCTCACCCCCAGCTTCCTCAGGCACATACCCACAAAGACATCGTCGATGGGGAAGAGTTCGGCCTCTTCCACGGCTGCTCGGAGGTGCTGCACGGTGGCTCTGGACATGACATAGCCTCCACCCCCAGCATAGGGCGGGTAATGGCGGGCCCTGTACATGGAGGGTGGGATGAAGTACTTGACCTTGGTGTTCCTGTTAGGCAGAGCCTGGCGGATGACATCTCCCACCAGGAGGTCCTGGGCTGGGTCCCTGCGGTCCAGGAACTCCAGGACGTTGGGCACGTGGACAAAGACATCGTCATCGCCCTTTAGCAGGAAGTGGGCCTGGGGACAGGCCGCCGCCACCCAGCGCTGCAGGTGCAGCTCCTTGAGCGTCAGGTTGAAGAAGTCCTCGGTGAAGTCCCACTGCAGGATGTCATCAAACTCCCGACTCTCATAGGCCAGCAGCTGGGCAGGGGGTGCCGGTCCTGCCACCCCCAGGAGGAACACCAGCTTCAGCCGCCGGCCCCGAGCCCAGGCTCCCACCCGGCCCCACGTGCTGCGGATGGCCGCTCGCCGCTCCACATGGCCAGGCTGCGACTTGATGGCCAGGAGTAGAAAGACGTCCTCGGCACAGCCTGAAGGTTCCAGCAAAGTGGAGAAATTGCGGCAGTGGCGATAGGTCAAGAAGAGCCGGTGCCGGCTAGGCAGGGATAGGGAGGCATTAGCCACAGTGTGGTTGGGTGGACAGGGGCTACGGCGGGGCCCTGGGGGAGCCCAGAAGGGCTGGCGGGCTGTGGGGACCCCTGCTGGCTTGGCGGCCTTCTTCAGGAAGAGCAGGCAGCTGAGCAGCAGCACAGCCAGGCTGTAGAGAGCCAGCCCGCCCAGCCTGCGGGACATGGCAGGGCCTGCAAAGAAAGAGCCTGTGAGCGGCCCGGCCCGGGACCAGCCTCAGCCTCCACCTTCACCTCCCTGGTCTCAAGCAAGTTACCCACAACCCTGCTGGCCTCTGGGGCTGCTTTTAGTTAATCTTTTAAGCGAGTCTTCCAGCTCTTTCTGAGTCCCTCTCCCCTCCCCGAAGACAGACGGCTCACCTGCTATGCCAGCCCCTGCCTGCCTTTTGTCAGCAGAGGGCTCTTAGGCCAACTTTCCCCCAAATGACATGCAGACACTTTAGAAGAGGCGCCATGCGCGTTTTCAGCTTTAGTGACACGCACAGAGCTAGTTTAGCTTCGGGTTAAATTCGTTCTAAGGACCAAACATGACAATCTGGGCTCTTCCGTCTAAGTCAAACCATTTCCCAGAGTCTGCTCTGTGGGTGGCAGGCCCCGTGTTGGGAGCCTCAGCCCCAGCAGAGCAGCAGATAGAGCCACCACTGTCTGCTGAGATGGCCTGGGCTCGGGTACAGAGCCCACGCACAGGAAGAACGTGGAAGCGGGGGACCGACGCCAGGCTCGCAGCACTTCCAGGTCGGGTTGTCTCGGGTTCCCAGCAAAGGCCAAGAAACGCTAGCCAACAGGCACGGGCCCAAGGTCCAGGGCAGCAAAGCCAGGCCTCAAAGCCTCCTCTTCGCCCCTCTTGCCACCTTGTCCTGGTCCAACAGGCCTCCCTGTCAACCCACGTTAGCCTCAGCCTATTGTCCCTGCCGCTGCACCCCACAGAGCATCTCCCAGCTGCTAGGGATGCAGTGACAGGCAAGACAGGCAGGGTCAGAGCCCTCACAAAGACCCTGCCCGCAGTACGAACCTCAGACGGTGCGGGGCACGCCAGTGTCACGGAAGCCAGGGCCGGGAAGGCTGTTGACTACCGCTTAGAAAGCCCACCTTGATAAAGGGCATTCGAGCAAGAACTGGATGGAGTAAGGGACCAAACCCCTGGAGACCTGAGAGCGCGCACCAGGCAGAGGGACGGGTCAGCGTGGAGCCCCTGAAGCGGGCGGGAGGGGACGGGTGAGGGAGGTGGCAGTAGGGTAAGGGCTGCGGGAGGGCTGGGCGGTACTGTGGGCCCCTGGAGGTCCACCGGAGGCTCCAGCAGACGCAGTAGATGGTGTGAAATTCACTGCAGCTGCCGCCTAGACAATGGGTCCGGGAACAGCGAGTGGAATCAGGAGCCCAAATGAACACTCGTTAGCGGGGACCCAGGACACAGCCGTGGCCAGGGTGGGTGTGGCTGCGGAACAGGGAGCGCTGGATGGGTTCCGGGTGGGAAAGTGGGTTCCGGGTGGGAAAGTGGGTTCCGGGTGGGAAAGTGGGTTTCGGGTGGGAAAGTGGGTTCCGGGTGGGAAAGTGGGTTTCGGGTGGGAAAGTGGGTTCCGGGTGGGAAAGTGGGTTCCGGGTGGGAAAGTGGGTTTCGGGTGGGAAAGTGGGTTCCGGGTGGGAAAGTGGGTTCCGGGTGGGAAAGTGGGTTTCGGGTGGGAAAGTGGGTTCCGGGTGGGAAAGTGGGTTTCGGGGTGGCGGGCGGGCTGTGCGTGACGGGCCCGGGGGGCGGGTGCCAATCACGGAGCAGCTGCGAAGCAAGCAAGCGGCTTGGCTTTGTGGTGCCAGCGCTGGCCTGCGCCGGGAACCCGCCCTCCTGCCCCCCCCTCCCCCCCCCGTGCCCAGACCCTCGGTGGCTCCACTGCCGGGGCCACAGGTCCGCGCCGCTGGGACCCGCAGCCTCTGCTCCGTCCCCCCACCCCGCCCTCCCGCCCGCACACCTGGGGATCCCTCGTCAGCGCTGCGGGCTAAGAGGGCCCCGTCCGCTCCGTAAACTCCCCGCCGGGTTCGCCTGGGTCGTAACCCGCACCCGCTCACGAGTGCGCGACCCCCCAAGTGAGCGCTGAGCCCCAGGGGTTGTCGTTGTTCCCGGGACGAGGCCAACCTGACATGCCACGACGAGGCAGAGCCAAAGCCGGCACTCCTTCCACGCGAGTCTCTGCAGGGCTTTGCGGGCCGCCGAGCACGGACCAGGAGCCCGCGGCGGAACCCCCGGGGCTGAGCGGACAGCAGCGGCGCCCCTCTGCGCACGAGGCACCTTCCCCGCAGCGGGGCTCCGGCGTACCGACCCGAGCCGCCGCCGGCCGGGCGCAGGCGGGGAGGGAAGTGAGCAGCTGGCGCGGCGGAGCGGGGTCCGGCGCGGGCTCTTTTGTGCTGGCCACGCCCACGGGGAGGGGCTTCTGGGCGGGTCCCTCCCCCCCCCCCCCCCCCCCCCCCGGGTCTCCGGCGCCCGGCGCCCGGCACCCGGGAGAAGCCGCCCCGCTCCCGCAGGGCTCGGCTCCCCGACGCGCGGCCAGACAGACGCGGGCTGCGGCGTCAGCAGCACCTTTAATGCGGCTACAGCACGAGGATCCGCAGCGCCTCCTCGGCCGAGCGGCACTGGTTCAGCTGGACCTGCACCTCCACCGTCAGCGGCTCCGGCCGGTAGTCCTGCTCGTACCCTGCGAACAGACCGGCACGGGGTCCGCGGCCGCCCCGGGCTCCTCACGCCCCAAACGGGAACCCGTCCCCGGCGCGTCCCCAGGGAGCCCGGCCCGGACTCGGACTCCGCGCTTCACCGGGGACCACCGCTGCCCTGGGAGACTGACAGACGGGTTATTCAGAGCGAGTCTGTGGGAGATGCCTCCTTTAAAAAGTGATGAGGTAAGCCTGGCGCTTCCGGGACAACTGACAGCATTTGTATAAAGTTGTAACACTTGAGCTTTCAAATAGAAACCAGGACTTGGAAACATCGTATCTGGCTGCATGAACTTAGTTTCCAACACTCAACACTGCACCCCTGCCGCCGGTGTGGCTCAATGGATAGAGCGTCGGCCTGTGGAATGAAAGGTCTTAGGTTCGATTCTGGTCAAGGACGTCTACCTTGGTTGCAGGCACATCCCGGGTGGAGGGTGTGTAGGAGGCAGCTGATCCATGTTTCTCTCTCATCAATGTCTAACTTTCTGGCCCTCTCCCTTCCTCTCTGTAAAAAAAACAATAAAATATATTTTTTTAAAAAGACTGCTCTCCTGATCGGGGTGGTGACAGTAAAGAATGGGCTGTTCTTGAAATTGTGTGACATGTCCACACCTGGAAGACCCACATAACTCAGTGAACCTGTTTTCACAAAAGCCCAGAGCCTGGTGTTGGGGACTGTGTGGGCAGGAGCCGTGCAGAATGCAGGGCGCCCAGCAGATTGCACTGCAGTGGACACGAAGACATTCCTTCGTCCACTCCGCGTTCGCCTTGAACTGGCCTCACAGCCCAGCAGGCGGGCACGTTTGCTGTAACATCAGAGAAGGATATCTGCAACCGAGAGAGCCTGCATCCACTCCACCTCTCCAGGCACAGGCCCACGTGAGGCGGGGCTTCCTCACACACCTGCCCCCTTCCAGGGACCCCGGGGGCAGCCTTGGGATCCGGTCCTCAGGTGTTAAAGGGATTTGCAAAAATGTAAACAAAAATAATTTCAACATCAACTTAACCCCACAGCTCTCTCACCACTCACAAGTCAATATTGGTATGAAGCCTGCAGTATAAGTCCTCTTGTGCTTCTTCTACCCACCCCCATGATATATTTTATTTTTTTCTTTGTTCTTTTTTAAAGTTATTTTGTGACCCTATGTCCTTTGCCTTTTTATATGCTGATTTCTATTTTTTAATCCCTCTAGGATTATTGACTCTGTAGATCAAGTTGAAAAAATCCAACATCTTAATAATATTCAATCTCCTAACCCCAGTGGTCAGCAAACTGCGGCTCATGAGCCCACATGCGGCTCGTGAGCCGCAGTTTGCAGCTCTGTTGACTAATGAGTTTGCTGACCACTGTCCTAATCCATGGACAAGTGTACTTATCTTATACTTTTTTAGGTGAATTTTAGTTTTTAAAAATATATATTTTATTGATTTTTTTTTTTTTTTTTTTTTTTTTTTTTTTTTTTTTTTTTACAGAGAGGAAGAGAGGGAGAGAGAGTTAGAAACATCGATTAGCTGCCTCCTGCACACTCCCTACTGGGGACATGCCCGCAGCCAAGGTACATACATGCCTGGGACCTTTCAGGCCGAAGGCCGACGCTCTATCCGCTGAGCCAAACGGGCTAGGCATCAGGTGAATTTTTTCATTGAGAAAATTCGCCCACAGTGAGGACACATGAGAAGCCCTGGCTGCTCCCCGGGAAGAGGCCCGTACCTGACAAGGCTGGCGTCTTGTTCTTGGTCTTCCCTGGCTCCTGAGCTGCGAGAAGTCAGTGGCTTATGAGCTGCCCGGGCTGTGGCGCCTTACTGCAGCCCCAGCGGGTGAATACGGGACCTCGAGTAAACACGCCCGCCCTGGGTGGCCGCACTGGCTCTTACCTTTTTTCTTAGCTTTCTTATTCTTTGAATCCTGAGGGAAGAACCACCAAGTAAGACCTCACGGAGTGGGGGATGCTGGGAGAGGGGGGGATGCAGATTCCAGTGCATCTTGTGGGTGTTCCCCCCGCTGCCCGGCCTCTCCTGGTCCCGAAGGCACGGCAGGGTCTCCTGGGGAGGAGGGGGCCCCACCTGCCCCCTTGCCTCGCCCCTTGCAACTGAGAAGGGTCCCCCTGCCCCACCACCTCACTGGCCGTCCTACGCCTTCTGGGGCCTTGCCAATACTGGGGCTACTTGAGGGGGTTTGGGACCTCCTCCCCCAGCCTGCCACCCCAGCCCTCCCCCGACCTGGCCCCACTGCCCTTGCTGGCCCAGCACCATTTTTGTGGGGAGGGTGTGGCAGGGGCCTACGGTACCCTGAGAAATGTCAGCCTGTCGGATTCCAAGGTGCGGATCACCCCAAACTTGCACAGGGTAGACACGAGGGGCTCCCCTGCCAGCAGGGGCTCCAGGCCCACCAGCCCGCTGCCCAGCACCCGCAGGACGGGTGGGTCCTGGCGAAGCTCCTTAGAAGGCCCTCTCTTCTTCTTGGGCCCCTTCTGATCCTGGGAGGAGAGGCAGGGAGGGTGACAGGGCCCGGCGGGGACGTGCCCCGGGCCCATGGCCACCGCCCAGGCCTACCTTCTTCTCTTTCTCCCCTTTGGCGGCCTTGTCCTTGTCTTTCTCCTCTTTCTCTTTCTTCTCCTCTTTCTCTTTCTTCTTCTCTCTCTCCCCCTTTCCCTTGGGCGGGGGGATGTCGGCGGGGGGCGGCGCCACCGGCCAGGAGAGGATCTGGGGACGGAGGCGGCCCGGCGTGAACGCGGCAGAGCGGGGGCCGGGGGGGGCCCCTCTGGAAAGGGGGGAGCTGGACGCCGACCCGGAGAGAAAAGGCACGGGGAGGGGCGCCGGTCCTTGGGGGCCCACCTTCTCCTCCACGATGGTCACGGTGGTCCCCGCCTGCAGGAAGGCCTTGAGCGGCACCAGGTCCTTGAGCGTGTGCTGCATCTCGTAGCTGCAGGGGATGACGTCCGCCCAGGGCTTGCGGACGGTGCTGAAGAGGACTGTCCTGGGGAGGGGGGCGCAGGCGTCATTAGGGACCAGGGACAAGGCTGCAGGCGCCACCGGGAGACTGGGGCTGACCCCACAGGCGGGGGGGGGGGGGGGGGGGGGGAGGGATGCGGACTGTGAGGAAGGGGCGGCACTCTGCCTGGGGCTTTCCTTCAGGGGTGACTGTGCACTCAGCAGTGGAGGCGAGGCAACCAGGAGCGAACAAGACCCTTTAAAAACGTCAGCAAAGCCCGGGCCCAGGTGGCTCAGTGGCTGAGCATCGACCTATGAACCAGGAGGTCACGGTTCAATTCCCAGTCGGGGCCCATGCCTGGGCTGCGGGCTGGATCCCCAGTGCGGGGGGAGCAGGAGGCGGACGCTCAGTGGTTCTCTCTCATCCCTGATGTTTCTCTCTCCCTTCCTCTCTGAAATCAATAAAATACACACACACACACACACATATACATACATATACATACATAAACACATATATACATGCATAAATATAAAAGATAAAGTTATGGACCGAAATACAGTAGAAGTTAAGTCCAATGAAGCAGTTCAGCCCAGAGCTTGCAAACATGTAACTGTGCAAAGACAAATGTTAAAAGGGAAACATAAAAATGGAGGAAACGTAGCAATAAGTGATCCTAAAAATTAGTGCTACCGACAGGCAGATTCTGACAAAGAATGTCAACTGCACTTCCAGGTGAAGCACATTCCATCAGCGCTTGAACTTGGAAGCGCGTCCCCCAAACACCTCCGTGGGAAACACTGGGAAACGCCCCCCCCCCGCACCCCCCAGGGCCAGTCCGCTGCGGGAACCCCTTGCTGAAAACTTTCCAGTTCCCCTTCCCGGACCCGCTTCCTTCCCACCTGCCTGTCCAGCCCGCCTTCAGCCCGGCTCCCCGGAGTCGCCTCGGCCCAGCGCGGGAGCCGCCCCCATCACCTCCCCTCCAGAGGCCCGGCAGACCCACAGCCTCCCCCGGGGCCCAGGAGATGGTTTGGGGGGACTTACTTGTGGCTCTTCCGTGTTTTCACTAATCTTCCCCCAAATTAAAACAGGACCAGTGGAGTCGGCTGGGACCCAGTCAGCCCCCGGCCCTGGCCCGGTCCATCCCCGTCACCAGCGGGGTCACCCCCCACCCAGTCCGCCCGCGTCCTTTCATTACAAAGCGGGTGAGAACTTCACCCGGAACCAGAACCGATCCGTCCCCCCGGGAGTCTCCATCCTCACGAGACCCCTCCCGGGGCGGGGCTGGAGGTCCCAGCGGGGTCAGGGGTCGGAGGCGGGTCAGCGGCGGGTCAGCGGGGAGGGTCCGCCCAGAACAAGTGGGGGCCGCGCAGTCTCCCCGGGACCGGACCGGGGGAGCGTCCTGGGCCCAGGAGAGGCGGACCCCGACCGCAAGGAGCCCTCACCCTGGGGCCCGGGGCGGGGAGGGTTAAGGGAGACGGGGAGGGTCCCCCCCTCACCCCGGGGCCGGGCAGAGCCGGAGGTCCATCCGCGGCCGCAGCTGGGCCAGCTCCTCGGCAGAGCCCAGGGACGGGGGCAGGGACCGCGACCCGGCCGACACCGCGGACTCCAGCTCCACCGACTGCGACTGCGACGCAGAGGAGGCCCCGGACTCGCCGGACTCCTCCCCCTCCTCGGGGGTGGGGGGCGTTTCCTCGGGGGTCTCCTCCTCGCTGGGCGCGGGCTTGACGATCTGCGGGAAGACGGGGCGCAGCGCGTGGGGCGGCGCCCGGGCGGGGAGGGCGGCACTGGGGGCCCGTCTGTCTCCTGAACCGCAACCCCTCGCACCCCGCGGACGCTGCCCCAGGCTGGGGGGCAGGGGCACGGCATAGCGGAGAAATTGGGGTGCCCCCCTTCTCAGGACCGGGCCCGGGCGCACCTCAGCCAGCACCCCTCCGTACTCGCTCCCTTCGCCCTCCTCGTCCTCCACGAAGTCGTAGGTGACGTAGTAGGTGTAGGTGATGAAGGGTCCTTGGGGCCCCGGTTCCGGGTCCAGGACCGAGGAGTCCAGAACCCCCCGGATGTTTCCAATCGTCACCACGAACTGCGCCTCGCGGGGCAAGAAGTCTGCGGAAGGACGGGCAGGAGTGAGGGGCGCGGCGGGTGGACGCGGGCAGACGTGGGGGCTGGGTCCCCGCCGAGGGGCGCGGGCAGGTCTCCCGGGGAGACGCCCCTTAGGCCCGCTTTCCGGCCTGAGCGCTGGCGCCACAGCGGCGCTGCCCGCCCAGGTGGGAGCGCGGTGCCTGGGCAGGCGGTGCCCTCCCGCCATCAGTGTGGGCACCCGGACCTTGAGAAGGCTCCGGTGCAGCTGTGACGACGGCCACCAGGGGGGGATCTCTAGCCGCTGGTCAAAGAGTGTTTCCCATTTGCCTAGGAAGGGGGGACCCAGGAAGCCCCAGCCTCCCTCCCGCTGTCCCCACATCCCAATCACCCATCAAAGGTGAGCTGCCCCGGCCAGGGCCTGGGTCAGCCAGGGGCTCGGGCCGGGGCGGGGCCGCTCCTCACCCGCCTTGTAGTGCAGCCCCTGGAACTGGTGCTTCTCGCTGGAGGTCACGGTGACGTCGTCCAGCACGCAGAGCCGGGCCAGGCTGTCGATGGTGAAGCCGCGGTAGTAGGGCACCAGGGCCAGCGGGTTGCCCTGCAGCACCAGCAGCCGCAGGCCCTGCAGGGTGCTCAGGCTGGCCACCATGCCCTGCAGGTCCGTCAGGTCGTTGAAGCCCAGGTCCAGGGACACCAGGTTGGGCCTGGAAGGTGAGCAGACGGGTGGGGACAGGCCGGCCGCCCGGCCTCCCTCAGCACCTCACACCCAGGACAGACGGGGGGCCTGAGCCTGCCATCAAGACTGGCATGCGAGCAGCCCTCAACCCAAGTTAGCAACCCCCCTACTCTGACTCACACACACACATTCACACACACTCACACACACACACTCACACTCACACTCACACACACTCACACACTCACACTCACACTCACACACACTCACACACACACATTCACACACACACTCACACACACACACATTCACACACACACACTCACACACTCTCACTCACACACACACTCACACATACATACATTCACACACACACACTCACACTCACACACACACACTCACACACTCACACACACACTCACACTCACACACTAACACACACACACACACTCACACACTCACACACACTCACACACTCACACACACACAC